>OZ020518.1:15310750-15541125 GCA_963971425.1 Bryoerythrophyllum caledonicum | reverse complement strand
GCCCGGCCCAACACGGTACGCGCCCGGTCCTCCCCTGTATGCGCCCGGCCCCTTCAGTGCGCGCCCAGCCCATATCCGCACGCGCCCGGCCCCTTCAGTATGCGCCCGGCCCATCTCCGTACGCGCCCGACCCCTTCACGCGCCCACCCCCTGTCTGCACGCGCGCAACCCTGTTGACGACGTGTCAGCCATGTAGTCGCCTTCGTGGCAGTGGATAAATTGATTTACCTCGAGTCATGGTCAAACTAGGGTTGACCCTTATCGGACGGACAGCAGCCTCTATCGGACGGACACTACCGGACGGACGGACGGCCGAACAACCCTGCTTGGATATAGAGATGTTTGGAAATTTCGAAGAAACTTTGGTTGTGCATATTCTGTAAACTTGCAAACTTTCTTAAAGGGAATGCATGTGCTTGCAACAATCAAGTTTTGGTTTTCTAAAGTAATTTTTCTGTCTGTATGCTTGGATATACAGATGTTTGAAAATTCTGTATGGATTTAGAAAGTTTGCATCTAGAGTGGTCTCTTTGAAGCGACTCTAGCTTGCAATCAATGAAGCACATATAAATTCACAAAGAAGGAGTTCAAAATTATTTATTGCAAACTTTCTACAAAGGAGTTCAAAACAAATCAAGATTGGAAATTTTCTAAAAGGTTAGCACTCGTCTCCAGCTGATTTTGATTATGTATGTTAGTTTCTTTTGTTGCAAAATTGAAACTAACATAAAATATTTTGATGTCTTGCAGGAGAGACGTACCTTGTCAATCTTCTTAAAGAAGAGACACTGCAGCTTCTCTTGTTTTGGAAAATTGTATCTTCCATAACCTCTTCAATGCTTGTATTCGGTTCTATGTCTTCAGCTTGGTCCTCATTTGTTGTAATTTGTTCACCTTGTTTGATGTCTTTGAATAGTGGATATACCATGTTTTCTTTCAATGCATCAGCTTGAAAGACGTCCTCAAAAGACCTAGATAAATCGTATTTCTCCCACCCTATTTGGATAAGTCTCTCATTGTCAATGTGTAGCCAAGCATTGTAAAGCCAACTACAAAACTCAAGCTTCATGGTCTTTAGTGTCATATCGAGCTTGATCTGTCCAGCTTCACACACTTATAGTTGTTTAGAAATCTCTTGCATACTCCATTGATCATAGTGCTCTCTAAATCCATACTTGAAAGGTCGTTGTAAAATGACGTCCGCAAGTTGAAAGATACTTGTGCAATTGGCTGGTACGTAGATAAGTTTCACATGTGGATGACTCTCTTTTAACCATGTAGTGAATGGCTCAGAAGTGTGCACGGACCGGCAGTCAATGAGCCAGATGAGAGCAGTATCCTTACTCAATTAAAGACTGTCTACTTATTTGATTCTGTAGAGGTTGAGTATCTTTTCTACAAACTCCTTACAAGTCGTTAAGTTGCTCCAATGGTTCTCCGTGTGGGTGATGTGCCATCCTGCATCTTCACATAATTGTCGTCCTTGGTTGATAGGAGGTAAGCTTCTAATTGATTTTCCACTAAAAATCACTTGAAAGGGGAGTAGATATCCTGCTGCAGATGAGGATACGGTTACAGTGATTTGTCTTTTGTATTCAACTCTAAGTACGGCGACATGCTTAGTCCCCTTCATATCCCAAGTTCTTGTACCACATGTTGGTACAAGATGGATTCCGGTTTAGTCGGTATTTACCACTAATTCCTTTGGTATGCTATAACACTTGGATAAATAGGCAATGCGTTGAGCCATTCTAAGGCCATGTAACTCCCAATCCTTTGGGAGTTTACTGGCAGCAGTTGTAGCCTTTCTAATGGTCCAATTTAACTCATTCTTCACAAATGATCTAACCCAGCTGAGCAATACTTTCCATTCACTTCTCCCTTCCTGACCTAAAAGAGATGGATTTTCTGCCTTGATGATGGAAAGTACTAAATTTCTTATGTTTCTTGCAAACAATGATTGGCCTGCTTCTCTATATGACTTGAGAGCTCTAACCACTTTCTCTTTTAGTGCAAGGTGTTGGGAAAGGATAGGACAATGCTGGGCGCCTCCACTAAAACGGGAAGTACCTAGTTCTATATACTTTTTGTATTCTTCCTTGACATCCCAAGTTGCAGTACTAAACCATTCATACATTGTACATCTAGTCAATTGATGATATGGTCCAAATTGTTCTCCAGGCTTCTTATAAGCACTTTTTAGATAGTTGCAGGCATGGTGATAGACCTAAACCTTCTTACTACAGCATAAATAGGACCCCAAAGAGAAGGTACAAACCAATTGTTATATGCCCCGCGTACCTTTTTATTTGATGAAGTGGTGCTCTCTTCAATTGAACTCATCAAGATTGGTTCCTTTGATCGCTTTGGCCTCCCTACAGGCCGCTTCACTACCTCCATCTCCACCTCCACGTCCACCTCCAATGCCTTCTCTGCTTGCACTTTCTCATGCAATATTGCAAATTCACGTTGGACACTCTCATCTCTCTCTTCTTTGCTTATTGGCTTAAACATACTTGTCAAAGTCTTTAATTTTGCCATCTCTCAAAAAAAATGGAAAACGTACTCAAACTTAAAATATACTAAAACTTGCAACCAAACACAAAATGGTCTGTGCAACTACGAAACCTTGAAAGTATATGTAAAATAGCATTAATTGTGAAGCCACCAATGAATTTGAATAGGTGTCGGTTGCAATGGCAAAAAAAATTATCCTTCATTAGCCGTCGAATATAATTCATCCCCTAATAAAGTCGAAATTAACTCTTTTTTATGGATGTAAAAGTCGAAATTTCTATTATTGTGGTAAAATTTGCCGAACCAAATTTTTTTTACTTTAATTAATTATTCGGCATTTAAGTGTCGGAGGTGCCCTTCACCTACGGTAGTTGAAGGAGCTTTGTACCATTGATTAACCTCCACTCTCTTTCAATAACTACCTTCAAGTCATCTAAATTTTTTGGACATATTGGGCCATGTTGCACATCTTTCAAAATCTTCCAAAGGTTCTCAATTGGATTGAGATCGAGAGAATTTGCAGGCCAATCAAGCTTCTCCAAAAGGTGTGTTTGTCTTCATTCTTCACATACTTTGCTATGATGGACAGGCGCGCCATCTTCCATGAGCAATCCCTGTGGCACTCTACTCATAAAATGAAGCAACTCAACATTATAGACCACTTCAACAAAATCCTTAGCAGAACGTCTATATTTGGGCATAAAAACAAGTTGTGACTTTTGCCCTCGAGCAAATACACCCCAAATCATCAAAGAAGTTCTCCCACTCTTAAAAGTTGGAACTATACAACTTGATGAATAGCGCTCATATTCATTTCTCCAAACATGAACTTGTTTAGAATTATTTCCAACTTCAAAGGTAGACTCATCTGTCCAAACAACTCTCTCCCATTCTTTTATAGTCCATCCACAATACTTTTGAGCAAATGCCAATCATTTAGACATGTGACGATGTGTCAAAAAAGGTTTTTTTAACAACAATTCGATTGAAAATGCCACTCTCATGTACGGCCCTTCGAATAGTCGATCTAGACACTTGAGTAGAACATATATTAGTAATCTCAGAGAGTGTCGAGCGACGATGAGTTTTTGAGACACGTATAATAGCACGGACATCTCTATGACTAAGCTTTTTAGCATGACTTCCACCACAAGGTTTGCACTTATAGGTTCCATCTTCTCGAAATTTCTTCACTACCCTCTGAACTGTTCTAACATGGACCCTAAAAATAGCTGCAATGTCAACTCCTGTCTTCCTTGCCTCACTCAAACCTACTATGCGAGCACGAGTTTCATCTGAAATAGCCATCCCTCAGTGACCATGATCTAGCCTTCACTTAATCACCATGATCCAACCTCACTCACTGAGCACATATATAACCTCACTCAATCATCAGAAAAAAATCTCACATACCCTTAATCACTCACCATCATCCTGCCTCACAGCCTTCACTCATTCACCAGACCTCACTAGTCACCACATGTAAGTTATATCCTCACTCACTCTTAAAGAAAATCTCACATACCTCCATATATCCTCAGACAGCCATCCCATGCCTCATCCACTCAGTTATCACATAGCCTAGACTTGCTCAGTTAACTCATCTTTCATGCACTCAATCACTCATGTTCACAAAGTTTCAATCCTGTGCTTAGAAAATAATCACCCATCACTTGCTTCTCTCATCATCCCACATCCCACCTCCTATAATGCTCTATTGTTAATGCAAGCATTTTTATTGAGAGGATAAAGCTTCTTCATGCATATATGGTCTCCAATTTTTAAACAAGTGCAGTCTTTGAGATGTGACAAGTGCACACAACTAAATTTGGCTATCCTTGATTTTTTTGAGAAGCATTTATGATAAGAGATTGCATCATCTGGAGAATTTCAATCTAGAAGCATGATTGTCTGACATACTTCAACAATTTCAATGTCTTTAATAAAAGGTATCTCACAACTACACACATTGGTAGATTGTAAATGTTTTTTATTGTATAAATTTTTTGACCTTGAAATTTGGCATGAATGTTGTTATCATAAAGATCATGTTGTGCCAAAAATTTCATGGTAAATAGACAATTTCTCAACGGTTGGGAGGGTGTCAAAGTTGGTAGCAATGAAATGGTTTCCCCCATTGTTTCCCACAACTACACATGTTGGTAGATTGTGGATTTCTTTTTTTGTATTAATATTTTGGCCTGGAAATTTTTATCATATGTTATTAACATAAAGAGGTTTTTGTTCCAAGAATTTCATGGCAAAAAAAAAAAAATCAATCTTTGGGAGGCTGTCAAAGTTGGCAGCAGTGAAAACATTTCCACAGCTACCAATGTTGGTAGATTTTGAATAACTTTTTTTCGGTGAATCTTTTGGCCTTGGAATTTGGCATATTTGTAATTAACTTAAAGATAATTCTTCGGAAAAAATTTCGTAGTAAAATACCAATTTTTGAGCTCTCAGGAGGCTTTCAAAGTTGGCAGTACTGAAATTTTTCTCATTGCGAATTCAAAAACGACATTTTGATTGGTATCCTACTGTACAACCAAAGAAGGTATGCCAGCCATGATTAAAGAATGTTGTATGACATCATTAAAGAATGTCGTATGATATCAAAATATTAATTGGAATGTTTTGTAAGAAAGTGGTTATGTACAGACCCCTACCAAAAATTTTGTCGTCCCCCTCTTGTTCCCAGTCAAACTTCCTCATTTAGAAATAAAATTCCTCACAATTTTTTTGCAATTCTTGTGTCACTACATTCCTATGTAGTCCTAGTCATGCACACCAAAGTTCAACTTCTAAAAACCAAATTCCCATTTTTGGTGATTTTGGCAAAGTAATTGTACCATCATGCTCAAATGTACAATATCAGTTAGCATTTGAGGAGCCAATAGAAAAATCTAATTACAATAAAAAGACATCTATTTTACAAAGTTTGGCCATTTGACACCTTTCCATTGAATTCATCATAGACGAAATTTTGTTACTTAATAGAGTGCTTTTTAATGCAAAAGATGTGCATATGGATGTTCCCCACATGTCTTTGCAATTGAATTAAAAATATTTATCACCAATTATTTTCAATAAATATAATGTAAAATCATGAAAATTGGCTCTAAAAATACGCCAAAAATAGAACTGAAATTTGGTATGCTTGAGTGGGATTGGCAAAGAATTGAGTGTTAATTATACAAGATGAAAAATGCCAATTTTATTGTATGTTATGTAGAAATCTTTGAATGCCTCAAGATCTCTACTCGCACTTGGCCCCCTTTCATGTTCTCAAGACATTCTTCGTCACGTTCCTTGTGACCCTTCTTCCCACATGTGTTGCAACGCGTTTTTTTCTTCAATTCTACAATCTTTGCAACTCTCTTCTTCTTTTCTTCAGCACCTGCAGAAGATTTCTGGCTACTTCCAAAGGGCCAGAGGCTTGTCCGTGGCCCGAAAAAAATGCCCTCTCTCCTTCCTCATCCACGTCGCCCTGGAGGCGGTTTCGGGCTTCTTTCCTGAGAAGCCGAAGCATCAAAGACTCTAGATTGTGTTGATTGCTTGGGACGTTGTCCCAAGCGGCTGTGAAATATCTAAAGCGTGGAGGTGAAGAACAAATTATTTTGCCCATCACAGCTCTCTCACTCATAGGCTCACCTAGTCAGTCAATTGGTTTGCCAATTGTTCTACAACAACGATGTGATCAATTCTATTTCCATTTGATTTCAAAGTTGAGATCAAAGAATCGTTGCTGCAACAATTGGATATTTTTTGTGGTATTTTGTTCATGCACAGTGCTAAGTCTTTGCCACATCTGATTTGTAGTCCTACAAGTCATCAATCTTTGCAAGAGCTTGGGTTCTATAGCTGAGATGATAATTGACTAACAAGTCGCATCTTTATCGTCCCAATCGCTCTCATCTATCTCAGCCTCTCTTGGCAAAGTGCCGTCAACTACGTTCATGAGCTTTCTTGCTTAGAGTATCACTGTCATCTGAAACTTCCAAATCCCATAGTTTTCCCCAGTTAACTTTCAATAGTCGTGAGACTTACAACGTCCTGCCTGGCTGGAGTCAACACTGGAATCTGGCTCTGGCTTCGAAAGTCATCTACGACTTCTTCATTCACGAGTGTGGTGTGGCAGGCCAACTCTAGGGTCAGCTGTGGAGTGTATTGTGTCCATTGCACACAGGCAATGACATAGTGAATGAGAGCTATGGACTTGCTATCAATGTTGCTAATCGGTCTACCGCAACGCCAGTGGACCCATAACCTATTGGAAATAAAGACTAATTAACAATAGTGTTGTGACGATTCGATTCTTAAGCATGCTCACAGATTGCCACATAACATTACTTCTTTACATATTAAGCTTAGTATGCAACCATACAGGTGATGTAAGAATCAATGCACGACAAAGCATGCATGCTACAGTAACTACTCTCACCAATGCTCAATTATGGCTCACTCGTTCCTCTTTAACCTGCCTAAGGTGAAGCTTTAATCGCTTAATAACCACTTTGCAACCTGATCACACAAGTGCTTAACTGTTCATGGTTACCACGTTATGTGGTGATTTTCTATGTCTTAATACTTGTCTGCTACGTATCACTCCAAGTTCACTGTACTTCCAACTCAGACCATATCTCCGAGGTTGAGGTAAAAGTGAGGAACCCAGTTCTGCAGCTTCTTGAACTGCTCCCATTCATTGTCGATCGCTGCTTCGTCTGCAAAGGCGTCAACAAACACCTTTCTCAACTCTGCAAAGTTCACCTTCAGTTTTGAAATAGGCTTAACCCCATCATCAAATGTAACTTTCGGCCTACAATGTACCCGTCCTGAAAGTACATCCACAACCGTCACCAAAGGAGGGTTGAAGGATGTGTGTCAATGTAGATGTTGTGAGTGGAATACAAAACCCCGCCGACAATGAGAGCAATGGCTGCTCCGAGCGAGTGGCTGGCCATGCATATATCTTTTTGTCCACTTGGATTGTCGCCTAGATATCTCTCCACCACCTGAACAATCAACTTCACAGTGCGAAGAACTCGATTGGAATTGTTCAGCTTCTGCACGCCAATCCTCAAATCCGCTTTTACATCCGGATAGTCGGTGAGTATGGTTCCCCTCAGCAGAATCGCTAGGACGGGAGCATTGCGGTTCTTATACGAGCGCTTACGGCGTAGGAAGGCCAGACCCAACTCTTTGAGTTCAGACTCCTCTTCCTTGCGATGATATGGTTCCTAGTGTTCATCCCCGTATTTTTTATAGCTCACGGGATACAGTAGTCCAACGCCCACGCCACAAGTAGTTCCGACACGTTCAAGTTACGGAAATACGTCCAGTGAACAAGCATTGACATCAAAGACGGCCGCGGAAGATTATCGTAACCCTCCTCGGCCAAATTCTTAAGGTCATCATCCGCAGGGTCGGGCACTATTCTACGCACGAGAGCAGAAACTGTACCTGCGAGTATAAATCCAAACAATATTTCTTGGGAATCTCCCAAGAAACTCATACGATTTCAGAACAACCTAGAGATGCACCAAATAATCTCACCTGTTGGATCACACTAAAATTGAAATAAAATGTAAATTTCTTGCATATCTACGGGTTTCTAAGTTAAAAAAATTTGAGGATTGCTAAGAACTTCCCTTTACTGCTACATCAATACTATTCAGCTTTGTAGTATCATGTCTGTTTTCCCTACTTGTAATTCAGAACCCTCTAACTTTAGTTTTGTTCTATATTTTTCCGAAAGCAAGTTTTAAAATTAAAATTTTAAATTTTAAAAATAAAAAATAAGATCTAAAAATAAAAACCCCCCATGAGCTACTAGTCACGCACCCACATCTCCAATATAAATTGACATGAGTGCTCTTTAGAGGTTAAAACCTTTCCAACTTACCAGGATAGGAGACGCCACTTAGACTCTGTGATAAACAAAGAGGAATGAAGAAACAAGAAATAAGAAAATAGAGAAATGCGAGGAACTCACAGGACGCATCCGGGCAGGAAAGCGGCAGAGGGAAGGCGGGGAAGCGGCAGGGCGGAGGTGGATGGCAAAGGCAGACGATTGCATTTTGCCGACGGGAGCGGCGGGAGACGTGAGAGGAGAGGAAAGTCTGTCTCTGCTGATGCAAACACTGGCGTGAAGGCATTGTGAAGAGAAGAACTGGGAATCTGGGCAACATGGTGTTGGAGCAATCAAACCTCCTTGTACCATAAGCTTAGGCATACCTTGTGACACTATCACCACCAACGTAGTCTCTGTAGATTCATCCTTCACCTTGTCATCTAAACACTTGTACTTAACCAGGCACACTGCCTCATTCTGATTAAACTTGTGAGCTTACACTTCAACATGGTATCAGAGCGTATGACAAGTGAGCCCTGCTCCTTGTAGAGAGAGATAGGTCTAGAAGGTTGAGATCTGATATGAGAGGTAGAGATCTAGATCTAAGTTAGAGATCTAGAAGAGACAGATCTAGAGGTATGGCAGAGAGTAGCAAGAGTTCAAATTGTGAAGTAGGAGAGTCCAATAAACTAGTTGGGCCTCTCAACTATAGCAAATGGCAGATCAAGATGACTGCAATAATGAAGAGAGAAGGGTTATGGCCGTTAGTAGGAACTAAGGTAGCCACATCTGAATATCCAGTGACTGTCTCAAACGTAGTCTACACTAAAGCGAAGCTGACGGAGGCAAAGCAACGTGCATTGACAGGTCTAACTATGTCCGTAGGAGACAACTTACTCAGAACAGTCAGCCAACATGAAGACCTAGCTGATGCGTGGAGTATGCTCAAGTCCATGTTCTCTGCAGGAGATCAACAGCAGATCCAGATGCTCAACAACAGACTGCACGCAATATCAATGAGAGAAGGAGAAGACATCAACAACTACTTGACCACAACAATGGACCTACGCGACCAACTCAAAGGCTATGGAGAAGAGATGGAGGACAAGACCCTCATCAACCTCGTGCTCAACGGACTTCCTCACAGCTATGAGATGATAATACAAGGTATTACGTATCTTACTAACCCAAAATTTGAGATTGTGATGGGGAAATTGCTTACTGAATCACACCGCAAGAGCCTAAGAGAGCAGAAGAGAGGACATGAGGAAGCACTTACTGTCCACTTCAACAAAAATCGTGGAGGAAGAGGAAGAGCACCTGGAAGGAGCAACGGATATGGCGGTGGTGGAGGTCAGTGGGTATGGAGACCCGGCGGCAATTTCTATGGAAGAGGCTTGGGCAGAAGTGCGGGCGCCGCAGGCCCGCACCAAGGCGGGCACTGGCCTCTGCAGGGCGGCATCGGGCCGCTGCAGGGCGGCCTTGGGCCCCTGCAGAGATATGGGTCTTCACAAGGGAGACCACGACCCGGCCAATACCCGAGGGTGACGACCTAGGTATCAGGTCACCCGGGGGGCCAACTTAATATGATCATGAGACCATATGGGCAGCAGATGTATGCACGACCAGCAAGTGGTCGTGGAAGAGGGTTAATATGTTACAATTGTGGAGAGCAGGGTCATATAGCAAGGAATTGCCCTTATGGTTATTATGTCACCGCAAACTATGTTGAGGGAGATACTTATATGGATAGTGAGTGGGACTCCACAGAAGCTAATCTCATGGAATACCAAAATGCCACGTGGTATATGGATTCTGGGGCAAGTCATCATGTAACCGGAGCCTATGCAAACTTACACAACATAGGAGCTAGCTCTTATGGGCACAATGTGACAAGTGCTGATGGCAATGCCCACCATGTAGTAGCAATTGGGTCTCCCAATGTCAACACTGGAAATTCCGATGGAATAAATATTGATCACGTTTTGTATGTACCGGCCTTTAAGAAGAATCTATTATCCGTAGGCTCCTTGGCTGATCAAGGTCATATTATCATTTTTACAGGCAAAGATTGTCTTGTACTTAATGAAAACAAATCTATTTTAGCAAGAGGACATCGCAATTTATCAAACGGTCTTTATCAATTCACCAACATACAAGATACAACTATGGCGAACTCGGTTGTCTCAAAATCCAATATGCATCTATGGCATAAACGGTTTGGTCATATGAATTATGCTAGTCTCCAACATTGTGCCAACGCCAAGCGAGTAAATGGGCTTCCTATCTTTCCTACTATAAGGAGAATTTGTGGCGACTGCTTGGCAGGAAAACAACACAGGGAGCGTTTTCCAAAGGAATCTATCAACCGCACAACTCAGGTACTACAACTCATTCACTCAGATCTTGTAGGATCCATTCGTACCCCGTCACTTAGCGGTTCACAATACTTTATAGTATTTACAGATGACTATTCAAGAAAGAGCTTCATTTACTTCATGAGGAGTAAGAGTGAATCCTTTCGAAAATTCATAGAGTTCAAAGCTAGAGTTGAAAAAGAAACTGGCAAAAATATTATGACACTTAGAACCGACAGAGGGGGGGAATATCTTTCGCATGAATTTGCAACCTACCTAGTACACCATGGCATCCATCACCAACTTACCATGGCACTCACCCCCGAACAAAATGGAGTTAGTGAACGTAGAAATAGAACCATCATTGAAAAAGCACGAACCATGTCTACAGCTAGCAAACTTCCTGGATATCTATGGACAGAGGCTGTTAACACAGCCAACTACCTAATCAATATTAGTCCTACTCGAGCCAATCATGGCATGACTCCTGATGAAAAATACTACAACATATCAAGCCGTTTGTTAAACATCTTAGAGTATTTGGAGCCTTGGCATATGTTCACATTCCAGACACTAGAAGATCCAAACTTGATAGCAAAACCTTTCCGTGCGTCATCCTAGGCTATGACAGTCAAAGCAAAGGTTACAGACTCTTTGATCCTCAAACCAAATGCATCCATCGTAGCAGGGATGTGGTATTTGATGAGAATCAAATTGGACTTAATGCTATCCCATCTAAGGTCAATCCTCCCGATGATATTGAACTATTTCCCGAACTCTCAGACTCAAACTCAGGTGATTCCACAGATCATCCACCTACGCAAGATCCATCAGTTGTTAAAGAGGATCCACCGTCACCTCCTCAGGCAGTTCCAGTTGATCAACCACAAAGATATCCACTTCGCGAACAATGTCCTAGTACGAGGTTCAAAGACAATTACCTCTTCTCCGCAGAAACGGGGACATTTATTGAACCTCGCAACTACACCGAAGCCATCAAGCACCCCGACTGGAAAGATGCTATCCAACAAGAGGTTGATTCAATCAAAGAAAATGACACATGGAAATTGGTAGACCTACCTCCTGGAAAACGTCCAATATCTGCAAAGTGGATATTTAAAACCAAACCTAGACCTGGCCGCAAAATTGAAAAACTTAAAGCTAGGCTTGCGGCTCAAGGATTTGAACAAGAAGAGGGTATCGATTTCTTTGAAACATTTGCTCCTGTGGTTCGTTGGTCCACTATTCGTAGCATAGTTGCACTTGCCGCACGGCAAAAATGAAAAATACATCACCTTGATGTTAAGACTGCCTTTCTGAATGGTAAAATTGACGAGGAAGTCTATATGACCATCCCCCACGGATTTGAAAATAGCGGCAAGGTGTGCAAACTCCAACGAGCTCTATATGGCCTCCGATAAGCCCCTCGAGCCTGGTATGGTGAAATTAACGCCTATCTTCAACAACAAGGACTCACAAAGAGTAAAGAAGAACCTAACCTTTACTTCTCTATTCGTGATGGGAAATACACCTTACTTCTCCTATACGTTGATGATATTATTCTAACAGGCGATGACCATGAAAACATTGCCAACCTTGACGCACAGTTGACAAGACGGTTCAAAATGACACACCTTGGAGACGCACAACTATATATTGGTGTTGAACTACTCTACACTGATGATGGAATTTACTTTCACCAACGAAGCTATATCGAACGCCTACTTGAGCGGTTTGGAATGCAAGACTGCAACCCCCTCTCCGCACCCATGAACTCCAAAATCAAATTATTGAAAGACACTAAAACAAATCCCGTAGACAAACTTGTCTACCAAAGTCATGTAGGTGGATTACTCTATGCTACTATAAGCCGCTGGGATATACAATATGCAGTCACTTGCGTCTCTCGCTATATGAGCAATCCTCAACAAGCACACTTGACTGCCGCAAAGAACATTTTCCGCTATCTAAAAGGGACACTCAACTATGGCATCTTTTATCCTGCCAATGATACTGGAGAATTATCCGTCTTCACAGATGCGGACTGGGCAGGGGAATCAGACTCACGAAGATCAACCTCTTGCATTTTATATAAACTAGACTCTTCTCCAATTTCGTGGACTAGTAAACTACAACCCACCCTTGCCTTATCTTCAACTGAGGCTGAATATCGTGTTCTTTCAGAAGCAGCTTGTAACATCACCTACTTTCGACGTCTCCTAGATGAGCTAAAACTCAGTAGCCCTTCTCCCACCCCTATCTTCTGTGACAACATTAATAGTATCAAACTTGTTTGTAACCCGGTAATGCATCAGAGAACTAAACATATCGAGTTAGAATATCACTACATTCGAGAGAAATATTTAAATGATGGCTCAATTGTTATTACATATGTTCCTTCTCATCTCCAGCATGCAGACTTACTCACTAAACCTTTGGCTACCAACCCATTTATTGCCAATAGAGATCTTACAGGTCTCAAACCTATACCATCATGCCATATCCCTACGTAGTATATGATCCTAGTGTAGATATATCTTTTCACCTCTCTTCTCACTTCAACATGTGATTCTAGTCTTAGTCCTCTTACTGTGAATATTAGTTTGTACACTTGTGTCTCTAGCAACCTCAACTGATTTCTCAGCTGTGTTATCACCCCTTGAACTCTCTCTTCGATTTTGACACCGTGGCTACTCCAATGAGGTTTGAGAGGGGGTGTTGGAGCAATCAAACCTCCTTGTACCATAAGCTTAGGCATACCTTGTAACACTGTCACCACCAACGTAGTCTCTGTAGATTCATCCTTCACCTCGTCATCTAAACACTTGTACTTAACCAGGCACACTGCCTCATTGTGATTAAGCTTGTGAGCTTACACTTCAACACATGGAGCTCAGCAGCAATGGTGATGGTGATTTATTCACAATCATTCATCAGCAATCACAAAGATTTGTGCATGTGCGTGCAACATTCTTGAAATAAGGTTGAATCTGCGTCCAGTACGATCAATCGCATTATGAGATGCCAGCATGCTAAGTACGTGACTTGTAACTCACAAAATATCAATCAAAATTGAGGCAAAAGAGAAAATCATGTAGTATGATGTCTACAAATTAACCCTTAAAGGGACCATGCATGCAGTCGTGTATTTTACTCTTAGAATACAAAGAATGAAGCAAAATCTTCAACTTACATCTTTGTTTGGAGGTCTTTTGAATGTCTTAATCTTATCATGGTCAAATACTACATCATAAATACATGACCATTATAGCACAAAGTAGAATGGAAATTGGGATTAATGAAATTGGTTCTAGGGTTAATCCACATACGTTCCAAGGTTAATCCAATTTTACATAATCGTACTCGATCAGTTGTAGCACCTTCCTTCCAAATTATTTATTTTTCCAAATGACAGTGGTTTGGACACAATGGATCTGTCTCGGTATTACATGGGTATCACCTAGAGAACTTGTCTTGAATTTTCCAAACAAATTGGACATTCTCCATTGAGAATCAAATATGTACGAAACTGATCAACACTAAAGGGTAATGTCCTTTCACAGAGTGCAACTGCAGTTACTAACAAACTAAGTTGAACAATTTACAACTTGATACAGGTACTATAGCTAGACGGGGTTTGATGTTCGAAGTCAAGGCACAGCATTTTACGAACATACTGTAACTGGAAGATAATTTCTATGTGGCAGCTGGTCTGAAGTGCACCTATTCTGGACTCTGATATTGGTATCTGCGCGGGAATCTGAGGCCGCGTCGGTAAGATTAAAAAGAACCCGCGACGACTTCGTACAGACAGCGTTGTTCTAGAATCTTTCCCACGGAACGCGTTGTTGATCATAGACTCCGCCGCACCCCATCTTCTCCAGAACAGTCACAACCCTGCAGCGATGGACTCAGTTATTTCAGGACTCAGTTATGTCCCGAAATGGGATGGAAGCTCAATTACTGGGCGGTGACCAGGGTGAATACTCAGCACCACGAATTGACACAAACGAGCTTCGACTTCGCAGAAAGACTGAAAGGTTTCCGACTTACCTTCATAAATCAGCACTAGATTTATCATAAAGTGACTCACCTAACTATTAGCTGAACGAAACACTTCAGAAGATCGGAGATGAATCGCGGTTGAGATTTCCACTCTCTCTCTCGTCAAGATTAAAAACAAAATTAAAATTAATTCCTAAAGTCCCAAGACATTTTAACCCCAAAAACACGTCAAACTGCTCGTTCTAGTGCAATGAGTAAGGAAGGAAACAAAAACTATTATTTCTACTATTAACCAAAGAATCTCAATTAAGATTTATTAATTAGTGTACTGAATATTTTTTTTATAAAATTTGATCTTAAGGAGTGAAAATATTATAGAGTTTGAAGTAGAGAGAAGGGTTCATTTTAGACTTCCATTCATTAAGTGGATCGAGCATACTTTGACTCCACTTAGTGTCAAAGTTTTGCACTACACGAGGTCTAAGTTCATCACCATATTGTTAACCCTTCAATGTTAAATCGGAAACCAAATATTACACTATATTTTATTCTATAGAATACAAAAAATGTAATGAAGTTTAGCAAAACTTACACCTTTGGGATGAACATTCTTTAACTAACATCTTTCATACATTGGGGATCAAATGTTCAACATTTGAACCTTATCATGTTCAAATATGACATTATTCATGTAGAATATTGTGGCCACCATTGGCACAGTATGAATTTAGGGGTAAATCAAGCATGACTTTAGTTCCTTGTACACCAATTTTTAGAGGTAAAGAAGGGGTGTATCATATTTGAAACAATTGTGCAAGAAGTGGAGGTTCAAGAATTATCATTTCATGTTTTCTTTTCTATGCAAACTCAATATGTTTTAGAAGGTTAATCCAATTGGCAACAATAAGGTTCACACCACATATTGTCGTGGAAAAAATATAAAATATAAAATATAAAAATCTCTAATTTTATATGGAATAAAAGGAAATTTTTGGTGCCTTGTTTGACAATGTGTAAAATGTTTGACTTGGGTAATGCTTCTTGCACTAAAGACAAGATTTTCTTTTTTGACATTATCAAAGACAATTATATTCGTTATATTCTTTTTGAAAAACCTTGATCTCAATAGAAAGTGTTAGCAAATTTTGTAAGAAGAAGAATAAATTTATAGCATTGGGCACATCACTTTGTCAAAGTAGTAGTTGAGTAGGTAATGTACTTTGTGTGGTAGATGTTCATGAGCTGCTTTACTTTTTTAGAATGGATGTTCTCCCATCTAGGGTTGGATATATAATGGTCCAACCTTCTTTGGCTTGTCAATGTTGTAAAGTCAAGCTTTGTGAATACATTGAAGAGATAGGGATTGTTGGGTTTTGCTTGTAAGTGGCTATTTTTGTCTCAAGAAGTCAAAGTGTTTAGTGTAAGTGAAATGGACTCTGCAATGACTAGGGGTTTAGAAAGTAGTCATTTGCCAAGGAAAGCTATTTCATTTTTCAAATCAGAAAATGATTGTTGGATATTAAATCCAACAGGTGGATAGAATCATCATGCATTTTTCTATTAGGAGAACAATAAATTTATGAAAGAAGTAGAGTCCTTAATATCTATACATTTTTTTAGTAAGACAATGAGGGTTGCGAGTATCTTTTCATCACTACTACCTACCAAAAAAAAGTGGACTATTCAACTCTGAGGTAGTAATTTGGATATTGGCGACCATGGAATTTTTATCATAGAAGTCACCGTTTAGAAAAAGAGTTTACAAATTCTTAATGTATTTTTTGTCAATGTTCTAATATTAGCTGGTCTCTTTAGTATTTGGAAAAACGCCATTTGTGACATTTTCATGTGCCATATGACGTTTTTACAAATACTATGTTTGTGCACAAGCTTTTTTTTGACATTATGCACATATTCATAAAGCATCTACACAATTTTTCAACAGGGATGTGCAAATATGAAGTATGTGCACAAGTTTTCAATACATTTTAAGAATATATATAATTTATTTGATAATAAACGTGATATGCTTAAGTTTTCAACAATATATTGTAATATGCACAACTTTACGACAATATGTCAATACATTGTATAATAAACACAAATTTTTTATACTTTTTTCAACACTTGCTTGTAAATGCACAACGTTTTGACAATATCTTGTATTATTTACAAGTTTTCGACATTTTTTCAACACTTGTTTGCAATATGCACAATTTTTGGACAATATGTTGAAATATGCAAAAGTATTCGACAGTTTTTTCGAACTGGCTTGTAATACGCACAAGTTTTAAAAAGTTGTTGAACTATGCACAAGTTTTTGACAGTGTTTTTGACACTTGCTTGTAACATGCCCAAGCTTTAAAAAATATGTTGTAACATGCACAAGTTTTCGATACTTTTTTCATCACTTGCTTGTAGTATGCACAAGTTTTCGACACTTTTTTTGACACTTGCTTGTAACATGCACAAGTTTACAAAAATATGTTGTAATATGCACAAGGTTTGGACACTTGCTTGTAATATGCACAAGTTTACAAAAATATGTTGTAATATGCACAAGGTTTTGACACTTGCTTGTAATATGCACAAGTTTACAAAAATATGTTGTAATATGCACAAGGTTTTGACACTTGCTTGTAATATGCACAAGTTTACAAAAATATGTTGTAATATGCACAAGGTTTGGACACTTGCTTGTAATATGCACAAGTTTACAAAAATATGTTGTAATATGCACAAGGTTTTGACACTTTCTTTGACATTTGCTTGTAATATGCACAAGTTTCTAACACTTTTTCCGATACTTTCTTCTAATATGCACAAGTTTTCGACACTTCTTTTGACAATTCACAAAAAGTGTCGAAAAAAAGTGTCGAAAAGAGCCCAATTTGTAGTAGTGCAAGAAAGCCATGCTCTTCATTTGTTTCTTGAGCTTGCTCAAATCCCGTTCTGGTTCGTCGAGTACTGCGTGAGAATGTCATTGTTGTTTGCCACTCTCATGATTGCGTACTATCTACCACCTATCAGGTGTTCAATTGTATATGAATAGAGAACACCCTGATATATTTCAACAGGCATGATGAGCTTGGTGTGGCACTAGGATTGGAACTGATGTATTGTATACAATTGAAATCTGAAAGTTTCAATCCCACCGCCGAAGTTAGGATTTGGTACCAATCGAACGATGGTGCGAGAGGGGATTTCTTATCTACTCCCGAGTCTCTCTAGATGAACCCTAGATCACATGGTTGTGCTTTGTTTGAACTAATAAAGATGTTGTGATGGTGTCACTGAATATCACACTACAAACAACTTTGTAGTTTCTGACTAAATAACTATTTCTCACTCATTATGTGTCACGGTTCACCTGTTGAGAATGTAGAAAAGTTACCTTTATCTTGTCTGATGTAACCATATAAAGGCACGCACGAGATTAGGGAATATGCAACTGTATAGAAAGAGGATAACAACTGGGTATTGCTACTAGTAACATGTTTTGGTATCATACAAGGCTTGATCGAGATTGAACCATTTATACCCTTTTGAGAGAAATCCGGCTTTGAATATACACAAAATAACCTTAAATTAGGATGGTTGTAACAAAGAAATCACAACTTCTAGAACTATGGACAAATGTAATTTTTGTACATGCCTATCCAACTACATCCGCATTGTGCATACTTATTTAGTTTTACTATTGAAGTGAACATTGTTTTTTGCTAAAAAGATTGGATTTGGGATATATTATAAGAAATCAGAAAGCCAATGAAGACTAAGTGCTACGAGCAATCCGGTAGAAAGCCCAAACACAACAAGAGCCATAGGCAAAGGCCAGACCAATGACAAGTGGCAGGGGAGGAAAGAACAATAACCAAGCAAAGAGCAAGGAAATAATCAAGAAAACTTGAAGCAAAACCCCAAGTTGTAGGAGAGAATGCAAAGAGTTTCATGAAGAAAGAGCATTGGAAAAGAACACTCCTCAGAATGATCGGAAGAGGGGCGTTGCATGAGGGGAAGAACCTTGCGCGTGTTAACAGGAACTTGACAACTAGCTTGTTGATGATGATAAATGTCATAACCCCTAAAGGACAGAGCATATGACCGTGCATCAGGACTGCTATCTTGTGAGCCGTGAGCGGCGAGCGGTGAGCACTGAATTTATTGTTTTTTTTCCGCAATTTTTTTACAAAATTTGAAAGCAACACCTTTGGCCGTAGGTTATATTTAGTCTATCTTGACATATGTAAAAATCATGTAAAACTCTACAATATTAGGACATATTGAACTCTGAATTGTTGACAACTTGATGGTCTTAGAGCAACAATTTTTCTTCAAAATGAAAGGGGCACTTATGGATTTGGTATTTAGGTTAGGGTAACAAAACACGTTTGAATTAGTCATTGGTCGTATTTGTATTTATTTCATTGAGAATGGAAGTCTCTCAATAATTGGAAAATTAAAAGGATTAATGGAAGGCCATACCCTTACAATACATAGATGATAACCATATAATACCGGGGCGATATCCATATAATACCTAGGTGATATCCGTGGTGTGGGAACCACCTTTAATTGAGAATTTGATATACGTCAATAAAAAGTGTTTGATATCGACGATTACGTATGGTACAAAGCACAAAAACACATTCATGTTGCACAGCGTACTATAAAAGACGTGGTGAATTCTCTAAATTACTACAATTTCTTATGAATTTCGTACAGTACTCAGTTTTGTCTACATGTAGTACACAACAATACCTTGGTTTATGGATGGATTGAATAATCGAATAGAGTTGTTCGGTAATGTGTTAAATCATTCCATATGTTTTTAATTAATATAAGATGGGACATCAACATACGCACAAAAAGACTCCAACAATTACAAAGATGATATCAAACAAAAGTAGGCTCCATATAAAATTTAAAAAACAATCCAAATAGAGGAATTACAAATCCTCCGCCAAAAAGTCAACAAAGTCATCCTCGTCCAAACAAGGGGCACTACTGTTCGACCCACTACCATCAGCCTCATCACCTACGAACAGCCTTGCGATGGACCTATGACGGGGTGCGCGAGGAACATTTGGAGGGGATGATTGTGCTGTCATTGCATTTGCAACACCACCATCCCAAGGAGCCAAATCATGTGTCCGCGGCGGGCTATTAACGAGCTTTGACAACCTTAACAGCATCCCCGCCCGCGTTGTTGATGGTGAAGCCATCAATGACCTCGACCAACTGCAAAAAACCAATGCAATTATGTTGTTAAAGTTAGAAATAAAATTACAAACTCTCTAAATCACACTGATGCAAAATTCACCAAAGAAGTAGAGAACTTACTTACAAGTTCTCTTGCAAGCCGTCTTCACCTCTAGCTCATCGTCATTGAGCTCCAAAGGGCGCTTACGAGACTCCTCCTGCAGTGCTGGTGCCATTGCTGACTCCACCTCCACCGATCTCGAAATCAAGGGTCGGAGGACCCCCTCAACCAAATTCGGGTCAGACTCCAATGCAAAGATGTGGCGCTTTAGAGCCTTGCAAGCCTTGATTGATGCCCCTTTACAAGATAAACAAAATAATTAACACTAGAGTTGTAATATAGTGAAAGATAATACAATTTGACGTAGTAAGGATACTTACCAGTAGATGTTGTCAAATCAAAACCTACGTCGTCCTCCAGGGTGCAAAGGTCAATCAAAGCCTCCATGAGGTTTGTAGACTTCTCATGTGCTCCCCGCCATGGCTCCATGGTGGTTCTTCTCATCGTCAGCGTGTCCTATGTGATAGGATTGGTCAAGTGACCATCCGAGGACAGCTAAATCCCTTCACGAATCAGCTCCACCTTGTCGTAGAAAGAAAAAGGGGTTGTTGACGCGGACTTCCTCACAAAACACTTCACCATGAAGCACTTGTGAGTGCGCCTGGGCTGCCCATCGCGCGACAGTGGCAAGCCAATAATGGCGAACCACTTTGTCTCCTCAACGAACTCTGCCCAGTCTGCCCAACCAAGAAGTTCATTGGAAATGAACTTCGAGTCCGGATAAAATACAATGAGCGGCGCTCCGTCACGAAGCAGCTCCCCGGCCATCTTAAAACAACGGTAAATGAAAGGGGATTCCTTCTTGCCTCTCTCGTTCAGCTGAGTTGGATGCTCGTTCCAACTAGGCACTTTAGTGCTACAATAAATCCTTCGAACCGGCAACCCCTCCGGCACGTCTATGATCACCATGTCCACCAAACCAAGATTGCAAGGATCTCCACGCAAGGTTCGGAGCCTAGAGCCAACATGCGCCTTCGCAAACTGGCGCAACTCGGTCCAAACCGCGGGGTAATCAGCATCTTCGGAGGTATCGTCAAAGAGCGGCATGATAGAGAGGGCACTCTCACTCATCACCCACACTCCAACATAAGAATCAACTTGTTCGATCACTGGGATTGTGTACACTATCTGCGAAGGCTTCGTAATGAATGCTGAGGGTCGGCTGCTGGCTGAGGGCAAAATTCCTTGCAACGATGCGACTGCAGTAGGAATGGCAAGCGATGCACCCACCCCAAATTGAGCCATGAGCTTCTCGGGTCCCTCCCTCAACACCAACGGTGCCAGCTCTTTGTTCCTCTCCTTGACTTCCTTCTTAAGTGTCTTGGCGGTCTCCTTCTCCACCCTAAGGGCATCCTTCTCTGCCGCCTTAGCCGCCGCCTTTGCCGCCTTTGCAGCTGCTGCCTCTCTCTCCTTTGGAGACAACTCTACATCCAATTGCGCAGCCATTGAGGGGACCGATGGAGGAAGCATCTCGTCATCACCATCTGAGACGGATAAAAAGTCACAGCGAGACCTTTGTTGCATCCCCTCGCATGGGGTAGGATCATAATCCTTTAGCTCCAAGAACCAATGGCACTGCTCCAAGTGGTGACAAGAGAAGCGTCGCAACTGTGCCTCCGTGAAGATGCACCGGACATCAGTGGGATCCGTCCACATATTCAAGCGAATCGGAAGTTAATCGGGCTGCATGGCTCCCTTGGCAACAAGCTCTCTCCAGAAATAGCAAAGCAATGCCCTCTTCATCTATCTCTCACACTCGGACTGCGTTAGAAACTCCTCGGTCTTCGTGAACCCAATCTTCTTCTCCATTATCCATACATTGGGCAGAAAACGCTTTGTCCTACAACCTGATGCACCACGATTTGATCCATGCTCCAATCCCTTTCACGGGATTGGGAAGTCCTTCCGTCTGGATGACAAGATTGTCCTCCTGGACAATCTCCGCAAATTTCTTCTCACATTCGTCTTCCACTTGAAACCAACTAAACAACAAGTTAGACAAAGAAAATATTAGCAATGAAAATTTACATTTACTAAAATCCGATGATATGAGAAACTTACCCTAGCCCGGAAGGCAGCTCTATCGATCCACCTCGAAAGACTTGTGTCCGAAGTTGGAGATTATGGGAAGTGATACTCCTCCCTGCTCAACTTGTTCATGTTCCACCACTTGCACCAGCGCACCTTGAACTTTAATGGCAACTTTGTGGTACAAAAGAGTTGTAACTTCTCCGATGTCATCTCCGGCTTGAATTGGTAAATGTCAAAATGGCACAACACCTAAAGGAAAGACACACAAAGTTTGTATCAATTTGGTATACATTCAAACTAATTTGGAAATAAAAAATATGAGAAACAATGAATAGGATTGTGGACAGTAAGAAAACTTAAAAAATCAAACCTCTTTGAAGAAGTCTTCGCCATTAGCCGGATTGGCAACTACCAATAGTCGATTGAAACTGGTTTGACACGAGACCTTCTTTTTCTGCACCGCGTCCGTGCACTTACTCACCAACTCAGCAGAACTCCCTTTGCGGTCCTCACCATTGCCAGTAACAAGAGTGTCCTTGTAAGTAGACTTCTGCAGGACGTCGTAAGAAGTCCCACGCAGGGACCTCCGTAATGCCAGCTCGGTCGTCTTCAATCCTAGATCTTCCCCAAGTTCCAAAACTTGAAGAGCCATATTGTTACCATCACCCCTTGAGGAGAAGCCCATGTGCACGTCTCTAGTCTGCATCGATTTAACAGACTATTAGAAGCTCTTCCTCTTAAATCTATGAACACCCAAGCAATAATCAGTGAAGCTATCAAAACGCAAGGATTCAAATCATGCATATCACCACGCTTTCAAAGAATATGAACTATGCATGGAAAGGCAAGAATTAATCAGGACGAACTGGGTGCTTCATAGAAGACCTAAGGTACGAGAAAGAAAAATGCACTTGCAACCAAATTTATATTAGGAATGGGTATTTCTGAGTTTTGAAAAATTTTAGCGACCTTTGAAAACCACCTTTGGATCCGAAGGTGGTTTTCAAGGGTCACCAGAATTTTTGAAAACAAAGAAATCCACAGACTTCCGTGATTAAAAAAAATTCAGTGACCTTTGAAAACCACCTTCAAATCCAAAGGTGGTTTATTTGAGTCACTGAATTTTTTGAAAACATGGAAATCCACGGTTGCCCACATTCAAGCTCCGCAGAGTTCCACGTTTTCAATAAATTCAGTGATCCTTGAAAACCACCTTCGGATCCGAAGGTCATTCTCAGGGGTCACTGAATTTTTTGAAAACACAGAAATCCATGGCAACCTACATTCAAGCTCCGCGGATTTCCATGTTTCGAAATTTTTTGGTGACCCTTGAAAACCACCTTCGGATCAGAAGGTGGTTCTCAGGGGTTGCTGAATTTTTTGAAAACACGCAAATTATCCATGCTAAGTAATATACCGTGTAATATATCGTGTAATATACCGTTGGATGAGTGTTTTCAAGACGCTTTCAACGGTATATTACACGTCCAAAAAATCCCAAAAATGAGGGAGTTATGGCCAAAAACCCTGGGATAGCCCGATTCAGGAACAATGCTGACTGTTTCGACAGCGTGGTCAAAAGAACGGCAAGTCCAAATTGAGTGCGGTTTTTTTTCCCAGTTTGGTACTAGTGTTAAGATGTGCAGCCTTGAACCTCTCGTACAAGGACGCCTGCATACTATTATAGTGGTCGAATTACAAATGGAACCACCTTGAATATTCACATATAACCAAAGAGAGTGCGGTGAAGTACTTGACTTTCAAGCAGCAAGTGCGTTGGATGATTTTTGTACACCCTCTTTTCTACCCGTTTTCTCCTGACATCCTTCTTATTGGGACTGACACGAGTCTCCTTAGACCACCACTCCTTCACAAGCTCCCTTTTATGATTCGACAATCCAACCCTCTTTCTCCGCTCAACAAGCTTGAAAATTGACGATCCAATGGATTGTAGGCTTTGTCATGGATGCATGGGTGCAACAATGTTCCATGTTTTTGTACGAAGGACCCTCAATATTGCACGTACTCATGTGCCATCAGTATTAATAGCACCATCGAATAGTGCCTTCTTCCTCACTAATTTCTGTCTAGAGCATGGGTGTCTGAGGAGCTTCAATTCGTTCCTGTAGGATTGAATGATGGCATGGTTAGTTTTCGCATCATCCTGGTCACGGCAACAGTTGTGCAAGTGGGGAACTATAATTTTGTTAGACAAAACCAACTCCAGTACAGCCTGTCGGAACCCTAAACCCTCGCCAACAGCTTCCAATTCCTACAAAATGAATTCAGAAATTCGTCAGAGACTCTATTCACATCCCTACGTCCAGAATTGTTCTCACTAGGGTCCTCACTGGCAACAGCCAATTGCAGCGATTGCTCCGCCAAATCCCTCTTTCTTGCTCTACAACATCTTTGACCTTCACCTGCTTTCTCCTTAGCTAGAGCAACCTCTTCGTTGGATGGCCCACTAGGTTCAGGCCTAGCTGCACGCCTCCTAACCATCATGTAAAGCTAACATAACAAAAGTATGAACTTCACAGGACAAATGTTGGGATAATATACAAAACCCCAACGGATATGAAAGTGTCAATAACTTTGTTACCTGTATAATCGTATATACGGGCTACCAGGGAAATTTTTGAAATTATGAAAATCCACGGCAGTCCAGTTTTGAAGTCCGCGGAATCAAAATCAAGAGAACTGTTCACAACAAAGTGGAGTATGACATACATGATTGTCGTCACTCCCTGCGCTAGTCGCCATCCCAGCTCTGGAGTCTCCTCAAATTGACCTCGTCTCCACGACCTACAGGATTCCCACAATCAGCATTAAATCTGCGCGCATTAATTAAAATACGGAGAAAGTCAATGAAGGAAATTGGACATCATGGATCTGAAAGAATTGTCCAAGTTCGAGTTTATTACAAAAACAAGTTTCCGGGTCAATCTAAAGGTAAAGTTTTTGTTTTTAAGATGTCTGTTGATTGTCTAGGTAGTGGTATCGACCTTGTAAAGCGTATGCAAGTCGGGGGGGATCAACCAACGGACTTGCTTATTTCATTGGACCAAATGTCTTCAGCGAGCCACCACTAGAAGCATTCTACCCAGTTTCAGAGAGCAACACATCACCCTTTGCAAAATCTGGAAGAACGCAAAGACTCAAGAGGAGGGTGAAGCACATTACAACATAATGGGTGCATGGTGGATGATTTCCGGTGCCACAACCAAAACTGGTTGTCGTGCTCTAGAGGATTGGATGGCGTTCTGGCACTTCCGATATCGACAATGGGGCGGTGCTATGCAACTTGTAAGCCCTCATCACCCATTATTTAAAAAAACTCCCATGTTCAATATAAGAGAGACTTCTGATCATTTTTATGACATTTATTGTACCTTCTCATGATCTCACGCTTGACGAGAGATCCGACATGCCTTCCTCCAATCTTGCAGAAATAGTCCATAACCGGTGGCTGCAACAATCTAGAAATACAATGACATGTTTGTACGCGGCAACCGTGGACGACCTTATCAGTGCTTTCATGCAGATCACCATGTATCGGATATGGTTGAAGGGTGGCACGTCTGGAAAAGGTCTGGACAAAGGTACGCTTCGTTTGCGGTCGGCGTAACGTTCAGGTGACCCTAAACTCATTGCTGAGGCTGTTAGGAACTTTCCTGGGGCTGAGGATCTACTAACCAGGACGGACGACTTAGAAGGAGCAGAATTTTTTGGGTCCACCAAGCGCAAGCTTGATATGCCACTTGGGTCTGCCTATGATTCTCACAGATTTGATATGGTAAATTACTCTATCCCTCGTGATGGCTGAAGGGTGACTCGAGCGCGTATTGAAGAAGCCTTCACGAGACAAGACTTTAGAGTCCAGCATACAACATCCGTTTTGGAATCAGATTGTGATCCATCGAAGTGGTACATTGCCCGCCTCTCAAAAAAGTCTGCTTGAAAATGCCAAGCCTTGCCAGCTCATACTGGTGAGCAGTGCAATACTAAGGTTGGGCGTGGCAGTCATGGGACTCCAACCCCCACATATGCCGGTATGAAGAAAGATTATAGATCACCACGGAATGTCTCAGCTAATTTCTGGTTTTGCCCCAAGGACATTAGTCATTGTGTGAAGGGGTCAAAAAAGCCGTTTGTGGTTGATTGGCCAACAATTCCAATGACGTGACCTGTGAAGTTTGGCACTAATTTAACAGTGCAGGAGGTACTAGTATTGAAAGAAGCAAGTTTCCAATTGCAACAGCATGGAGTTCTTTCACCACGAAGACAATTCCAAGTGTCTATGGACATGCCGCTTCCGTGGTCACACTTCCCTGTTCCAGTGAACCCGAATTTTTACCACAGTGACCTTTCGAAATGGCTATGCAATTCGTAGAACAATAGATGTTCCAACGACTAAGCAACGCAATAAGTAGTCAAGCGCCGCTCTTATGAATAATTGTTACGTCTCCAACCTCTATGCCACACCGTATCCCGGATGGGAATGCGTTATCACTCTTCATACAGGAAAGAACAAGTCCTATTGCATCACCTTCACGGACCTTCACGGGGTGTTCATGCCCTGATTTTTTGAAGATGCAATCGGAGGCGTTGGGAAAGAAGGGACAATGGAAGTATTGCAAGCATGTCTATTACATCTTACGTTACCTTTGTAAAATGGATTACAAAGAGGACTTATTCATACATGTTCCAAGCTATAGCTTCAACGAAGTCATGCAAATTCTATAGCTTGCAAACCAGGGTTGTCATAACGGACGGGTTGAGGTGATCGGACGGGACAACCGGACGGGCGGTCCGGACGGCACGGACGGACGGTTCGGACGGATTGCCCGAAGTGCGCCCAGTTATTTTTTGCAAGTAAGAAATTTTTACTGTGATCGCCACGTCACATACGGACGTGTCACGCCACCGTGGCACTAGGGCGGGGACGTCTCCATGAGGGGCGGGGACGTCACCATGAGGGGCGGAGACGTCTACGCCCCTGGGGCGGGGACGTCCCCGCCCCTCATGTAGGCGTCCACGCCCCTGCATCATTGAGCGGATAGGCCTTGATGTTTGGAAGCAAAATCTGTTTATTACATTAAAAAGTTTCACGATAAAACAACAATTCCCTAATCTCATACTTCAAAACCAAGTAATATCTTGTAGTTATCTAAGAAACCTTTTTCTCTCCTAGCTTCTTCTATGAATTATCACAACTCTCTTCATTTCGCATACATATATGTAGTTACTTTTCTTGTCCTTTAATTATTCAAATGGCCCGATCTGTGTACTCCTTCGGTGGACGGGCCACCCATAACCGCATCTCGAAGGACGATATCATCATCATCTGATGCCTCATCGCAATCTGGACGGTTGTCATCATCAGCTCCTTCACCGCTCTCATCTGAGAATTCTCCATTGCTACCATCCGTAGTCCAAAAGCCCTCTATTTCAGAGTTGTCTTTGCGAAGCTCTACGGCTGTTTCACCATTGCAACTCGAGCGTCTGAATCTCTTTTGTCGATGTGCGTGAGGATCATCGCCGTCGGAATTTATGGTTGGGCCGCTGGTAGGACGAATTTCTCGATTCGGAACAATAAACGCCGGAGTTGTTGAAGAGCGTCCAGGAACATACGTGTCCAAAAACGGTTGTACAACCACGTTCGGATCTCGTGCCCCTATTCCAAGGAGGGGACGTCTACGATGCCTTGAGGAGGATGCTTTGCCGTTGTTTCTTCCTTCACGGCCTCTAGCCGCTCCACGGCCTCTAGACCTTCCATGGCCTCTAGACCCTCCATGAGCATTAGTCCTTGCACTCGGTTGTATATATTGACCCATTGGATGAAGAGGTGTCCTTGTAGCGGCCAAAGGGGGTCTGCCATTTCTGGTAGTAGTAGCGGAAGTGTTTAGACCCATCCCCTCAACGCCTACAATTCGTTGAAAAGGTCCATACATGGCATTCGCCGTTCTAGGAGAAGAGGAATTCCGGGAAGACGGCGTTGGTACATTCTGGTCATTGATAACCGTAGGCAACACCACAACCGGAGATGGTTGTGGCTCAAGGTCCTCTGTGAATGCAAAAGCATCATTGGGGTCTACATATTCCGGGTCAAAACGCTTTCGCTGATTAACAACCCTTTCATTTCTTCGAGTCGTCCCTACAATTGTTGTGTTTACAACATTTGCGTTAGAGTCTCCTTGAACGACTCTAGTGCTATGAAATGATGCACCCATTCCAATAGGGCTCTCTTGGCCATACCGGTTTTCAACCGATGCTTGGTTGTTTCGAGTCGCAGTATTTATTGCATTCTCTCCCGCTCCGTTGTTGTCGCCATCTCCATTTCCACCACCATAGTCTGATGGGGAATTGTCCTCGTCGCGAACATTCCCGACATTGCCCCCCCCCCCCGTTTCAGGCTCTTCAAGGTTAGTCACATTTGGGATGTCGCTCTCTGAGGAAGTAGACAAAGGTTCCACTTCATGAATGCCCTCATTTTGATGAAAATGAGGCAAAGGACTACGACCAGGACTTTGATTCCAAGGTCCCCAACGACCTTGAGCCAATTCTTCTTCCACATCGTCATCATCTCCGTAATAGTTTCTCGTTTCCTCAAGATGATCGGCGCCTTTCGCCCAAAGATTAGGGTGTCCACGGTACTCTAGCGGAGTGCGGGGAGTTGCCATATTGTGCTCCTCCTCTTCCTCGGCTATCAACACATCAAATTCACGATTAGGTTCACCCACCGGGACCGGCCCTAGGGCATCTGGGTCGGAATCCTCCGAGTGAATATTTGCATCGTACCATCGAACGGGATCGGCCCCCGGTCTTTGTTGAAGGCATCGGCTATTGGTATAAAAATATACCAATGACGCAGCCTTTTCTGCCGCTAATCGATTTCGGCTCTTGTTGTGGACAAACGAGTATATACTCCAATTTCGTTCGCAAGAGCTAGCTGAACACGTAAGGGCTAGAATACGAACAGCTATTTTAGACAATGCCTTATCTGCGATCCTGGCCCACCATTGGTGGAGTTGAAGCTTTGTCTGGCGGATGTCAGATGCCTTGGTAGGGCCATATGGTCCTGTGCCCTCCTCGTACTGTGTTAACTCATATTGGACGTCCTCATATGAGACTTCCAATACCTCCATCATTTTGCAAACAATCCGATTCAATGCTCTTTGTGCGATTCCGTCAGCCTTAAGCGCCACATTATCCTTAAGGTACGGATTCAAAAGAGCCCTGGCGTAGTGAACATCGTTAAAAACCATTTGCCACCGGGCATCAAAAGATTGCTCAAGAGTGGATGCTATGTCAGCTCGTAGAGTAAAGGGTGACTCTCTCAAAGAGTACACGTGTTCTCGCAAATTATGCATCACGAGCCACGCACGACCCATGGCTGGTTCGCGGCCATCAAACACACACAATGCCTTCAAAACATCCCCAGTCATGTGCACGTAATTCTGACATCGTTGCCAAAAGGCCACATCTTCGATGATGAGCACCACATTACGCGCTGCGGTTGCTGCTTGCTCTCCATTTTGTTTGTTCCGTTGGGTTGCAAAGTAGTTTACAACACGGGGGTGGTCTTTCAACTGCTCCAACACTCCTTTGAGTCTCACCAATCGATCCAACATAAGGAAATTACAAGCAAAGCGGGTTTTAGTGGGCACTACAATATGCAGGTTTGGACTCAACTCACGAAGTGTCCCCATTGTCGAATGGTGGTTTCTAATATATTTGCACAATTTCTTTGCCCTCTCTATTAAATCTTTAAATTCTTGGACCTTCGCCCAATCTTCCAACATGAGATCCAATGCATGTGCCATCCAATGCATGCACCCCTGCTTGTGAATGTGCGGGTATGTGAGAATAATATCATCCATCGCTCCAAGCATGTTGGGAGCATTGTCTGTACAAATCTGTGTCACATTCTTGGAACCCACCTTCTCAATGTAAACTTTCACTTGGTCCGCTATGTACCGCATGGACTTCTTCTCACCACTGGTGTCTATGCTCCCCAAGAATACGTCACCAGTGGGGCACGACATCATTAAATTCATGAGGGGCCTCCGATGGACATCATCCCAACCAGCGACGCTATCTTGTGAGCGGTGAGCAGCGAGCGGTGAGCGGTGAGCATAAAAAATCCTGAAATCTGGATTTTTTTGGTCATTTTTTTGGGGAAAAAGTGAAATTAGTGATTTTTTCAGCAGATCATCCCATTTTGGTGACATATTTTCCATAAATTTCTAATTTTAGAAACTACCCTATAGCCGTGGTGTACTGCGAAATTGCATGTTTTTTTCTTTATTTCGGTTTTTTAGAGTCCCCTGTTTTAGTTGAAAGGTGTGTCATAATTTTTTCCCATGAAGCTCCTACAATTTGTAAAGTGCCATATTGGAATGAAAAGCACATATTTACTTAGGTATAGGGTTTACGCATTGTGGTAGAATATCATACGAAGCGGACAATTTTTGACCGTACTTGCTAATTTATAATAATATTGATCTTCAGAATCAACGGGAATCACCTAGGTATTAAGTGGATATTTCACTGGTATTAAATCGGTACCAAATTCGAATTACATGAGAGGGAAAATGTTTACTACGAAATGCACGAAAGTCACCTTTGCCTTCCATGCATATCATTTGCACAAATCGCCAGGACAATTCCCAGAATATTGGCATAGGCGATTTCTAATGACTTATGTATAAAATCGTCACCTTAAACCATAGAACACGCTAAGTACAGGATTCTACTGCTCAGAATAATATAACGGAATATAATAACATATTAAACTAATTCATGACCATCAGCTACAGTCATGTAATCAGGTACGGACCGAGGATGTATAGATGACGACCTCTTGAGCATTCAAGAAATATTAATAATTCTGGTTGCGACGCCTTCCTCACGCTCGTTTAGTGATGTTAGCAAGCTCGAGAATGCGCATAACTTCGTTAAAGCTGTAGCTTGGAGCATGCATGAACAGGTCCTCTTTGTAATCCATCTTACATAGATAACGTAAGACGTAATACACATGCTTGCAATACTTCCATTGCCCCTTCTTTCCCAACGCTTCGGATTGCATCTTCAAAAAATCTGGACATGAACATCCTGAGAGGTCTGTAAACGTGACGCAATAAGACTTGTCCTTCCCCGTGTCAAGAGTGATAACGCATCCCCATCCCGGATACGGTATGGCTAACAGATTCGAGACGTAGCAGTTATTCATAAGAGCTGCGCTTGACCACTTGTTGCGTTGGTCAATTGTGGGAGCATCTGTTGTCCTACGAATTGCGTAGCCATTCCGAAAGCTGTGGTGAGAATTCGGATTTGCTGGAATGGGGAAGTGAGATCGCGGAAGCGGCATGTCCATAGACACTTGGAATTGTCGTCGTGGTGAAAGAGCCCCACGCTGTTGCAATTGGAAACCTGCTTCTTCCAATGCTAAAACCTCATGCACAGTCAAATTGGTGCCAAGTTTCACAGGCCACAGTATTGGAACTGATGGCCAATCCATCACAAACGCTTTCTTCGACCCCTTTACACAGCGGCCTACATCATCTGGACAAAACCAGAACTCCGCAGTAACATTACGGGGTGATCTGTAATCCTTCTTCATACCCGAATAGGTGGGGGCAGGGGTTCCATGACTTCCACGTGAAACTTTGGTGTTGCAAGGCTCACCACTGTCAGCCTGCAATGCTTGGCATTTTCGAGCTGACTTTTTGGGGAGCCGAGCAATGTGCCACTTAGACGGATCACAGTCTGATTCGATAACGGAGGTTGTATGTTGGACACCAGAGTCCTGTCCTCCAAGGGCGTCTTCGATGCGAGCCCGAGTCACCCTTTTACCATCACGGGGAATTGAATAGTTCACCGTATCGGACCTGTGCGAATCGTGGGACGACCCGGGTGGCATGTCAAGCTTGCGCTTCGTGGATCCAAAAACCTCCGCACCTTCTAAGCCGCATGTCCTAGTTAGTAAGTCCTCAGCTCCGGGGAAGTTCCTAACAGCATCAGCTATGAGTTTAGGATCACCCAAACGTTGTGCGGAACGCAACCGAAGCGTACCTTTGTCCGGACCTTTTCCCGACGCACCGCCCTTCAACCATGCTCGATACAAAGTAATCTGCATAAAAGCACGGATGAGGTCGTCTACGGTTGCTGCGTACAGACACGTCATTGTGTTTCCGGATTGTTGGAGCCAACGATTGTGGACTGTTTCAGCAAGGTTACAGGAAGGCATGTCAGCCCTCTCGTCAAGCGTGAGATCCTGAGGAAAAACAACATTTTTCAATGAATAGGAGCTGATAACACTGAAGAATCTATTGGAATGTCAACAATATAAAGCCTGAAATACACTTACAAGCTGCATTGCGCCGCCCCATTGTCGATAACGGAAGTGCCAAAATGCCATCCAATCCTCGAGAGAACGACGTCCGATATTGGTAGTGGCACCAGAGGACAACCACCACGCTCGAATGACGTTGTACTGAGCTTCAGCCTCGTCATGGGTCTTTGCATTTTTCCAGATTTTGCATAGGGCAATGTGTTGTTCTTGGAAGCCTGGAAGAATACTTCTAGAGGTAGCACGCTGAAGACACTTTATCCAATGGAATAAGCATGTTCGTTCCCTATTATCCATGGGCTTGTCCTTGTCGCCGCTGCCATAAACTCGTCGAACGGCATGCCAATTCGCACCAGCACTGTCAGCCATGAAGCCTTTGAAGTTCACATCTTCTAGGCCATGTTGTCTCATTGTATCATTTAGATTCTCCCAGAACAACTGCTGTGCTTGAGCATCCTCGGATTGCATATCGCACATGGCGATTGTCATTACCTTACAGTACTTGCTGTCGTACAGATGACATGCCATGGTAGTCCAATCCTTGACCCGTTTGACATGATCAAACATCAACCAACAATCTTCAAGGTCATTTCCGGGTTGCATACGCCTAACGAGGTCTACCCCACTTCCACATTGGTCGACAGACATTTTGAAAAGGAATACTTTACCTTGAGACTGGCCGGGAAACTTGTTTTCGTGAATGAACACGAATTTCGACGACTCTTTCAGCTCCATGATGTTGTCCATTACACCCTTCCCACCACTATAGAACCTCTTGCACGTGGACACTAGATTCCTTATATTCGGAGACGAAAGGGTCTCGAATTGATCGAGGACAGCATCCAAAGATGCTTCTTCAAGGTTGGGCAAGTTAGACTGTGGACGGATCAGGTAGTCGGAGAGGAAATTCTTGCTCGCGGCCATGACAATTGCAGAATTAGTAGCCTTGGGCGTACGTTGGACTTCTTTTGCTACGCAATCGTGCATGACGTCCATGGCATCTTGATCTACACCTTTCGAGATAGGATGAAGATGATGACCTAAATGAATTGCAGCGCGCGTCCGATCGTGATCGATAGATGTCACGTAGTATATACGTGCATCACAAAGAGCAAGACAAATTGGAGGGGTTTGGCAAACCTTACATGAGAGCGTAGATTTCTCGGATGGTGCTCCCTTCACTGAAAATGGAGTGAACGCAAACCCGCTCCACTCGGTCTGATTTGAGCGCCCACCGTTTCGTGACTGATAATCACAACTGATGTTAGGGCACTGTAGATGCCCCGTACATACAGATTTTCGATACGTCAGACCAAAATCGTTCTTGATATTTGTAGTCATTGTCTTGCACCACGTGTGACCATCGTGCTGTTTACTCATTCCATCTAGGCCCCCTCCGTACTGTGTAGGAATACCCTCTGGGAGCGGTGGAAGTTCAAATACCACGTCCCCATCATACTTTGGAGGCAAATACTTAACATGTTTCAAATCGAAACTATCGATATCAATTCTAGACAACTCAGACCTGGACCCTTTCCTATTACAGGTATGCCGTACATGAATTAGTATGCTCCTGACGTTGCGCGAGCCAGGATAAACGGGGGGCTTACCTGAGGAATAAGACGGAGACGCTTGAGCATATGATGGAACCAGTTTAGTATTAGTACGAGTACCTAATTCATGAGCTGAGGTCCATGGGATCTTTGACTCTGCAAGGTTCACATCAGATAGTTCATCTTCCTCTGTATCGCTAAGGACATGGACGCTTGGGTTAGACCTAGTGCCTAAACCGGGCACGAGTACGGTATCACCAGAATCGGTCGGAGGAGTCATGACGGCTACGGACGCATGAGCGGCGAATTGAACATCTGTAACACCAAATACTTTGAATGAACCACGACACAAGCTCCAAAAAAATCCTCCAATGTCACTGCCTTTCACTTGATAAATGGACTGCTCATGAATACCTTTGCTATCATAGACCTCTTGTTCAATGTGGACTGTGCCAGCCCGATAACCAAAACGAACACATAGCATTGACTCGGAGATACTGACTGTGCCATTGTCGCCAATGGGCACGACAAGTGGAGCACCGCCTTGATGAAAAGTAAGAGACGCCATGCACAACGACTATCAGAGGCGGTGTTAAAGGAGGGTGGGGTGCAATGACAACTGAATTGCGAAAGAGAGTAAGAACTAGCTTGCTGTGCTTGTTCAAATACTGAACTGGTAAAGAATTGATTACGGAGAGAATATATTTTCTTATATATAGCAACATACGTGGAAATCTATAAATTACGAATGAGTGAAATTACGGCGGAAATACTTAAATCTATAGAGAGTGCTTCCATTCTAGCCTGTTGGTGGCTTGAGTGTACAATGACACTAGTTTATCTTCCAGATTAAATTGGATTAAGAAAGGAGTGAGCTGGAATACCGATTACCAATTTTGTTAATTGTCTTGTTGTAGTTACATAATGAATACAACTTTAGATTTTCCGGATCGTATATTTCCAAACATGAAGATGCTTAACAATAATTGTGCCCCGTAATCGACGGATGGATCAGCGGATTATATTGGAGAGCTATTGTAGGGCTTTGCGACAGCGTGTAACAAACTAGATCTGAGAAGAGCTTAATATTAAATAGTAGATCTTTGGTGTAAACGGTAGCAAGATTGAGTAGAAGAGGGGCTCTATCACCGCAACGCAGGAGTATTGCACTGAGTTGTTTGGATGCATAGGGAGGCTCGGATGTTAAAAGAGAGTGCGGATGAGTGGTTTGGCTATCTTGTAGATGATGACTAAGATAGGTGGCCGGAAGAAGCGAAGTACCAATTTCTCCAATCCGAAGCAGACGCGGGCTCGAAAGGATCGGCGCAGTCAACAGTCATTGTTGGCTGCTCAGAACCTGGAAGTCGATACATCGGAATCGGGCGAACGTTTTCGGGCTTTGTCAAGTATCCACCAGGGACCGCAGCCAGTCCAATCACAGATTCATGTATGTTTAAATATTCAATATATTTAGATCATTTTATGTGGCTGAATAGAAGAGAGTCCAATGGTTCATCTGATTCTGGCATCCTGTATTGATAATCAGGAGTCTTGTACAATCGTAAGTATTCATGAGCATTTTGAAGAGGCAAACACTATAGAAGGAAACTCCAGGAAAATGTATCAAAGATCTAGTACCAGTGAGACCTCGTAACAAGTGGATAAAGGTTCTGAAGACAGTGAAGGCCATTCTGACTGCCAAAATAGTGACTCAAGCGAAGAAAACGGGAGGCTGAGAAATCAATCACGACCCACACTGGTCGGAGACGGTTCCTCATCAAAGGCATCCGGCAAAGGAGTAACGTCTCATCGAAGAAGCGTTGAGGACCTCGCGGACAAATTGTTGGAACTTCAAAGGGACCCACTAAATCAGGTATGTCACAATTAGATAAATTTTCGATCAATCAGTTCCCGTTCTTGTACCTGTTCTAAGACCACGAGTGACTCTTATCGTCGTGGTTCAGTTTAGTCAATGAGCTACCGACCTGTTATAGAGCTCCCGAGAATCAGTACATTAATGACATACGTCACATATTTGGTTTCAGAACCTTACATATTCGATATTGGGCTCCCAAAAAGGCCATACTGCCTCCGATAATTAGGGTTTAGGATTAATGTGGGGCCCGTTGGTTCGTCTCATCGGTCGGTAGTCACTCATCTGCAGACGGCTCACGTTGCAACCTCGAGCAAGGTTCAGGATCTCCTTCTTCATCCGGGTTCGGTTCTTCAAGCATTCGAGAACTTCTCATGTTTTCACACCTGCTTCTCGGGAGATGTTCACTGAAATTTTGTTAGTCTTCATGGCGGAGTTGCTGAATGTAGTGAAAATCTCTGTCCTTGCAGGTTGCGTGCGCGGGGAGTAAGCGGCGGAGTTTGGTGGCAGCAGATTCGCAGCTGGAGAAAATGGCAGGACTTCAAGTACGTCTTCTTCACATCTCCGTGTTCCGTATTTGCCATTCCTTGTAATTTGGTTGATCTGGGAGAATTCGTTAGGGTTTTGGTGCGCTTTTCCTGTGGTGTTGCACGGGCACGAAGAGAGAGTGTCGGTCGGAGGATGGGAAGTGCAGGATGGGCGCGACGTGAGAGTGTGCGTTGTGAGGTCCAGCGAATAAATTCCAAAGACTGTGTGTTTCGTTGAGGTCTTGGCTGTGGGGGTACGGGGTTGAATTCGTTTCCAGCTCTGCCTTGAGCGCAAGAAAGGATGTTAGTCTTGCTGTCAAGAGTGCGCGCGCGATGGACCTTAGCCAGCAGGGGAGGGAATCATGATATGTAACGAAAATCAGTGACCCCTAAAAATGGCTTTCGGATCCGAAAGCCATTTTCAGGGGTCACTGATTTTCGTAACATTTTGAGATTCCTGCCCCTGCTGGATAAGTTCTTCGACGCGCGTGATTATCTTTCATTCCTGTGGTGGTGACGATCATAAGATCGTGTTCATGAGTTCGGTAATTCATGCGTCGGTGAACCCAGTCTATGAGCTCAAATCATGCATACTGAGAGGAAGTGAGAGTGGGGTGAGTGGGTGGGAGGGTGATGGGTGGGTGAGGGTGGGGTGGGGAGTGTGGGTGCGAGGCTGGGATGTGTGGGTGGGGCTCGACGTGTGAGTGTGCGAGGGGTGGTCGAGGGAAAATATTCTCTAGTCTGACCTTGTTGTTGATCTCAAGGCCGGGGGGTTGGGATAAGATACTGTATTGAGCTCTGCCTCGCGTGCGTGCATGAATGGTAATCTTGTCGTTGCTCGTACGCGCGCGATGGACCTTAGCCAGCAGGGGAGGGAATCATGAATTTTTACGAAAATCAGTGACCCCTGAAAATGGCTTTCGGATCCGAAAGCCATTTTCAAGGGTCACTGATTTTCGTAAAAATTTGAAAATCCTATCCCCGCTGGCTAAGGTCTTTGACTCGCATGGATATCTTTCATTCCTGTGGTGATCACGATCACAGGATCGGTTTCATGGATTCCGAAATTATTGCATCAGTGTTCGAGGTCTATAAGCTCATATCATGCATACAGGAGAGGGAGTGAGGGTGAGGAGAGTAGGTGGGAGGGTGATGAGTGAGTGAGTGAGGGAAGGGTGGGGAGTGTGGGTGCGAGGCTGGGATGTGTGGGTGGGGCTCGACGTGAAAGTATGCGAGGGGTGGTCCAGGGAAAACATTCTCTAGTCTTTGAGTGTTGTTGATCTCAAGGCCGGGGGGGGTAGGGGTAAGAGATTGTATTGAGCTCTGCCTTGTGTGCATGCATTCATGCTAGTTTTGTCGTTGATTGTGCGCGCGCGATGGACCTTAGCCAGCAGGGGAGGGAATTATGAATTTTTACGAAAATCAGTGACCCCCGAAAATGGCTTTCGGATCCGAAAGCCATTTTCAGGGGTCACTGATTTTCGTAAAAATTCATGATTCCCTCCCCTGCTGGCCAAGGTCTTCGACGTTCGTGCTTATCTTTCATTCCTGTGGTGGTCACGATCATAAGATCGTATTCATGGATTTGGTAATTCTTGCGTCGGTGATCCAGGGGAATGAGCTGATTTCATGCATTCTGGAGAGGGAGTAAGGGTGGGGAGAGTGGATGGGAGGTTGATGAGTGGGTGAGGAATGGGTGGGGTGTATTGGTGCGAGGCTGGGAAGTGTGGGTAAGGCTCGACGTGAGAGTGTGCGAGGGGTGGTCCAGTGAATATTTTCTCTAGTCTGTGAGTGTTGTTGATGTCATGGCTGAGGGGGATAGGGGTATGATACTGTTTTGAGCTCTGCCTCGTGTGCATGCATGTATGCTAGTCTTGTTGTTGCTCGTGCGCGCGCGATGGACCTTAGCCAGCAGGGGAGGGAATCATGGTTTTATACGAAAATCAGTGACCCCTGAAAGTGGCTTTCGGATCCGAAAGCCATTTTCGGGGGTCACTGATTTTCGTAAAAATTTGAGATTCCTATGCCTGCTGGCTGTGGTCTTCGACGCACCTGCATATTATTCTTCCGGTGATGGTCACGATTATGAGATCGTGTTCATGGATTCAGAAATTCATGCGTCGGTGATCTAGGTCTATGTCAATGAGCTCGTTTCATGCATATTGGAGAGCGAGTGAAGGTGGGGAGAGTGGGCGGGAGGGTGATGACAGGGTGAGGGAAGGGTGGAGAGTGTGGGTGCGAGGCTGGGAAGTCTGGGTAAGGCTCGACGTGGGAGTGTGCGAGGGGTGGTCCAGGGAAAACAATTTATAGTCTGTGAGTGCTGTTGATCTCAAGGCCGGGGGGGTAGGGGTAAGAGACTGCATTGAGCTCTGCCTCGTGTGCATGCATTCATGCTAGTTTTGTCGTTGCTCGTGCGCGCGCGATGGACCTTAGCCAGCAGGGGAGGGAATCATGAATTTTAACAAAAATCAGTGACCCCTGAAAATGGCTTTCGGATCCGAAAGCCATTTTCAGGGGTCACTGATTTTTGTTAAAATTCATGATTCCCTCCCCTGCTGGCTAAAGTCGTCGACGCGCGTGCATATCATTCAATCCTTTGATGGTCACGTTCATAGGATCGTGTTCATGGATTTGGAGATTATTGCATCGGTGATCGAGGTCTATATGCTCATATCATGCATACAGGAGAGGGAGTGAGGGTGAGGAGAGTAGGTGGGAGGGTGATGAGTGAGTGAGGGAAGGGTAGGGAGTGTGGGTGCGAGGCTGGGATGTGTGGGTGGGGCTCGACGTGTGAGTGTGCGAGGGGTGGTCGAGGGAAAATATTCTCTAGTCTGACCTTGTTGTTGATCTCAAGGCCGGGGGGTTGGGATAAGATACTGTATTGAGCTCTGCCTCGCGTGCGTGCATGAATGGTAATCTTGTCGTTGCTCGTACGCGCGCGATGGACCTTAGCCAGCAGGGGAGGGAATCATGAATTTTTACGAAAATCAGTGACCCCTGAAAATGGCTTTCGGATCCGAAAGCCATTTTCAAGGGTCACTGATTTTCGTAAAAATTTGAAAATCCTATCCCCGCTGGCTAAGGTCTTTGACTCGCATGGATATCTTTCATTCCTGTGGTGATCACGATCACAGGATCGGTTTCATGGATTCCGAAATTATTGCATCAGTGTTCGAGGTCTATAAGCTCATATCATGCATACAGGAGAGGGAGTGAGGGTGAGGAGAGTAGGTGGGAGGGTGATGAGTGAGTGAGGGAAGGGTGGGGAGTGTGGGTGCGAGGCTGGGATGTGTGGGTGGGGCTCGACGTGGGAGTGTGCGAGGGGTGGTCCAGGGAAAACATTCTCTAGTCTTTGAGTGTTGTTGATCTCAAGGCCAGGGGGGGTAGGGGTAAGAGACTGTATTGAGCTCTGCCTTGTGTGCATGCATTTATGCTAGATTCGTCGTTGCTCGTGCGCGCGCTGTCGTGTAGAGAGGGGAGCGCCTTGAGAATTCGCAGGGAATCTGGCTACGACTGGAGATTGTTTGCTCGGGAATCCAATCGTACCTTCAAATCTTCAGGTCTTCAGTCTTCAAACTCCTCCCTGTTGGCCTATCATGTGGTGGCTCTAAAGGTTTAAGGGTGAAGGTGGGTGATAAGAAACCACGGCCTCGGACGGGTAAAACGGGACGGCCAGACCACAAGCTGAAATCGTCCGAAAGATTGGCTCCTAAAATTCAAACCCACGGTGACCAGCAAACGTGCCTCACCGGTGGGAACGACATAAACACGACCGTGTGGGCAATTAACCCCACTTCGCCGCAACAGAGTTTACAAGAACAGAATTGAAATACAACTAGCCTCCAAAGCTGGCTTGGAATCACAAAAAAAGAAATCGGACCACAAGCCACAACACACTTGTCTCCATCTTCTCTTCTCTTCAAGCCTCAAGTCTTCAATTCCTCCATCCTTCAACTCCAAAGTCTTCAAGTGTTCAAAAACACTAAGAAACTCAAAAGAAGTGTTCAAAAACACAATGGAAAAGTTTCACCAAGGCTGTAACCTTCAAACAAGTGACACAGATGACTCAAAACTTCAAATACTAAGTATAATAGCTCTCTGGAAAGCTAATTTAGACAACTAACACTCCTCCAAATTTCAAGTCAATCTAAACTACTGTCCGAAAGTTATGGACAATCAAAGTTCTGCCTACCCCTATTCATTCAGATCTCTATAACTTCTTGCTCACAACTCCGAATTTCAATTGTGATATCTTTCTAGAAAGCTAAGATAGAGACGCATACACCCTCCAAATCTCAAATCAAATTGAGAACTACAGAGAAAGTTGTGGCTCCTCGAAACCTCTGCCTCTCAATGGATGGCCTCGGGTTTTCACAGAATTAAAACCTCAATAACTTTTTCTCTACAACTCCGAATTCAAAATTTAAAACGAGTATAGAAAGCTCTCAAAACAAGGAACAAGATCACAAATTTTCAATTCCATATCGTTCAAGCTCAACGAGTTACACACAGTCAAAGTTCTGCTCCAAACCCTTCCTCTCTCACCCGCACACACACACACACACACTAAGGAATATCTTTCCCAACTTTTCCACCTCAAGTGGACGTGGGCACTCCAACCCATGTCACCCTATCCAAAGTACCCCAAAAGGTACTTTGCTACTTTCTTATCCTTTCCACTTTCAACCACATAAATCCCCTAGTCTTTTATTTATTGGAAGACTAAAAATTTAGACCTTCCAACCAACAAGATAAGTAAAATAAAAAAAATAACTAAAAAATAAATAAATAAAAACTTATCGTAAGATAGCTGATGGAACGGACGTATAAAGGTGTTGATTCGCACAACCTGATCGCCAAGTCGTGGACTTGGTTGGCTGGAAATATCGTGGTCAGTGGCCGCCGCCAGTCCGGGTTCGAACCCGATCGAGCCCGTCGAGTGGTTGAGCGGCCCACGGCTTGGCTCGCTAGTGAGGCAGGAAAAATACCAGTCAACCCGCTACCTACCCCCTGAGCAGTGACAAGAGCGGTGCAGCACCTACATGCTAACACTTGCCCAAATCCTCAAACCGTGGTTCTCACCACGACCAAACCTTTTTATCCCAACTCCTTACTTATTAAAATCCACACATATAAAGACTAATACTTGTATGTACATGATGGAAGAATTTCCATCAGGACAGCGCGATGGACCTTAGCCAGCAGGGGAGGGAATCTTGAATTTTTACGAAAATCAGTGACCCCGGAAAATGGCTTTCGGATCCGAAAGCCATTTTCAGGGGTCACTGATTTTCGTAAAAATTCAAGAGTCCTATCCCTGCTGGCTAAAGTCGTCGACGCGCGTGCATATCATTCTATCCTTTGATGGTCACGAACATGAGATCATTCTTATGTTCATGGATTCGATAATTCTTGCGTCGATGATCCAGAACTTTGAGCTGGGAACGTGCAGCTTGTCGTGAGAGTGAGAGTGCGGATTGTGGGTGGGAGGCTGGGGTGTGTAGGCGGGGTGGGGAGTGGGTGTAGGATGGATGGTGAGGTCTAGGCTGGGGTGTGGATGGGTCATTGGTTCGTTTCGTACCGAGCTATTTCATGACCATGGTTTGCCATACAAGTAGCAATTCATACGGTAGAATTAAGTTGACTGGTCTGGTCTAGATATATATCTAGATTCATTTCAAGTATATGTGACAGGTGGATGCAGTTTGTTGCTTGGATTTCTTATGCATACTTATTGCAGGTTGAGAGTTTGGGACCCACAGCTTCTTCTTCGCGTGAGGATCTTGAGATTCTAGAGGACGAAGAACGCGTTGGTGAACTTGTTGATGAGCATGGGCTCGCTCCAACACTTCAATCTTTGCGGAGGTCCATCCGTGGGACCTCATACGACATCCTACAGAGCAGCATTTGCTCTTTCGGTGGTGATCTCCCAATTCCTCTCTGCCAAATGGTGCCCATGACTGAGGTGAGGTTACCTCTTAGAAGTGATGTCGAGAAGTTGAAGGGGGAGTTCGTCAATGGGTATCGGCCTGGTTCTGCTTGTTTTTATATGTCGGTGAGGAGTTTCTCCCTTGTCGAGAAGCGGGTGCAACCAGTAGACAGGTCATCATGGTCAGAGCTTTGGATTGAAGAGGACCGGAAGTTCGAGGAGCTGTTGAAGACTCGACCGGAGTACTCGGCGTTTTCAGAGAAATTCTTTTTCGTGTGGGATGGCAATCATCGCCATATGGCTTGGACAGAGGTGATATCCCAACTGCACCCATCCGATGTCAGCTTTCATGTGCCCGTTAGAGCCGTGGTGATTGAGCCAACTATCGAGAACCGACACATCTTGCTCAACGTGATGACCGACTTGAACAGGTGCGCACGAACTTAGATACTCCTGGCATTCGTTTGTTTCAGCTGCTTTCACCATTGTACTTCATTTTTTGACATTGAAATTCTCTTTTGTCGAAGGCAAAAAGAATCAGACCACGTTGTGCAACACCTCACTCACGATCTAAAACGTGTTCAGCATTTCGGGCTCTTAGAGTTTGAGCAATTAAAGGGGCTCATCAGCGATGATGATTACGAACTGAGTGTCCATGAGTGGTCAAAGAAGGGACAACGAAAGTGGTATCATATGACTCTCGAAGCATTTGTGAAGCTCATGTTTGAGGTACGTTATGATTATGATGAACATGTAGCTCTTGCCATTACTCTCCCTTCAATATTCTAGTTCAGAATATTGATACTGATCACGACCTTATGTTGTCCACAGCGGGACCTGATTGCTGTTCAAGAGGAGCAGATCCAAAAGTTTAAGGATACCTTGGTCACGGGTGTCAGTGAGGATCGGCGTGGAAGTGTTGCAGAGTTGGTGAGCCGCTGCACTGAGGCTGTACAAAAGAAGAAGACGACTTGTCAGACCATGCTCACTCGGTTGTTGGCAATTGCCAACCCGGCAAACGGGGAGGATTTCTTCAAGGAGGTAGGGTATATGTATATACTCCATTCCTATCGATATCAAATTTTTAACTTCTGACCTTGTAGAGTCCACTCTAATTATTGATATTGGAGTATAGGTGAATCGGCACTATGATGTTTATCAGGTGCGGCCCGAGATGACTCCCGAAAAACTCCAGCTCAGCGCTACAGCTAGGGTAGCTGCGAAGTTCAAGATGCGCTGGTGCAGGTGGTGGAACATGAGCAAGGGCAGTAGGATGGAGTATAACTTCCCCGCATCGCCCGCGTCTGACAAGGTTCTTCGAGGCTGGATTGACAAGGCAGCGTTCTGGGCTGGGGTAATGTTTAATTTTTCTTGATATTCTCATTATTTCCGAATGTTATCTTTATCATCAATTCTTAACTATGTGGATTTCGTTTCACAGCTAGAAGAAGAGTCTGAGAAACTCTACGCAGAGATTCTTCTCGAAGACAACATTGTCCTCCAGACTGCCGGGCTTCCAAATCCCGTTCCTGCCACTAGGAAATGGATTGAGGCAAAGAGCATGACGTTGTGGACAAAGGTGTTCTGTACTCTCATCGGCAAGGGGGGCTCCTACACGAAGGGCGAGGAGTTTATGGCGCAAGACGGATGCGAGAAGGCTCTGAAGCGAGTTGTGATGCGATATTTTTGGAGGGTGCTCGTGGCACAGGGATCCTTGTTGCCCGGAGATCTACCCACTCGTTTCACAAAGTGGATAGATACTTCTGCACCAGAGTGTATCTTCACAGATTCACAGAGGCGTCGGTTCTCTGTTCACCACCTCCTCCAATGCCCGTGGTACTTGGAGATGCGTGAGGTGGATCCCACACCTGGAGACGAGGTCCAGCTTCGAGTGGCATGCGAGTCCATGGCGGTGCCTCCTGTGGTTGGCAGCGTCCTTCCCTTGTTGGCGGCTCCGTTGGCAGCGTCTGAGGAGCAATCCGAGAAGGCCAAAGCCAAGGCTGCCGAGAAAGCCGCTAAGGCAGTAATCAAGGAACAAGAGAGGGAGGCTGCAAGGCTGGAGAAGGAGAGTTCGAAGAAGGAGAAGAAAGAGACGAAGGAGAGGTACAATGAGTTCGCGGCGTTGGTGGCGAAGGAAGGTCCCCAGAAGCTGTTTACTCAATTGGGGGGATTGGGGGGATTCGCAGTCCCTCCTGCGGTGACTTTGACGATGGGCGTTTCACCCTCAGCTAGCAGCCGACCTTCTACCTTTGATGTGAAGCCCTCTCAGACGGTGTATTTGATACCATTATTTGATCTTCCTCAGTCTTCTGCTGCTGTGAAGGTGATGTGTGAGAGTGCCCTCTCCATTATGTCTCAATTTGACAGCGTCGTTGTGGAGGATGACGAACCAGAGGCCTGGAAGGAGCTTCGCAAGTTTTTGAAGGAGCACTCGGGCTCACGGCATCGGCGACATGAGGATCTGGATTGTGCTCTAGGTTTGGCGGATATGGTACTCTTGGACGTACCAGAGGATTTACCGGTCCCCGACCTTGATGGCGGCATCGACGTACCAAATTGGAACAAGCTTCCAACCCGATTATCAGACGGAGGGAAGAAAGAATCCCATTGGATTTACCGGGCATTTGAGATAGTTGGGGCGTTGCTTCGTGACGGGGCGCTGCTTATCGTGTTCTACCCGGATTCGAAGTTCATCTCCAATGAACTTTCAGCCTGGGCCGATTGGGCAGGATTTGTCGAGGAGACAAAATGGTTTGCCATCAACGTGCTACCACTTTTCCGCGATGGCCACCCTGGGCGCACTCACAAGTGCTTTCTTGTGAAGTGCTTCGTGAGGAAATTGGATCCCGCGGTTCCTTTCTCATTCTTTGATAGGATGGAGCTGCAAAGAGACGGGATTCATCTGTCTTCAGATGGTCACATGACCAATCTCATTACTCATGAGACGTTGACTATGAGGGCCGATAGCGACGTACCATGGCGTGGTGCTCGCGAAAAGTCTACGAACCTCATGGAGGCTCTGATTGATCTCTGCACACATCACGAGGACATTGTCTTGGATCTCACAGCATCTACAGGTTAGTTTATTCCATTACAAAATTCTTTAGTTTTACCTTCGTATCATAGCTAACATCGTATGATTTGTTTTTTTGAATGAAGGGGCGTCTATTAAAGCCTGCAAGGCGCTAAAGCGGCACATTTTGGCACTGGAGGAGGACCGAGAGTTGGTGGATGAAGTCCTTCTTCCTTTGGTCCCGAACATTGTTGAGGTCGAGTCAGCACCGCCACCGGTGGTGGGAGAGGGCTCTCGCAAGCGCCCCTTGGAGGTTGATGACGACGAGCCAGAGGTGAAGACCGTCCCCAAGAGACGTTGTGAGTAAGTCCTACCCTGATTCGGTTCTAGTTTTGGAATGCGGTTTTAGTTCTAGCTTGTCTCAAGCTTAAATTCTTAACGAGACTTTAATTTGTGCAGTCGGCCTTCGTCGTTGATGGCATCATTGTCAAGGACTCATGTTGGAGTGTTGTCTCCATTATTATTGGAGGTGAAGAGCCCCACACGACGATTCCATTTGAATCCCTGGGATGCCCAGGTTGCAGACGCCATGGCCGCACAACATTCCCCTCCACGTCTTCAAACGGTAGTCTTACGTAGAGTTACTACATGTCCGTTCATAGATGGGGAGGCTTACGTTAGTGGCTCGGAGCGTAGTGATAGTTTTTCTGACGATAGTGATTCCAGCTGACTTTTCGCGGAGGAATCTTGATTCCATTGCATTGGTTTATTGCTTTGTTTACCATCACACTACCAGTTGGTTGTCTTCAATATTGTCCCATCGTGAATCATCTTCATTCCTGTCAAAATCCCTTTCTTTTCACGTATGTCTTACGTAAAACATCGTACGGCATGCTTCGATATTAAAAGATATCGTTCTATCTACGATTTAAAACTTGATTCATAATAAAAAAACCTTTGTAACTTGGATACATGTCCTCTAAGTTTATAGGCTTTGTATCTTAGGCATTGCTCTTTTTTAAACAACCGTTCGCTAAGAATTAGATTGTTTCAATTTAGAGTGGTTCGGACCCAACGGGTATCTCCATAATATCTATTTTTTTCCACCTAGGTATTTCATGGATATCACCAAGGTATTATAAGGGTATGAACTAAGTATCACATGGATACTGCCTGCCATCCTAAACAATATTACTTCAATTTTTTCTGCTGTATTTCATATTCTATTGACTTGTCGCGGTACCCTGAAATCTAAATCCTCACCCATAAGCGTCCCTTCCAATGAGGTGAGAATTGTTGCAATCAATCCTAAAAAACTCATACTTCCATACGTCCAAGTACATTGTCGTCGAAAATTTCAGTTTTTTTTTCATATGTCAACACAGTTTTAATAGAACCCACGGCCATAGGCGACCCTTTCCAAATTCTTCAAAAAACAGTACCAAATAAATTGCAAAAAATCAGTGCTCACCGCTCGCCGCTCACAAGATAGCAATCCTGTCATCCCAACCATCCGTGCATATCGACACCCCATAATTCTTGATTGCAAAACCAACTTTGGCTTCAATCTCTTTCTCAATTTGCAACCTCTTAGGTTCAATCAATCTAGTCCTCAACTGGTGATATGTAGGAGGAGTGTACTCAAACTTTGCCACAGATGTCGCCCTCACTACATCGATGAACGCTTGATTTCGCGCCACATTAAAAGGCACATTCGCTTGATAGAAAAAAGTCGCCCACTTCTCATCAAGTTCCTTCCTCTTTGCAATGTTAAAAGCATCAAGCATCCGTTGTTGATGTAGTTGCCCAGATCTAGTGGAATTCGAGGCGGTAAGACCACCCGACACATGTTCGCGGTCGTTTCCTTCAGAGAGATTAGGCACTCCTTCCTGAGGCCCACTTGTTACCCCACCCGCCACATTATTTTGAGCGTCGGATTGGCTTGAAGTGTCAATAGTTGGTGCCCTCGATGGACCACTCGGGCCTGAATCTCCGCCATACATGTCCCCGCCCGTCATTCGTTGCGGAACAATGTTTCCACAATTGGCAAATCGACTTCGCACATAGGGAGGTAGGCTACGACAAATCGACCTCTCTGACTTGGCGCCGTATCCAAAGTGAGCGAACGCACGCTCACGTTTGTAGCTAAAAGTATAGTTACAGAAAACACAACTCACTTTGCCCCCGTTGTCAGCAAAATTGTACCAAGGTTCCCATTCTTTTGTTTGCTTCCTTTGACTTCCCATTGCATTCACAGCTTATGCCAAATAATGTGCAAGTCCCGTCTAAGCCAAAATTCGGGGCTAGTTATAGTATAGAATCATGTGAAAATGTGAGGTCTGATAGCGCTGGTGCACTGCTTGAACCAATTTTACATCACCTCAGCCGCACACCAGTGCCGCCTGCCACCCAAGTAGACTTGCAAGGAGCTCAAACTGAATTGAGGTCCAAGGGATAGAGGCCAAAGTGACAAGTGTGAGGACAATCGGCCCTCCCAGAACCTTTTATACACGAGCCAAGAACGGGTGGGACCTGAAGTGCCAAGGGTGGGGACGTCTCCGCCCTGCCTTGTTGTGGGGAGACGTCCCCGCCCTTGCCCGGGTAAGGGCGGGGACGTCCCCGCCCTTACTTGGGCAGGGGCTGGGACGTCTCCCCAATCCAAAAGAAGGAGGCCTTTGGGGCATTTTGGGTGCTTAGGCACTCCTCCTCTCCATGAGGAGGGTGGAGGTTTTAATATAGGGTACCTTATTTTTGGTTCCGACAAGATTCCGACGCACTTAAAATTAGAAGCAGGTTATGTCTACGAAGGAAGGCTTTCGGGAAAGTACTACTTTTGTCCTTTGACGGCATGCTCTCCAATAATGAACACCTTTATTAGCTCCCTAATAAAGCAAGTAGTGGATAGCATGGGAGCTTTGCAAGTCCCCATCCATAACGGGTAGTATAAGCCTCCACTAGAATGTAATGTGCAAGTTCTCTAAATAAATAATTTAAACACAATTGCCCCACAAAAGATTAGGAATGTACCACATACCATGAAAGCAAAAAAATAAACCAAGTAGTGGATAGCATGGGAGCTATGCAAGTCCCCATCCATAACGGGTAGTATAAGCCTCTAGTAGAATGTAATGTGCAAGTTCTCTAAATAAATTGTACCATTACAAACAAAAAGGATATTTAAAACCATATAATGTTTAGAGCAAAAGTATTGTTCACAAAATTGATTTGCTACGTCCTAAACCTTTAAATACTCCTAGTCAATAGTAACGTTGGTGAAGGGCTCGTTCGGTCCTCTTCAGCCTACCACGTGCTTGTGCCTTTTCGCTCGCGACTTGGACGTGGGTTCCGTCGGAGACGTCCCCGCCCGTGCCTCGGTAGGGGCGGAGACGTCTCCGCTGTCGTGTAGAGAGTCTTTGCTTCAGGAAAACGCAGGGTTCTTGGCTGCACTTAGTTTAGAGAGGGAAAGGGAGAATATGGAACATATAATTTTGTGTTCAAGCCCATATAAACTCATAAGTCCTCATTTAGCATACGAGAAAGGCCTCCAATCTTCAACTTGTATAATAAAACTCGATGTACATATAATAAGACATGATGCAGATGTCTTGTAGAACTTGTCTCCCAAAAACTTAACTCAAAACATTAATTATCCTTAATCTAAATCAAGCCTTAATTAAACTCTGATTAAATTAACTAATTTCGCTTAATAATAATTAATTAATAGTTAAGATAATTATATTTAAATAATATGATTAACCTTAATTAATCCACTTAATCTTAGTTAAGCTAATTAATTACAATTAGACTAGTTAATCTTACTTAACACAATTAACCTTGATTAAGATAATTAATTCCCTAATTAACCACAATCCCACATACCCTTACCCTTACATACCCTAACCACTTCATACCATTCTCCTATATACCCTTACTCTCTTTGAAATCATTTCTCTAACCTCTCATTAAGCACAAACCGAACTCAAACTCTCTTTTAAACTCTTGATTAACCTTCTAATTCAAAATACCACTACGGTTTCATACAAACTCGGAATGAGTCGTGCTATAGCTACTTGAAAAGCCACTAAAATACACCACATACACACCAAATTTCACCTCCAAAAATCCATCTGGCCAGCCGCTATGTGCAATCAAAGTTACTTCTTACAAAAACTCAAATCAGCTGACCCCTCTTCTTTCAAACTAGTGCTAAGACTTCACAAAAGCTCGAAATAAAGCATAAGATAGCTCTTTGGAAAGCTATTTACAGTGTACAAACACTCACCAAAGATGTCATTTAGATATACTTTGTACAACTTGCTACAAGGCTTCAAACCTACTGCTCATGAAAACATGGGGCAGCAGACCCCCTTGTGTTCGACAAGGCGCCGTTCACTCATACTTTTAGCTCTAAGACCGAGTGATAGCTTCATAGAGAGCTAACAACAAGGGCTACAACATACTCAAAAACCAAAACAAACTACAACAAAAACAACCAGAGAGCGCCCCCGCAGTCCAGCCCCTCCTTGGTAAGGAAGGACCCAACCCCCAAAACGGGGAAAGGAGCCAATCACAACTAACTCAGCCCATTCAAAGGCCACATGGGCATCTTAAACCCCATTGGTTGCTCAAATTCTCCCCCTTATCAACTCTTATCATCCCTCTATCCATTCTATTCTTTGCATTTTTAAACACTAACTACCTGGTCATCAATCTAAAGACCGGGTTTCTTCAACAACAACAACTAACTACAAATATATTAAGAAAAATAACAACAAATGGTCTCAACTTCAGCCCCTAGATGGATTAAACATGTAAAAAGTCAAGAATCTCACGAAGAACAGCAGCAATGTAACTTGATCGCCTTTCACTACCCAAGTGTCTGAGCGGGCCTTGAAGCCAAAGACGGTGACCAAGGTCATTGGACAAGCGGGTTACCATTTGACCTTCGTTAGTGTTTTGAAAACACCCTTCAAACACCACTTGATGGCCTTCGACAAGCACATCTCCAACCTCCAAGACGATTACTAAAGTTCTTGCCTCCGGTTGTAAACTTCTTAAACTTGTCAAAGGAACTTGTTGACGATCAAAAGCGGTACGTGGTTGAACACGACGCTCTGAAGGCCATGCTTCCTCTCGCTCACGCCGCCTTGATGTCGACGGTTGAGAAAGTTGAATTAGATCATCCGGTGAGTGAGCTAAAGGAAACTCCCAATCATCAGGGTCTTGAGAAGCCATACTATCAACCTATAGAAACTAAGAAGAAACAATCAAAACTAATAATGACCTGAAGTAATGCATAAGGCACGGCAACCATCTACCTTTTATATGTTTTTCGATAACTTCATCAAGAAGCTTGCCTTCCCTAACATTAACTCAATGACATTTCTTTAATTGGAAACGTCTAAGCAAATTTAAGTAGTGATAGATGCCTTTCCATCTAAAAGATGGTCCACAGTAAAGTCAGATTAAGAAACAAACGACTTATCTATAGCAGTATAAGACTATTGCGGGCTCGATGATAATCGCCAAGTTGCAGACTTGGTTGGCTGTTAGAGCCCGTTTGTTATCCGCCGACTGATTCTGAGTTCGAGTCTCATTGAACTCGTTGAACTGTTCAGGCGGCTGCGGCTTGGCACTTGCTAGTGAGAGCAGGAAAATAAGCAGCCAACTGGCCACCTACCTACCCCTGAGCTAGAGACAAGAGATGTAGTACATCCAAGCTAGGCTAACAAGCTCCAAATGTTCCCACATTGAATTAAACTGTAGGTCACTCTACGACCACACTTTTTGTATCTATATTATCTTTTTACATAGTGTAGTAATTTACAACACGACACCGCCCCACCAGGGCAGGGCGGGGACGTTTGCTTGTAAATTGGGGGGGGTTCGTCCCCACAATACTTTCCAAGGAGGCATTTGTGGCCACTCTTGCTTGGCCGAGGCACTCCTCATCTCCATGAGGCGGGTGCACAATTAAATATGGGCTGATTTATTTTTGGTTCCGACAAGATCCTAATGCACTTAAAATAACATGCAGATTATGTCTCTCCCTAGTTCTAGGGAAGAAGGCGAAATGGAAAGTACAACTTTTGTACTTTGACGGCATGCTCTTTAATAAGGAACACCTTTATTAGCTCCCTATTAGTTTTGGAGCAAACATAAGAGTGTAGAAAATTATTTCCTTCCAAATAAAAATAAAAATTCCTTGTCTTTAGTGGAAAATAACGCTTCAACTCAAGTCAAAGATTTTCACATATTGCCAAAAATATAACGGGCAAGGTACCAAAAACAAAAACGTCTTACCACATAAAACTTAGAGATTTTAACTTTTTATACTTTTGATTTTTTCCACAACAATATGTGGTGTAGACCTTCATATTGACCATAAATATACATCAATCTAAAACATATCAAGTATCTAAAAACTAAAACGTTACTTGCCCGTTCTTTAGCTTCCACTACTAGCATAGTTGACTTGAATAAGATACACCCTTTTTCTACCTCTAAAAATTGGTGTATAAGTAACTAACATCATCCTAAACTACCATTAGTAATGGATGTAGGCCTTATCTAGTGCGAAAATTTGATACCAAGCAGTGAATAGCATGGGAGCTATGCAAGCCTTTCAATCCGTGTGGTTAAAATTTATGAAATTTTGTGGGGACATTAACAAAGAAGTATTTATTGTGATCCTACGGTTAGATGTAGAAATAAAAAGGTTTTGTCTCCATTCTTAGGCATTATACTATAGCCTCACAGTTTTGAAGTGTTTTTGGTGCAAAAATGCCTTGGTCCTTTAGGGATTAAAAATGTTTGGAGGTTTAAAACTTGGTCCACACCATTTTTTTTAATACAAACGCACAAATCCTTATGAGGCTTAAGTACATCCATAATCACACGGATTAACACCACTATTATCAAGTAGAATGTAGACAGTACTATTCATATATTTTTTTAGTATCCATAATGTAATACGAAAGTGGAAAAAATACATTAAACGCTAAAAGATGAAGCATTGTAAGAAAATTGTCTCTTGGCACCGCAAAAACAAAAAATACACCTAGTCAATATTTATCGGGCTATTAGCAGTGCCACTCGCCCCTGCCTCGTTGTCGTGTGCCCCTACGTGCATAGGGATGTCTTCATCTGAGCCCAATACAAATCTACGAGACGCCGATCGTGTTCTCCTCACTGGTCCATCTTCATCCAACACGGCCCTTAGGATTTCGGATTGCATGAGCTGGTCGAGCGCTTGCCGTGTCCCTGGACTGCGCACATCGAGCAAGAAGCCGATTCCGTCATTTCGGAAAATTTCTTTCCACTTTAATTCCGATAATTGTCTTAGTTCTTGCGGGTCTGGTTGGTCAACGTCGTGAGAAATGCGATCCCCGTTGTCGTCTGTGATGCGAACTCCGTCAACGGCCCACAACCATTGCCGTGGATGAGGTTCGAAACGAAATTGCTCCCCGTTCTCGTCCCAATGGCCATTAAAGCATTGGTAGAAGAAATTTCGTTTTCCTTGACCGTATTTGTCCTTTAACGAGATCAAATTCTTGCACACCCGGACAATCTGCTCCAGGTCCCTTTCCCAACCCCACTCGTTTGAGAGGTGCATCTTATCCAACGAGTGCATCTTCAGTTTCCAGCTCCACACCAAATCTTTTCCCCACATATGTGATTGATCATGAGCGTTCGTCACATTGAACTCCCAATGCGGGGGCAGGTATGGAACTAATCCAAAAAGTTCGTACAATCGCTCGTGAAAAGGGGCCTTGCACAATGAGCACCGCCAGCGTACAACCATCAAGCTAATCAAACAAAATGGATGGTACAAGTGCTGACAAGTGCCTAGATGCATCCCACCTTCTGGACCAAATGGGTTTAGACAAATTGAGCAAGTCGTACCGTCGGATACGAAGCTCGAAGGTTGTGGCCACAATAACATGGGTTTGCCCCGATGATCAAGGGTAGATGAAACCTCCTTTTTGAAATCCCATTTGTAACGGGACCAATCGATGGTTGTTTGCCCACCAGCGGTTTCACCATCGCCATTTCATCCATCTTGAAAAGATCATCTACGAGGGCCCACGATGTCAAACCAAACACCCTCTCCTGGTTGTCTTCGGTATAGTTATTGTCGATTTTTTGGAATTCCGCCACCAATTGTCGGGACCGATCGACCGTGAAGACGCATGCCAACTTTCATTGATAGTAATGTTCTACCAACACATCCAAGCGACTTTGTAGTCTTGAATTCTCTTCAAGCGCTTTAGCGAGCTCTTTGCCGCCGTCACCCCCCACACCCTCTTCTCTGTTGACCATAGCTTTGTCTGCGTTGGTAAAGGCCTCATCAAACGACAATGAATCGTCTTGGGTTGACACGTGTACAAGCACTTCTTCCTCCCGTCATGGATTCCGATCTTCTGTGGTCATTGTACTAGTTTGAAGGGCAAGTCGGAGCTCTTCCATATCACGTCGTTGCTGGTCAATAACAATGTTTTTATCATTGACATCAACTCTCAACTTGCGAACCTCATCGCGCAATGACAATAGTTCTGTTGTCTTCCCTTCCAATTGGTTCAGCAAGGTTTGGATAGTGTTGGCAAAAATAGCACCAGTAGAGGCTTCTAACGTTCGATCAACAACCGCGGGGGATTGTACCTGAGCCCCAACTTCATTAACGATATTGTTAACGACTACGTTAACCGTTTGTTCCGCCCTCCTTCGTTTGGTGCGCGCTTGTGTCCTTTGGCTCCTTGTGATTGGAACGTGGGATCCGTCAGAGTCTGTATCCGTGTTTGAGGGATCGGTCTTGTACGTGTCGACCGGTTCAGTCTTCGCCATCGATTTGCCCAATCCGCCTTCTGGATACCTCCGTGTCCCCATTGGAATCAATCCATTCGCCGGAGAAGGAACTCTTATGCTATCTACCATGGCTTTCAAGGTGGACCAATCCACCCTCTTGCCCAACTTTACCTCCGCATGGACACCTCGCGCAAGGAAGAGATTTACTTCGTTGCATTTGATATAAAGGATGTCGTACAAGACCTGATATACTTCAATGCACCGATTTTTGAACGCCTCGTCGGTGCACTTCCATAAATTTGCCTTGTGAAAGTGTCAGTGATAATTGTGTCGCTCCTCCGGGAAAGCCTTGTCGATATGGCACCACTCGATGAAGTTTGTGCAATCCTCAAAACTCCATGGCTCCGGAACTTCTTCCCAACCTTTAAAAGCCAATTTAACAGGATTCCGAAGCACATGCAACCTCTTCCGCTGCTTGTTTCCCGATCGTAGTCGACTCTTGTCTCGTTCTTCTTTATTCATTTTTACCGGCGTGGCCATGGGTGGGGAAAATCTGAATAATATATGTGATGCGAATGGATGAAGTCTTCACACGACGCCCACAACCAACTCAATTAAGAGGTGGATGAAGAGGGAGTATGTGAGGCGGGGACAATTAGGGGTGTGCACGATATTATATAGCCGATAGACGAAGCACTGGTCTAGGGTCCCCGGGCAGGGGCGGGGACGTCTCCGCCCTACCCCAGGCAGGGGCGGAGACGTCCCGGCCCTACTTGGGTAGGGCGGGGACGTCTTCGCAAAAGGAACCCTACACCATATAAATAGGGGACATTTTGTCCTTATTCTCTGCCAAGTCCACTCCCTAGGCCTCACTTGTCAGTTCGTTTTGCGGCCTGAAAGTGAGTTTGGTGGGTGATTGGGTTTGGCCCATTTATTGTACCCAGACTCTTTGCGGTTTTTTTTAAAACCATCAACTTGGAATTACGACCACGGTAGGGAGTTGACAATCACATATGGCGGGAGAATGAAGTAGGTCGATGGAGAAGCGCCCAGTATTTATGGACTTGGATGATGTTGATGAGACGGTTCTTCCGTCCACCAATACGGAGTTGACTTCAGGATCATTGAATCCGTCGTCATCGAGCGGGAAGAGGCGGAAGAAGTCACCAAATCCGGATATGCCCCCGCACGAATACATGGTTGAATGTAGAGGGATTGCCGTCGAGTTTTACAAGCGTCGGACGACAGGGGCGTTGACGATGAGCTATCTGACCCACAACGAAGAGGGATACCACAAGTTGACGGTTGACATGCGACACGAATTAATGTCAAACCTTGATAAATCTGAGAAATTTAATAATTTCTCAGATTATTGGTTGCATTCGGAGTGGTTGGACACACAAGTGACCGCACTGACCACCAATATCGTTGCGAACTGGTGTTACGTCACAGGGAAGAAGGAGGATGAGAGCACCTGGAACCTGGAGGAGCGCGCACTAGTAGCGAAGATGAGGATGATCCAGGGCTTCGTTCAACAGTACTCTTCTTCCCGTAAGAAGAAACTAGCTCCTTGGAAAGCGACTATTGAGGAGCAAATTTTGGCTCACTACGTTGGTGGAACTTTCAAGTGGCTTGAAAGTTGCGCTAAAGTGATTCCAATGCCAGGACAGAGCGCGGTGGGTGGTTATGGGGTTGTACGGAAGGTGATGATAACCAAATTGGAAAACATTCCAAGTTGGATTTACTTCGCCGGAAAGACTCTAACCAACACCAACGAGAGGGAGAAGCGCCGAAACATTATCAACGAGGCTGGAGGGTGTCCGGTAGTGCATCCAGGGATCATTAGACTTGCGTACATCCACCCGAAAACTATGGAAGGGTACACGCTCTGGTGGAATGGGGGATCTCTGGCTTCTTTTTGGTCCAAGTTTGACTCGAAAGTGGACGAAGCATTGCCATTTGAACGAATTAAAATGCATCCGAATACCGGGTTGTCAATCCAAGAGCTTTGGTGGGTAAAAACTTACCGCCAAAATCGAGTGAACCTCGCGCTATCATTGCTTGTCATTGTGGGAAAATGCCACGACGCAAATTATATACACAATGACATCTCTCCATCGAATGTTTTGCTCCACTTTGATGAGTGGAAACCCGATACGGTGAACATCGGAAGTTGCGATTGGGGGCTTTCTAGTCGGGTTGTGGAGAATGAGCCATCAAGGTATGGTTATCAATTAAAGGAGGAGCTTCAACAAGAGAGAGAGCGGCGACGGTTTGTGGCACCAGAACTGTTCTATAATTTTGGGCCACATGACTCCACCAACTCGCTTGAAGTCATGCAACGGTCACACCTCTACTCCAAGGCAGCAGATGCATTTGCGGTGGGTTGGATTTGTGAAAAAATTTGGAAAGAAGATTGGGACACTTTGAATTTCACCAGCAAAAACACGGAGCAATATGTAAACCTGAAGCTAAAACTTACAGCGTTGCAAAAACAACTGCTCGAAGAACGGTCTTCTGTGCCAGATGTTTTAGACACATTAATGAAACCCCCCCCACAACTGGACTATGCCTATATGTTGTTACCGACAATAGTTTTTTGTTAATTAGCTGTATTAGTTTCGCATGTGGTGGTTTAATAGGCAATACGGCATCTTCGTAGAAGAATATGTGTAATTGGCAATTGCCATACGTTATATTTTAATCAAAATTGGATACGTCCAAATCTTAAATTCTAAATCCGAGATTTGCATTTGTTCAAGCACAAATAACAATTGATACACTATTGATACACTAAATGTGCACAAGTGAAAGAAATAAATTTATTATTTCTACAAAAATTGATACATAGTGTAGTAAATGGTATTTAGTGTCCGGTTATATCACTACACTAAGTGCCTCATTTGCAATTGGTGTATGGGTTCACATTTAGTGTATACTACAGTAAACATAAATTTTAGTTTACCAACATAGTGTCAATAGTTAAACCCTATTAACTAACTCATGAAGGGGCGGAGACGTCCCCGCCCCACCTCCCTCTTGCCATTAGTCCCCAATCCTATTCAAACATGACCCTCTCCTACGTGGCAGCTATGTGGTGCCAACATGGCTGCCACGTCGCCTGTTTTTTACCTAGTGGGTAAGTCAACCCTCAGTTGACTTACCGGGACGGGCGAGAGCTCTACCGGACGGGCGAATCGGACGGACGGGCGTACCGGACGTCCGTCCAGTATGACAACCCTGTTGCGAACATTGCCGAACAAGAGTGAGAAAAGCAATGATGTCGTATTTCTCAAAAAGATTTACGATCTTAGATTGCTCAGATGTAGAGTTGCAGAGTCGTAGACATGGACGTGCATTTAGTTCATGTACTTATTGAGTTTGTTATGATTTGATAATTGGCGTACTTTGCATATACTACCGTACGAAATGGAGAGTTTTGTACTAGTTGAATTCAAAGTAAAGACTATCAACCTTTTTCAAAAATCCCTTTGAATTTATGTAAGTGATCCCATTAATTGTCCACGTAATGACCTTATAATACATGGATGATACCCAAGTAATGCCTATGTGATACTTGTTATAAACCTAGGCAAAGCCTTTTTGATACCTATGTGATATCTTGCAGTATACCTTGTGTCCAAATTAGTGGATATTTTTAAATAATAATTTTGTCGTGCCTAAACAAAAATTATAAACCTAATGTACAAGATTTGAATGTGATCATTCTAAATTTAAAGATATTAGACGTACGTTATAACCAAAGCACGAGAAGAGAAGAAGGCCCAGTAGTCCAAAAAAATTGTTCCACAAGTGACCACGGTTATAGGCTATTTACTTAATTTAGAAATTAGAAAAGAAAAATGCTCCAAAATTCATAGTTTTGCCCAAATTGCCGACAATTTCACATTTTTTTTAAAAATTGTGATTTTTTTCCAATTTTCAGAGTTTTGTATGTTGGCCGCTCACCACTCACAAGATAGCGTCACTGGACCGTGCATCAATCCCAATTTTCGTTCCACTATGTGCTCTATTTCTTCATTCAATATAGGTGGAATTCTTTATATTTACTTTTCACACATGAGATTACATGTCTTGCTTATGTCATAAAACTAGCAGATTTTTTCGTGAAAATTTACAATTATCGTGATTTTCCTAAATAAAAGTGAACAAAATTCATATCAAATATTGCTTATGCTTAAAAACTCTGAAAATTTCACAAGAGGTATACATTACGGTGCCAAAAATTGGTGTGTAGATAAAACTTCCATGTTCAGCTATTATTAGAAAATTGGTCAACCATGGTGATGGCCCAAAGTTCAAACGACAATAACTTATTCAATTTTATGTATTTTTCAAAATTTTAAACTAGAATGGAAACTAGACTGCATAAGCTTTGTTTCAATAGTTGGACTCAAATTCAAAAAGTATCATTTGAATCACTCAAATTTAGATTTAGAGCAAAAGGTAGAAATTTCTAAATTACACTACATTGAGATCCATGTCATAAAGATTTTCTTTACTAGATAAACCGTGACGACCTCAACAAGGCAAGTTTCATCATCATCATCATCTACTACTTACACATTCAATAAACTCTCCAAAAAGATTTGGATAAAAGATCATTCACATTAATTATCATCCTCAAATTGTCATCCATGAAGCCAATTTCTGGCTCCTCTGACGTTCTAGGGTTAACAGGGAAGAGTGTCATGAGAGGAGCATGACAAAGGAACCAGAGCTTGACGAAGGTCCTAATCAACCAAAGAAGATCTCTACCCTTGAGAAATACCAACCAAAAAATTGGCCTAAACATGAAAGTAGATAATGTCTTTTACATCAGCAATTGATGTGCTATGGTAGTCATACTATGAAGCATATATCTCCGCATCATTGTAGTTCTCCCAACTTCTAATACACAATCTCATCCATTGAGGCCATCAAATCTCCCATTTCCACTCAGCCAACTTCCAAGGGTCTTTATGAAATTGCACATAGTGTCCCGCACGGAGTGACTCTTGAGGTTTAGGATGCAAAGAATCACCTACACATGAAAGACAAGATTGAAGAGCTTGGTGCATGTAATATTGGATACCTCTAAAGTGTTAAGATAGGGGAAAACATTCAAATAACCAAGGGTAGTGGATGTAGGATGCATGGCATATGTTGATAGAAACATGGAATGTAAATGACTAATCTAGAAAAGGAAAAGGAAAGCCAATAAGTACAAAGTAACTCAATAAATTGAACAATATATAAAGAGTACATGGTCTATTCTTTCAAATTAGTCAACTACGGAAATCACAAAAATATCTTTCTTTACACAAACATCTTGGATATTGATGGTTTGTAAAGGCACATAATTGAACTTTTCCACCCGTCTTAATTTCATTCTACTACCAAACCTTGTTGCAATAACCTCTCATTATTTTTTCTATATCTCTCTTCTTCATGCTTTTGAATACGTAATTGAATTTTCCTAGCGACAGCTGAATTACTCAAGAGAATTTCCATTATCTCTGGAAAAAGAGGTCTCTTTGAACAATTCGCATCCCAACATCTATTCAACAATTCCTTCATCCAATTATTTACATATTTTGGAATCCTTGGTCGATTTCCACGGAGTACTAGATCATAATCAGTTGTATCGTGACCTTGAAATGGAAGTTTCCCTGTCAAGACCTCATAGCATGTCATACCGTAGCTATAAACATCTGCTTCTTTCGAGAACACCTTTATATCTTTGCTTAAAACCTTATTCTTTAGAGCTTGTAATATCTCTGGGGCCATGAAAAATCCAGTTCCCACAACTCCAACGGAACACTCAAAATCCGCAACATGATAGTTCGGATGGAATCCATCTACTTGAGACACCAAAACATTGGATGCTTTGAGGTCCCTATGAAGAATGTCATGGCTATGCAACCAATCCATGCCGAGTGCAATATGAAACATGATCCTTTCTACTTCAGCTTTCGAAAATGGTCCATAATGCCATCTAAAACTCAACATTGTACGATCAATCTGGCTGCGTAAATCTTCATGTTCTTTACCCATTAGAAAGGCAAATCTACCATCCTCCAACAATGTTCCACAATGCACATCACAGTAGAATCGCACCGGTGGAGGTAGACCAAGCTTAAAACGATCCACACTCTCTACCTGCGATTGCATGAACCCAAGGGGCCATAGAGCTTGTAATTCTTGCAAGCGAGTACCATGTTTAAACACCTTTAGCACCCACTCACGTCCCTCCTCCAAATCTTCCTCATTCCTCTTTGGATTACTCCAAAGGACCTTGGCATGAAAGAGCTCAGCTTGTCCCCCCTCCGCAAACTTCTTCTCCACCACCAACTCACCATCCCTTGACCAATCCCGTGTGTCATAATTGAATGTCTTGAATAAGTGACGCCAAGTGGAATGTGATTGCAATTTCTCAAACACTTGCCTGTTCTCTTGCGCCACTTCCTCATCCTCAAGGTCTGACTCACGATCCGTGAGCTGGCTCCAGTGCACCTTCGAACACTCAATTCGGTCCTCAACATCACTCCTCAGCTTCCCACTCCTTGTGTCCCCATTCCCACAGCGAGAAACAGCGTCCGAGTTGCGTATGCACGAGCGTGTGTTCCCCATCACTCCCCCCAACAGAATGCAACCCCTCGCTTTCTAGTTTCGGCTCGTCTGCAACCCCAACCTCAGATCGATGCACGTCCCGACGACCTGCACACGGAAAGGATTCTAAATCCAACGCCGGAAACGATGGCCAAACCACAAACACCACCCACTCCCACCAAAAGAGCGACGAGGGTTTCGCCATCCACGGCAAGAGATCCCTAACACACGACGATGCACGACAGAGAAGAAGCACCGTACCTCACTCGCCACCATAAGCACATGCAGCGCCCTCGGCTCCAGAAGCAGATGACAACAACGTCGGCGATGGAAGGGCACCACTCCAGGGGAAGCGTGAACTGTGAGTCGAAGAAGGCACGGTGAGGATTTGGAGAGCTCATGCTGGACATTTATTTCTCGACGCGGTGGCCCACTCTGGATGAAGACACTGTACCCCTGCAGTGCGCAGTGTACAGCACACAGGAGCCCCTGAATCCTGTTAGGGCCGGTGGGAAGGGTCCTGTTCCTTCTCCGACTTTGTGCACCCAGGAATCTTTCTTTCCCTCTCTTTTGCCTGCAGATTAGAGGAATCATAGGAAGCAGCTTGGTGGATGCGGAGGGAGAGTCAAGTGCGGTGACGTGGCGTCGTAGGCCGAACCTTCTGGGTAGGCATGCTTCTCATCGCATTGCTCTTTCCTTGAGCTTGCTGAAGTCCAGTTTTCGGTCATCAGGGTCCTATGTGAGAATGAAACTGTTGTTCGCCACTGTCATGAGTGCTTTCTAAGTTTGGCAGCTATCTGTTGCTATGTTATATGCAATCGGAGAACACTCTAAGGTGTTTCATCGGGCATGTTGAGCTTGGTGTGGCGTTGAAATTGGGGTTGATGTATTGTGTACATCTGTAATCTGTAAGTTTCAATCTCACTCATGCTTGATTAACTAATGCTAAAGTTAGAGTCTGGCATCCGTCGAACGGTGGTGCAGGAGGGGATTTCTTGTCACCTGTTGAGTCCCTTCTGATGGACCCTAGATCACATGGTTGTGCATACACTTGAACCAAAAAGTATGTTGTGATTGTGTCACTGAATATCACACTACAAGCAACTTTGTAGTTCGTCACCCAATAAGTGTTCCTTGTCAAGGGTTTCTCACTCATTATGTGTCGCGGTTCTCCTGCTGCGTGAGGTGGTAGGAAAGTTGCCTCTTTCTTGTCTGATGTGATCATACAAAGGCCCGAGATCACAAACCATGCAACATAGTAAGTGAAAAACAACCGTGGGATTTTGCTGCTAGTGTCATGCTTTGGAAATCTTACACGGCTTGATCTAGATTGAACCAGTTACACCTTTTGGGAAGAAATCCGGCTATTCTGGTGTACAGTGATTCAGTATGTGCTCCAAATGAATGAAGTTGAACCCACCGTTTATGATGGCAGCCAGCTTCTTCGTTTATGGGCTTCTACATTTATGAAATCCTGATTCAACCGATGCCAATGATCTGTGTTGTAGCATCAGCACCAAAGAGCCAACTTATGATACGACCTCTGGGTAAGTTGGTAGCACTCACATATGGCATGCTTGTGCAGTTGTCAAGAAGACAAGTTCAATTCCTTCGTTTACATCTAAAGCTCACTTCAGGCATCAAAAGTCGCCGGCAGTGAAGTGGATAAGTGCAGGTGACTATATTGAAATTGGGTTCAATCGCCTTATTCGTAAATTGAGGCAAAAATGCCATGAGTTTGACCTGACTCCAAGTTATCGTAATTACCCCCAAAGAGCTTCAGTTAGCTCAAAATAGGTCAAAGGAAAGGAAGGCAGATAAGGTTCATGGTACACTGATAATGATATTTAGTGTTTGAAACACTAATTATGAACTCAAACACCAAATGTCAATTACTCTACTAATGTACCACATTAAATGTCAATTCCAACACTAATTGTCAATAATTGAAATTTGTTATTGTTGTTAAATTTTAATGCGTCCACATTTAGTGTTGGTTGAGTAACAATTTATTGCAAGCCAACTCAATCTCTTCACATCTCAAAGGCAACCTTCCATCCTTCATTAATGTTCAATCCAAGAAATTCTTAGTTGCGTAATTAAGAATTTCTTGATAAGATTTAATTGACTATACTCTGAACTATGGAGCATGCCTTGGGGATATAATGTCGCAGAGATTCGTAGAAATTCCTTGCTTGAAAGCTCTTGTACTTCAGGCACCTTGCCTTTAGGATCAGGTCCTTTGTAAGTAATTTGCTCTCTCTCAATGAACTCCGTTCATCATTCCTTCATCCACTCTGCTAATACTTTGTTCATCCGACTCTGTCTATATTGACAATTTCTGTACCTATTGCCGCCGTCTCGACACTGGAACTAGAGCGCATTAGCCCATCTTTTACCTTCATTTATTTTCTACATGGTATCACAGAAGTTATATTGATAGCTTCAATCAAGATGATAATAGTAACAAGAGATGTCGACTTCGATGAGTCGCAAGGGCTTTATGACCACACCGCTATCAGGTCCCACACTTACTGGACCTCTTTTTCTCACGTAGGAAAACATGGCTAGTGCTAGCTCTAGTCCACCGGCGCCTAATCACCAACGTGACAACACAACAGTGTCTCCCGAAAGGCACGGTCATGGGGTACCGTCTCCACAAAGAACTCAAGGGACGATACAACCAAGGCAAGTAGGTGCACCAACGACGTCATTGGCGTCCATGAGTCCACTACACTCAACTACATATGCAGGGGGCGATCTAATCTCCAGGTCACCGGCCACATCACCTACAACACACAACCAAGGATCATCGCAGTTACTTAGCAATGTATGAGACACATCCGAATATAGGAACGATAAAGCACCGGTGTCGCCTTTGTCAACCGAACAACCTCGTCTACATGAACGAGCTCAATGGTATCCAATGCGAAATTGTGCACCTTCAACTCGGCTTCAAGACCACTGGATGCTGAGCCGTGACAACATAGAAGAGCCGACTTCCTATCATGAAGCCATGAGGCATTACGGATGGCAACACGCCATCTAAAACAAGGTAAACTCCATAATGAAAAATCAAACTTGGAGCATAGTTGATAGACCTGCAGACCGAAAGCCAATCACGGCCAAATGGTTGTTTAAGACAAAGCAAAATGGTGAGACAACCAAACTCAAAGCTTGGATTGTGGCACACGGTTTCCAACAAAATGATGGACTGGATTATGATGACGTGTTCGCTCCAGTCGTGCGATGGTCTACCATCCGCATTGTCCTCGCATTAGGAGCCAAGAACGGATGGGACCTAAACCAGATGGACATCCAAACCGCATTCCTAAATGGCGGTTTAAATGAGGATGTGTTTAGGGAGGTACCTGGCGGATTCCCAGAAGCCCACAATGCACTGAAGGTATGTAAAATCCGTCGTGCTCTCTATGATTTAAAATAGGCGCCGCAGGCTTGGTATCAAAGGATCAACTCATGGTTAATCTCCCAAGGTCTGACATATAGCAAATATGACCCTAATTTATATTATTTCATCCAGGCATGGAGGCGTATCTTTATACTACTCTATGTTGATGATCTCATCACGGGGACAATAAGGCTCGTATTTCCCTACTGAAAGCTCCTTTCAAAAGAGAATTTGCCATGACGAGCTTAGGACTTGGCTACATATATCTTGGTACAAAAATCCGCAGTTTAATGCAAGGGATCTTGTTTACTCAAACAAACTCCATTAGAAAGTTGCTTTCAAAATTTGGGCTTAGATCATGCAATGCTAGCAAATTGTCCATGGACCTGCACCTGGTTCTCTAAAGAGAAATGCAAATCGAGAAGGTTGACTCCAAGCGGTACAGGTCAATTGTTAGGACCTTGATCTATTTAACTAACACCCGTCCAAATATTTCTTATGCTGTCGGGTGCATGTCTTCATACATGGAGATCCTTGAGCTGGCACATCTACAGGCTGCAAAAAAGATTCTCCGGTGTTTAAAAGGCACCATGGACCATGGCTTGTTCTTTCCCTCCTACAATTCAGAAGTTTTTTGCACCTATGTTGATGCTGACTAGGGGCGTGATACTGATACTAGACACTCCATCTCAGGCATGCTTCATAAAATCGGTACCTCCTCAATTTTTTGGACCTCAAAGCTTCAACCGGCTGTATCTTTGTCCGGCGTTGAAGCGGAATACGGGGTCGTGACCAGCCCTTTTTTTTTAGGCGATTTACGGTCAAATGGCCAAATAAAAAAATACGTGGCAAATGGGCCTTTGTTAAAAAGAAGGATCTGAAAGGAAAATGCGCTAGAGGAGATGTTTGAGTCTGACGTGACGTGCCTAATGGCAACTAGTAGTGAGCAACTTGGGCCACATCAAGCACGATCTCCAACTTTGTCCATCGCCACTTGGCGCCTTACTAAATCTAGTTGATACTCCCAAATGATGATGAATCCCTGTTAGTAGCCAAATTTACTTCTCTTAATTTGATGACGTCGCCCCACGGTCCCCACCTTTTGTATGGAGATCCGCATTAATCGCCTGTACAGGTTGCCGTTGAGGTAATCGCCTCGCCAGTTTGCACTTGGGTTACTGTCAGTGCACCTTTCTCTACGAAGTTTGTTGAACGAAGGTCGCCTAGGGTTTGAGGTTTCTTGTTGGCGCACCATGTACTCCACCTTGCGCCACATTCACGTGCCATACCCTTGCTATCTAGGATGGAGATCGACTTCATGCAGGGAGCAATAGTTGTAACTTGTCGCATTTACATTGAAGATGATGTACTTGGAGGCTAGGATTTTGTTGCATCCTAGATGGTGGAGGTGGGGCGATGCACCGGCGGCGCATCAATAGGTTTGTTTTGATTCAAACTTGGTTGTTGGGATCTCTAGATCTTGCTGGTGTGTTTGGGTATGTTAAAGTTTGCGATTGTTTGTTGTATGGAAGGGCGATCGAGGTGAGAGAAGAGGAGGTGGAGAAGTTGAGGGCCGTGGTGTGCGATTGCGTGGTGCGCGATTGTTTGCTGCGCGATTGCAATCCTGCCGTGCGCTCTCATCAAAGGTGTCGGTCGCCTTCTCTGGTATGAATTTCCGTCTCACACCGATTAGCTTAACCTTCTAATATATGCTAGGATTAGGAGGTTTTCGTCTAAATTTTTGTACATATCGTGTTCAATTTTCATGTTCGTATACAACAATTCTCTCCATAAAAGTAGGCACCTGCTGCCCGCAACGCTTCTCAGCTGCGCGCGTCTCCCTCATTTGGTTACTGCTGCCGTGGCTTTCAAAGAAAGTCCTGCCATTGCCAGTCTTCGTATTGTTTTTCCTTCCTAGCTTCCTGCAGCCTCGTCTTCAATTTAAGGAGATCGCAGCCTCGTCTTGCTTTTACTTCTTAGCTTCCTGCAGTTGCCAAATGCAGCGCTCATCACCAAAGAGAGTAATTGTACTGTATGCGTTTTGCATTTGCTAGTGATTTCGTTTTAGCTTACGAATATTTCACAGTTCGGTTCCGAGTACAGGCTCAGTATGATGAGCGATATGTGCATAGAGCACATGAGAAATGAAATTATAAGGGCTCAGCTTGTGGTTTATGTGACGAACAGGTTTCAGAGGGCAAAGCCGATCATCATCAACCTGGAACTGTACCTGGAGAAGAAGACCAACATTTACTGGGCCTCACAGAGACGCTCATTACCCACTGCGTTTCGTTTGTTCACAGGTATGTAAAAATCATCATGGACCCTCACTGAATATATTAGATATATTTTTCAGTTTCCAACTGTGGGCCTAGTAATGAGTAAGCTGCTAGTAATGAGAATGAAGTTTGCATGATATTTGCAACATGGTCAAGTTCATCTTTTCTTGTACCTGCCGCGGGACCTTAGTTTCATTGAGCACATGTGGCATCTACACAGCAGAACCTATTTTAGAATACAGAAAATGACATCCAAGAACTAAGAATGCACTTAGAAACTACATCTAAAAAGGTGCCAATGGTACTTGAAGATTTATGGTCTAGGGCTTGTTTTCGGTGATGATTATCATGGTTTCATCGGTTGTCTGGGGGTTGTTTACGGTGATGAACATTGTGGTGGTTTCTTCGGTTGTGCAGCTGAACAGCTTTGAAGTGGAGTGACATCGGTTGGAAAGAGTAATCCTTGAAATACCTATCTGCAAAGAACTGCTTTGGTTTTTTGGATCAGATCTCGTGATATTGTACATTCTTTTATGCTACTTGCATTTGCTAGTGATTTTGTTTTGGCTTATGAATATTTCACAGATCGGTTCTCAGTACAGGCTTGAAAACACTACTTGTTGTTCATTACTAGTACTCTATTATTATCGTTATTACGTGAATTTTGTCATATCTTTAATCTTGAATTCTCGTCTGTAACCTGATGTTGCATTTAGGTAATGACTATAATCGACTTTTGTTAACAGATCTCAGCCAAATACGACCTCATTTATGTGATTACGAAGCTTGGTCTTTTATTTGTCTACGACCTGGAAAGTACAACTACTATGTACAGAAATCAAATTAGTCCAGATCCCATTTTCTTGACAGCCGATGCCCGAACTGTTGGTGGCTTTTATGCCGTCAATCGTAGAGGGCAAGTGCTTCTTGCTACAATCAATGAGGCTACAATTGTTCCTTTTGTTAGCAACCAGGTAAGTGCTGTGATTTCAAAGAGACATCTCCAATCGGCTTCGTTTTTCCTATCTCTACTTGAGTATCATAGTTTCATCGAGTGTCTTGTTCTCATCTACATTTTCTCTGTATGTATACATTCACACTGTAGATGAACTTGATTAGCATAATTATATCGATTGGCAACACCCATATCGAGTGAGATATGGTTTTAGATTGCCATTTATGGACTTGACGATGTATGCCTATTTAAACCGCTATCTAACTTAGGGTTATACTTTTTAAGATCCACAGCTGAATAACTTGGAGCTTGCTGTGAATCTCGCTAGACGAGGAAACTTGCCTGGAGCAGAGGGGCTGGTATGTTTCTTTGCCATCAGTTCAGTAGACCCTTCATGTACACTATAATGGTTTAAAACTACCAGCAATGTTGTTGCTATGCATAAGGGCTTCAAGTCTAAAACAGGTGATGTCTTAGTGCACGATTGTTTCCATTATCTACAGATCTTTGTATATCTGTATGATGAGCGATATCTGCACAGAGCACATGAGAAATGAAAGTTTACAATGGCTCAGCTTGTGGTTTATGTGACGAACACGTTTCAGAGGGCGAAGCCGATCATCATCGACCCGGAACTGTACCTAGAGAAGAAGACCGACATTTACTGGGCCTCACAGAGATGCTCATTACCCACTGCGTTTTGTTTGTTCACAGGTAATAAATATCATCATGGACCCTCACTAAATATATAAGATATATTTTTCAGTTTCCAACTCTCGGCCTAGTAATGAGTAAGCAGCTCTTAGCAATGAGAATGAATCTAGTGGAGCCAAGTAATTTTGGTGGTTTTGTGCAGGAATTGGCTGGTTGTGTAGACCGTGGTGTCGACCGAGGGCCAACGACCTTGGTGATGGAGAGAGCCTTGTTTAGGAGTCAATATCTTGATATTGCGGGCGCCGAGGCTCTTCAAGCGTTGTGCGCAAGCGGCGCGCACACTTCGGACGTCGTAGAGGCTTCAAGTGGCCCAACAGTGCCTACAGAGTGTGAGCTTGGGGGCTCCGTCCATATGTCACGCAAGAAGGGCGTTGAAGGCGATGTTTCATGTGCGATGGTTGCAGGCGGTCTCAGCTTTGACACCTCTCACGTAGCTCACAATTTCAGCGGCGCCCATGACGTTCCTAGCACCCTCGGCACTGACAATGGCCTCGGCTTGGGCGGGGCGATCGGCGTTCATCGTGCTCTTGGTGGAGGAAGCGTTCAGGCCGCTGTCGTAGGTGACAACCCTTACTATGTGTCAAGTGCGGAGCAGCATCGTGTGGCCGACCGGGAGCAGCGGAGGATCAATAAGAGATTATTAAAGGATAGTGCCAACAAGGTGAAGAGACCGCGTGCAGCTAGGAAGGATGGAAAGGAGCCTGCCAAGATGGGAGTGACCTTGAAGATGTTTTGGCAATCGTCAAGGAATGCGATGAATACTACAGCCATTGAGTGGCCTGGTGAGCCGAAGGAGCTCGAGGTGGAGGCAATGGCGTCGGCCGACGACACGGTCGTCGTATCCGTTACACCTCCACGCAGCAACCCTGATGTGCAACTCCTCGGCGTAGGTGGAAAGGGAAAGCGGCCTCTGGTTTCCTCCAAGTGTGCATCCAAACGGAAGAAGGTTGTGCCGTCCTCGGGAGAAGGCTCAACATCAACTATAGCTACACCGGCCCCCCTTCAGGTTAGCACACACTATCTTCTATATAGGTCGCGCGTTTTCTTTTATAGCATCTCTGGATCAGCAGTTGATAAGGGAACATTCTCGATTGATTTACGTTTGCGCTGGTTTTGTTAGTTTTCCGTTGTTTCGATGCATGCGATGAGGTTTTTTTTTTTTCGTAATTTTCGTCATGAGGTATGTTTTAGTATGTAGCTTCAGTGTTGTGGAGCAATGTGAGGATGAATGCTTGTCTGCATGAGCATCCCTAGCTGCATTGAATGTTTACGGCAATGGAGGAGCTGAGTCTACGCTGCAGAAGTCTTACATGTGCTCTTGAATTCAGCACCATCTCTGGTTTGAACGTGCTTTTGGAATCTGTAGAGTTGTTTATATTGGAACACATTGTGTATGTCTGAAGGTAGATTTTGTTGTGCTTTCTCAGGCATAGTTGATATTTGTGTTGTATATTGCAACTAAAGAAGTGGCGAGTAGCTTAAGTATCCTTGTTTTGTAGTATTCCAAATCCAAATCAGCGTCATTGTAGGTATTGTTGACTTCTTGGTTGTAGGTTGTCCATGGTTTGGTATTTTCTCTTAGCAATCTTTTCTCTTCTTTGACTTCGATTGTAGGTCTTCTCTAGAGTCGAAGCTTTTCTCATTTGGTCTTTCTTGTTGATCCTTGTGTTAGAGTATTATCTCAATCCTGAACAATCGCTAATGATATGAAAACTGTAGCCACATGGTCAAGTTTTTATTTATTTATTATATTTGGCATGTTGGACCCAAATAGTCTCATCAGAAAAACATGAACAAGTCCTTGAATCGAGATTTTATTGAATAGGTTACATCCGACACATCGGACACATCCGAGGACGAGCAGAGCGAGTCAAGTGACTCAGACCGCAGTGCGTTGAGGGCATTCTCGACACGCAAGCGGCAATATGATCGTAACCGGCGGTATCACATCGAGTGGTCCACAAAATTTCCCTGGGCGGAAGGAGTGGTGGAGGATGGCATACACTTTGTCAAGTGTATTACTTGCTCGGCTATCGATGGTCGACCCAAGCTGCTTGCGCCGAAGACAGACACTCTTCAGAAGCACGAGGATCAACGCAAGGTATGTTCAACTCCGTACTTCTATTTTTCTCACTTTTTTCCTATTTTATCTCTCATGCTAATGTTGCTCATTTTTTGTTGCACAGGCTATGAAAGCGCAACTTGCCAAGGATCTGAAGGTGGGAGACACTTTTGTTACTAAAACCTGTCGACATCAAAAGAATTATGTTCTTTTTTTCAAGCGGCAGCCTGCGACAGTGCTTCAACAGGTCAACTATTTGAATGCTAACATGAGGCGGAAGAAAAAAATCCAGTTTGCGACGGTGTTCCAAGTTCTGCAAAATGGCCAGCCCATGTTAGAGTATGAAGAACGAGAGAAGCAATAGAAGTTTTTAGAGTTCCCCGACATTCCGTGCATGCATTGGGCTGATTCATCTGGTTGGTTCATGGCGGAGTCTATGTACGACGTGGTCAGTTGCCAAGTCTCTCATGTTTTACCTTCAATTTTTTCCTTCTTGTTAAGTTTGCATGGTATTTCATTTTTTCTGACTATGGCTAAATACTGTTGCTGCTGCTGCACCTTAGTGGCCGTGGTCATTGTTAGTGGTTGCAGCTGCTTGTAAGTGGAAACAACTACTTGTATGTGGGCTCTTATAGTTTGTTGTTGATAGTGGAATCTTGTGCATATGCAACAGAAGGTACATGTGAAGAGGAAGGTACAAGGTGCTAATTTTGTAGCAATCTCTTGTGACGAGGCAACCGCGATTGATACAACTTCATGGATATCTATCCATGCGTACGTCATGGATAATTGGACAAGACAACCCTTGTTATTGAAGATACACAAGGTGGTTGAAGGTTCGAGGGCGGACGACCTTGTGGCGTTGCTCATTGCGGTGTTGAAGGAGTGTCGAGGCTTGTCGACGGTGGATATTGAACGCAAACTCATCAGTTTTGGGGCTGATGGAGCTCCTATGTTCCAAGGGAGCTTCACCGGTGTGGAGGTCCAGCTGAAGGAGAAGCATGCTCCATTTGTTCAGACCATGCACTGCTTCGTTCACCGATGTAATTTGGCGTTTAAGTCCCTCAGTGAGCTGAAGATTATGGAAGCCACAGAGAAGTTATTGGCAACAACATACATGTACTTCAACAAGAGCCCAAAGCGCATACAAGACTTCAAGGATCTTGCCATGACCATGGAATGCAAAGGGCTGAAGTTACTGAAGAATGTACAAACTCGTTGGATAAGTCTGGCTAATCCAATGAGGCGGTTGATCTCTCAATACCGGCCAGTTCTAGCTAAAATGAACAAGTCCAAGGAGTCCGAGGCTGTAGCGCAGGTGTGTTCATGGCTTTTCTTCATACTTTAAAGCATGTTTGATTATTACTGCATCATGGCATTTTATGTTTGTGGATGTTGTTAATATGTACTCATGACTAATGCCTTGTTTTTTGCACCTTGCAGGCTTATTTCAAAGATATGATAGACCCCAGTGTTCTTTTAGGCATGGTGGCCATGATTCCCCTGATCGAGACTGTGGATGTTCTCATTACGTTTGTCCAGACTTCTAATGTGTATGTTCAAGATTTCGTGGCAGCGTTGGGCACATGTGAAGCACAATTATTCAAACACTATGTGGATTGTGCCACCTCGTTCAGTGCAGACGAATTCACAAATTTCCAGGCACTATTGGAGCTTGGCCATTACAGTGTATACATGGGCTGGGACGTGGATCTTAATACTAAAAAAGAACGGCTCATGTGGCGCCTTGACAAGGTAGAGGTGCCTGCAATTCACAACAATCACATTGTGAACCGAAATTCATTCACAGCCATCGTTGCTGACATCAAATCACAATGCAAACGTGAGTTTTTTACATTACCAGCCTTTTCTCTTTGTTTTTTAAATACTTTGGGGCTGATTTTGAAACTGACATTCCTTGGTATGGTGTGCTGATTGCAGAGGCAGCTCTCCATCTCATTGCAGAACTGAAGCGAAGGTTCCCCTCGGTGGATACCCTAAATGCCATGGGGATCCTTTACCCTCAGTATTGGACCCAAGAGGACAGCATGAGGACATTTCCTCTTCACCTTGATGTTATCAAGCGGCAGTTCTGTGAGACTAAAGACTTGAAGGTTGAAGGTGGGGTAGTCGGCACAAAGATAGTTGTGCCACCAATGTTGAATGGTTACAACTTAGACTCCGAGCAGAGTATGTTTAAATTGTTCATGGGGAACAATTTTCGGCGTGCAATTGAACCTCCCTTTGAGCTGAATCCCCTCACCCGTGTTTGGTGGGTGGTCGAGGCCAACACACCTCTCGCTAGACGATTTCCAACATACATGATGTTAGCTGAAATTGCTATTGCCATGGTATTGGGCTCGGTGGAGGACGAACGTGTATTCAGCTCCTTGACTTTCCTCAAGAATCAGGTCCGCAACTCCTCAGACATCCATCTCGAGATGGTTGTTGGCATGTTCTCGCAGAACATGTTCGACTTGAACAACTTCCCTTTTTATAAAGCCTTTGACTTGTGGTACGAAACCGCTGAGGGAGTGCGTTATGGCGATCAGGCTTAGTTCCTTTTGCTAGGTGTTTAGTTGCGTTTCATTTGTATGTGAATGAATTCATGTGCCTTGCCGTGAATTTACTAATTTTATTGGCATATTGGCTTTGTTGTTGTTACATTCTTTCATTTCTCTATTCACTTTGTGTCATAGGTGATAGATTTAGATGGCTTCCAAGTGTGTGGGCGCATCTACATGGGGCTATGCTTACCCTAAACCTGTGAATGTGGGCTGTTGCTTTGATTCTAGGCTCCGACGTCGTAGAATTTGAATATGGTCTTTTATGTTAGTAAGTTAGTGGCTGTTGCAGCTTCTTACTAACTATTTCTTATGTATGTATGCTTGTTCACTGCTGCAGCTTGGAAGTGGCTTTTTTTTATTACTTGTTGGTTTATTAGTGGCTGCAGCTTAATAGGTTGGCTTTTTGAATGGTTGTTGGTTTGTAAGTGTGTTGGTGGCTGTTGTTAGTCAATGTGAGGGACTATTGTTGCTCTTGTTTGGTGTCTAGGTAGTTGCACTTTGTAACTTAGTTGTTAGTGGCCGGTGACTTCATAAGTGACTACTTATGCCGTTGCTTTGTTGATAGCTGAAGTTATATGTTGTTTATGTATGTTATTACTTAACATGGTAGTGATTGCTTATGTTGTTGCTTTCTTGATAGCTTAAAGAATATGTGGATGATGGAATTGTGAAAACAAACCTGGGTTTGATGATGGCTGAAATTATATGTGGATTATCACTTACTTGATCGTCGGAGTGTCGTTCTTGTGTGTGCAGGTTGAAAGAGTCGCATTGCAACCTGTACCACTCACACATGTGTTTCAAGTACAAGTCTTCCATTGTTGTTGTTGTTGGAAACTGGCATTTGATTTGTTGCCACTTTGCTCACATTACTCTTGTCTTGTAGCCAATCGAAGGCCAAAAGTTTGAAACAATCGCCAATGAACCGATTGTAGATTTCCACGCAAGAGCCATGTAGCACCTTTTGGTAATTGTTAGGTAGCCAGAAAAATCATTCAAAGTGAACAAAATATCGCCACACAAAACCATGTGATTTAACTAATCAGCACCAATGTGCTGCCTCTCATGCACTCCAGAAGCCACTCGTTTTCCTCCTCTCTCCCTCCCTGAAAGCCGAATTTGCTGCCCCAAGTAAATAAGGTAGGCCACTGTGGCTATCCCACTCATTTAAAAAAAAAAGGGCTGGTCGTGACTGATGCTTCCAAGGACGTTTTGTACTTTTGACGTTTGATTGAAGAATTGGGCATTGATACCAACGAGGCCACAACAATTCTTAGTGACAACTAGTCATGCATTCGATTGGTCTCAAACCCTGTGATGCATGCTAGAACAAAGCATATCAATATTCAGAACCACTTTATAAGAGAAGCGGTCCAAGCCAGTCAAGTACAAGTGCAATTCACTCTGACATTTGCTCCCTCTCTCAATGAACTTCATTCATCCTTCCCCCATCCACTGTGCTAATACTTCGTTCATCCGACTTTGTCTGTATTGACAGCTTCTGTATATAATGCCGCCCTCTTGGCACTAGAACTAGAGCACATTAGCGCATTCTTACCTTCATTTATTTTTGCATAAACATATTTAAGGATTCTTTCAAGGTAATTCTTCACATAAGTTCATCAACAATTCATCATGCTTACACAAAAAAGGCGGCCTAATTGTAGAGTAACAAGTCCAGTGCATTCAGTCACAGCCACAGCTCCAGCCACAACGATCAAATTAGCGCAAGGCACTCCAAATTGATTTCAACATAATTCATGAGCCCCAAATCTAGAGAGCACTTCTATTGTTCAGATGAAAACTTCAAGAAATTTGAACAAAAAACCATAGATGCAAACTTGGGAAAGGTAAATCCAGTTCTCTTTTCACTTTTTGCAACATATGCACATGTTGCAAAACAAAGAGTATCAGTTCATGATGGCAATTACAAAGTCATGGATGGGCATCATATGGGCATCGTACATGTTGCATTAAAGTATTAAACTTTGTACGATGTACAGTACAACTTTAGCATGATGAACTACGAGGTTTCAGAATGCGTACAAAAGTGTTAGATTTGGAAGACTCATGTCAAAATGGAAGGTTGGAACAATCCCGCTAAGATTAGTGTTTGCCAATCCCCTACACATGCAGCATCGGACACAAACATTACATGGTCTTGGAGCTGCATTGCTTAATGATGCGTGGTTGTAGCAATGCATCGAAAGCTCCATGCGTCTCCAACCTAATGGGCTCCAACCTGATGGTCTCCAAGTGCATTAATTCAACATTGCACCATGTCATTTCTAATACAAGATATTCAGATAAATCCTTCCAATCCCAAAATTGTAACGTCAATTTATCTGTTTCTTTATTTATTTTTCTTCCTCAAAAGCAAAGGTGAAGACAACATAAAAAAAAAGTGTTAAATACCTTCTGCGCTGCTCTAAGCATATTTGTTACAACTGTACAAAAGTGCCTTGCATGAAGTTTCGTACTGCTGCAACAAATACAAGGCACCTAACCCTAGGAAAACGAGTGAAGCACACGGGAAAAAAAAGTGTAGGGGTCTCATTGCTGCAACAAGTGCAAAGCAACTTACTCTAAAAAGCAAGTGAAATTTAGGAAACAAAGACATGGTCAAGAACTTCGAATTTCTCACCGTAGCAAGCACCTAAGCCTAGAAAACCAACTGAAGTGCAGGAAAACGAGTGCTTGCTCATTGCCGAACTCTCTCTCTCGATTGAGGCACCTAATTCTAGAAAAAAAACAACAGGATGAGGAGAAAGCTGCGCAATTGAAATCGAGACTGGAGAATCCACACACCTTGGTTGTCGCACACCAACACAACCCACCTCTGTGCGCCGCGCAAGGTGCTGCAAGTAAGTGTGATGGCGGTCTATTAAGCTTGGCAGCCCATCATCCCATCATCATTCCAAATCTCACCAACAACAAAACAGTTTGAATTGCACAAAAACATGCACTCACCAAGAGGATGAGCATCGCCTTCCGGTTCCGAACCTCCGAGAGTTGCCTGATCGGTGTGGTTGAAGTTTGGTGCAGGTGAGCACAACAATGTAGCACGAGCTCTTGGAGTGCGTTGATTGAATTGGGTGCCATTGTCTCGCACATACAGTAATTGACTTGAGGTGGCAGCAAATTAACCCCTAAAGGACCACGACCTAAATTCGCTCTAAAAGCAGTCCAAAACTGCCACTGTCAAAAAGAGACATGAAAATCACAATTTAAAGTGAATTTCGGATTTTCAACCGTAAGATCTTAAAATAGACTTCCATATAAACATGCCATCAAACTTTGGTTGCAATCCACCGCACGGATTGATAGATTTTAGTGTTTCAAGTCAAAACAATGGTTCATTTTCATCCCTGCGTTGAGTAGATCAGCTGACTTTGACTTCATTTTGTATCAAATTTTTGCATTGTACAAGGTCTAAATCTTTTACCGTTGTCTTAAGCATGATGTTATTTCCCAACACACCAATTTTTAGAGGTAAAACAGGGGTGTAGCATATTCAAAACAAGTGTGCAAGGAGTGGAGGTTCAAAAATTGCCATTTCACGTTTTATTTTTTTGTGAACTACGTATGTATTCAAATGATAATCCAAACGGTCAATAAGAAGGGTTTCACCATGTATTGTTGTTGGGAAAAAAAAAAGTGAAAAACTGAAGATCTCTAGGTTTTATGTAGAAAAGATGAAGTTTTTTTCCCCCGTTGCCCGACAATGTGTGAAAATGTTTGACTTGGAATAAAATGCCTTTTTACACTAAAGACAAGAATTTTTTTTGAAAATTTCTAAAGAAGGAAATATTCTTTACATGCGTGAAAAATCTCAATGTCAATAGAAACTTTTGTCAAAAAATTTGGAGGTGCCCGAAGTCCCACTTTTGGCTTTAAGTGGTACTAACTTTCAAACCACAAGTCCAAAAAAATATATAAAAATATCTCCACGAAGCACTTATCAGATCCTATCTTGAAAAAAAATTCACTTTAAGAGGATTTTTTCTCGAATTGTAGGTACATGCCCAAAATCCAAAATGACCCCGGGGGAACGTTTGGTCCTTTAGGGATTAAAACCGATAACTCAAAATCTAAAAACACCAATCAATATCGACATTGGGTCATGAAGTGTGCAATTTTGGGTTGCTCCACCACAATTGAGCTCTCATTGGTGGCATCGCCTCGAAAGTCGAACAAGGCCAATCGGCATTGGGTACCCTCCATGAGTTGGTTATCAATGGCATGTCTTCTCTCTTTTACTCACTCTCACTTGTTGGCATTGGGCAAAGGAGGGCACTAAATCTCACCTACTCTATAGATTGATTATGGGCTCCGGTGGTTTTTGGGCTTCTAAATTCTATATCAATTCCAAATCTTTGAGATTAAACTTGAAAAAATATTTGTTGAGTTTCATTCCTAATTCCGAATCTTTCTACATAAATATTTATGACATACAATGTCATTTGAGTCCCGAACTGGCTTAAGTGATCGGAATTGGATGCCTCTACCTTAGTGAAAACCAAGATAGTAAGGGTAACAACACTGTTGGTCATACAACACTAAACATCATTTTTAGTGTAGTTGTAAGGACTAATTAGGAATACAATTTATTCTTTTATAGTTTGGATTGAATATTGTCCAAAGTATTTAATGAATTAATGCATTGATTTCTGAAAGCCGATTTTTCTTTGATATGTACATGACAACATTTTCTTTTATTCTTTTGCAAATGACTAATGGTACATGCGTGAAATATTGAGTCACCTTCATTTATTTTGAGGTAAAGTGTGGCAAAATGTTGTGATTGATGACTTCGTTTTAATTTACAGAGTGGAATCATGAAGTGCAGCTTTGTGGATGCGGAGGGAGGGTGAAGAAGCACATTTACAACAGGGAAACAGATTATGGGGGAAAGGGTTTAGGATTTTATGGTTTAGGGAGAAATTGTTTCTGAAGTCGCATTCATGTTTTTGTATTAGTACTTGTACAATCAGTGCCCTTTACAACAATCCAGTTGGTTTTGCCTATTATACATAGAGGCTGCTATATTGAGCAGCTGTTATAATGGAAAGGGTGGGTGAAGGCTGTTACATGGGAATGTTGGACAAATGATTCTATTAAAGGATTACATCACTCATCTAGTTCTGATATACTTTAGTCTGAATGGATGTCATGCCGGGGGACATTTTGGTTTGATAGATGTTGCTGTAATACTAAGTGGTTGTTGTAGAGAGCAAATATTTGTTCTAGACCCATGCCACCTATTATAATGAATTTGTTGTTGTATCATATGCTTTTGTACAGAGAGCCCAATGTATAGATGACCCATCTGGATGAGCTCAGGTTGTTGGGTTTTAGAGTTTCGGGAGAAAGTGTCTTTCAAGTCTTCCTTGTGTTGTCCACTTCATAGATGGCCTATCTCTGATGAATTCTTTGACATATCTAGGCACTCATACTGCATTCACAAAGCTGAGCGTCCTCGGCCAAACAAGCGTATTCGTACAATCACCATCACATTCTAGCACAATGAATCTGTGGAGAAATCCTATCATGAGATCAGTAACCACACATTCACAGACAGTCCACACTTTCTTGTCAAGACTGTTTGATTTAAATCATGCAAACACTGAAATTGCAACAACAGCTTCAGAAGAAGAATCCTTTCACGGGATTGATATAATACACCTCCACAGGCAGTTCGCAGAACCGCAGCGCAGAGAAAAAAAGATCCAGTTTTCTCCCTCCATGTAATTAGTTTATTCAAATATCTGCATCTACTCTAACAATCGTGTGCAAAATTCGATCAGCATTGGAATGGACCCGGGGCGCCGTTCCAGCCGTCGAGGCACTGCATCAATGGCGCGACGTGCTTGCCCGCGCAGATGGCGTCGAAGACCTTCTCGATTTCCTGGCCGGGGGAGATGGTGCGGAGGCCGGTGAGGAGCTGGGTCTGCAGGCCGTGGCGGACGAAACGGTAGAGTGGATAGGTGCGGCATTGCTCGACGCGGTTGGGCACGGGCGAGAAGCCCTTGACGTCGTAGGCTTCGCGGATCTGCGGCACCTCGGCCGCGAGCCGGGACTTGAGCTCGTCCTCGAAGGTGGCGATGACGTTGAAGACGGCGGTGGATTTCTGCTGGAGCGCGTGCTGGACGAGCGCCTGGCGCAGCTTCTCCATGAGCGGATAGGTGGCGCTCGCGGCGTCGTCGATGTAGGTGAACACCGGCATGTGGTCCACGACGCGGAGGAGGTCCTTCTCGGCGAAGCGCGCCGAGAGGAGCGTGCCGTCGCTGGGGTTCACGAAGAGCGTCTTCTTGGCCACTTGCGTGACGATGTTCTTCACGGCGGCTTGCATGGTTTCCTCGACGTGGCGGAGGTCGATGGCCTGGCACAGGCCGACGAGGAAGGTCGACGTCATGAGTTTGAGAATCTCCAGTGATTCTTCCGTTTTGCGCGCGGAGACGAGGCCCAGGGAGTTTACGTCCTGGTTGTGCTGCTCGGCGCTTTGGACGTGCGTTGTGACCGGGTTCGCAAGGTAGTTGAGTTCGCTCAGGTAGGACGCCATGGCGATCTCCGCACCTTTCATGCCGTAGTCGAGGCTCGGGTTCGGCCCGCCAGAGAGGTTGCTCGGGAGGCCGTTGTTGTAAAAGTCGTTCACGAGCTCACTGAACTGCGCGAACATAAGCTTGCCGATGGCGGCCACCGCGAGGCGCATGTTGTCCATGGAGACGCCGATCGGCGTGCCCTGGAAGTTGCCGCCGTGGAGCGCGCGGTCGCCGGCCGCGTCGATGAGCGGGTTGTCGTTCACCGAGTTAATTTCTCTCTGAATCGCATGCGTTGCATTCCGAATTGCTTCCACCTGATGACAAGCACGGCGTCAGGTCATGGACATTGCTGATGACGGACATAATGTGTTCCGGATATATTCATTTACTTGGAAGTTTTCCATTGTTGTGGTCATGATAAGGGGATGAAGTCGTACCTGAGGGCCAAGCCACTGCGGGGAGGTCCGGAGCGCGTAACGGTCCTGCTTCGGCTTCTTCAACGGATCCGTCTCGTGCAGCTTTGCGGCCGCCTTCATGTAGGAGCTTCCGTCCAGCAGATACTCCATGACCGCCGCGGCCTCCATCTGCCCGGGGTGGTGCTTCAGCTTGTGCGTCAGCGGGTCGGCGAACTCCGGCTTCCCCTGCATCACCTCGCAGAAGAGCGCGGCGAGCACCTCCGCCATGACCGCCAACACGTTCGCGTCGAAGCAGCAGGTGGCCGCCAAACCGGATCCGACTGCGGTCCCGTTCACCATCGCCAACCCTTCCTTAGGCTGCAACTCGAACGGCTTCTCAATCCCCGCCATCCGCAGCCCCTCGAGCGCGGACACCGTCTCGCCATCCTCAGTGACCGCCTTCGAGTTCGGCCGCGCAGTCAGAAGTCCTGAAAAACCAGAACCATATCAGAAACGCCGAGGTAGCGATGATAAAATCGCGGTAGCGACGATAAAACAGCGATGTACGACAGAGGTACCTGCGATGTACGACAGCGGCACGAGATCGCCGGAGGCCGTGATGGTGCCACGCAGCGGCAGCTTCGGCGTGATCTGCGCGTTCAGCAGCTTCTCCATCGCCTCCAGAATCTCCCACCGGATTCCAGAGTATCCCTGCAGGAGTGTGTTGGTCCTCACCAGCATCGCAGCTCGCGTCGTTTCCACAGGTAGCGTGTTGCCCGAGTTCACCACTCCCGCATTCAGAAACCTGAAAGCAAACAACAGTCAAACCTCGCTCACAGGAAATCTAACGAGAGAGGCTCCTCAACGAATGAGCATCCTCTGAAAAACCTGATAGCTAGCAAATATTCACCAACTGATAGTACCTGATGAGTTCTCTCTGGAGCTCCACTCCCTGCTGCGTCCTGCGGTGCGAGGTCGCGCCGAAGCCCGTCGTGACTCCATAGATATCCGACCCGCGCATGATCTTGTTGCGCACCCAGTCGGAGCTCTCGTCCACCCTCGCCTTGGCAGTGGCCGCGTCCAACACGACCTGCACCTCGGGTCGGCGCGCCACGGCCGCGACGTGCGCCACCGTGAGGCTCACGCCCTCCAGCGCGACCTCCCTCGCCCCGAAGAACGTCTCCACCAGGCTCTTCACCTCGTCCAGATGACTGCCTTCCATCAACCTCGCCGTCTTGCCCCAGTTCAACGGATCCGCCACCATCACCGGCGCATCACCTCCAGTGCAAAACTCGTCCACTTGCATGGGGTGGTGGTACCCATTCTGCTCCCCATTGCTCAACGCAACCATCGCCATCGGCGCCATCGTCCCTCTCTGATCAATCTGCCCGCACCACCTCGTACTTACTGACGAAGATGTCGACTTCTTCCAACTGATGAGGATGCCAAGTCCTTCTACCTCATGAAGCCGTTGAGGTGCTACGACTGTGCAGACTTACAAGCGGACTGGCTGCGGCACCTCAATACAACTAGAATGGAGGAAGGTGGAGATTAATACTAGCGTGGCCAATGGATGGTCCCACACATCTTAAAGCCGCCTCGGATCATCCATGCCTGGTGGTGTTTCCTGACCAACTCTTGTATCCATCCCTCCTATTTGGACTTCTTTTGCACTTTTCCTGTCTGTTTCTACCATTGACTAGAAAAAGGAACTTAATGTTTGATTTCAGATATTCAGGTATCATCGCTTAATAACTGGACTCTTGTTTACGTGTTGTATTTGGGCAACGGTGACCGTCGTAAAGAGATAGCTTTGTGTTCGAAGTCAAGTATTTTGTAAAGCTACAGTGTTCGTCAACCTCGGCATTGACTGGAAACCTGGCACTGTTTGAGGTGGTTCTTACATCATGACCGTGTTTAACTTCTTAACTGAATAAATAGGTTTTAGTAAATGGCCTCTTAAAAGTCACACAGGAATCATGCATGTATTTTACTGTATACAATGTTAACAATGTATCAAAATGTACACCTTTGGATAATTTGAAGATTCTTCAATTATCATCTTTCATGTGGAGGTCATTTCAATCAATTTGAACCTTATCATGTTCAAATACAACACCCTACATGTAAAATATTGTCGCTACTAGTGGCACCTTGTGACGATTAAGGGATAATAAATATGGTATCCTTGAGTTATTTTCGTTCGGTACTTTTATGTAAAACTTTGTGGATGCTTGAAACTTAGTTGCAATCCAAACATTTTGAGATTATTGATACCATTTGGGTTATCTCTCATATGTAGATTTAGCACATAAGTAGAGAAGAACCCTTAGGAGGCTGGGCCTTTTGTCTTGTTTTGGTTGGATTCTCAATTACCAAATTTGCTGCTAACGGATGTTTAATTTCGTACGAAATTACACTGTAAGTTTGTGATGTGAGAACAAGCAGCTAACAGGGTATTGTGCAGGCGGGTGTCGTATTTTTTCCACCATCAAATCTTGACTGGAGCAACATACATGTTTCTTGCGCCATAGAGTTGGTGGCTCTGTGATCAGATCTCGAGGAAGGGGGGTTGAGTTGCTTGGTACTAATTTGCTAATTGTATAGTACAATGAGGTTGAATTTAGTGGCTTGTACAGTACAATGAGGTTGAATTTAGTGGCATGGTAATGATCCAAAAGTTATGGTCCTCGTGTTACTACAGTGGCATGCATTGTATGCCTGTTGCTGAAGCACCTACGGCCTTAACATCATATGCTCCTTCACCTCGTAATTTCACCAGGTTTGCAGGTGATGGGGAAGATGTTAAAAAGTGCCTAAATGCACTGGGATGGCACCCTTCGTACCAAGAGTCGCGGTGCAAGGAAACAAGTGCTCCAACAAAGACCAGACTCACGGGGCAACGCTTTCTTGAGCCCCTTTCTTCTTTTTCAGGTTGAAGTCCACCCTGAGATCCGGATGAGACCAAAAGTGTGTGGCTTGAGTACCCACCTGGCCATACTTTTGGGTCAAAACCTACACAGCCACTGACTTTCCTTTCCTCATGAACTTCCCAATTCTAGGATGCTATTTTTAGATCCAGAAGGGTAACTTGATTTTATTGGCCAGTTCTAGATTGTAAATGAGTTACTTTAACCCCTACAGGACCAAGTGTTAAAAATGGGCTTTTTGAAAATTCGGTCAGGTTCCTATGGTGTCAATTTCCAACATTCCTCTTTGAAATTTTTACTATAGAAAGGCATTACCAAGACCTTAGTGGGAAAACAATTTTTAACTAATTTGGACACTAGATGAAAAGTTGTTGGGTTTTGAATTTCAAATGGGGAGAGCGGGTTCCTTGGGGTCCTCCAAAAACTTTTGCTACGACACTCTATTGAATGTGAGATTTTCAATACTTGCAAGTAATATTGTTTCCCTTCATATTGTCAAAAAAAATTCTTGTCTTTAGTGAAAAATAGCATACCAACCCAAGTCAAACATTTTCACACATTGTCACTCATTGTCGGGCAAGGTACCAAAAAAACTTCTTCTTTTCCACATAAAACCTAGATATCTTTATATTTGTCACTTTTTATTTTTTCCACAACAACATGTGTTGTAAACCTTCTTATTGACCATTGAGATTATCAATCTAAAACATAATAAGTTCTCAAAAAATTAAAGTGTGAATTGGCAAATTTTGAACCTCCACTCCTTGCACAGTAGTTTTGAATATGCTACACCCGTCTTCTACCTCTAAAAATTGGTGTGTAAGGAACTAACATCATGCTTAACAAGATGATAATGGATTTAGACCTTGTGTAGTGCAAAAATTTGACACAAAGTGAAGTCAAAGTTTGTTGATCCACTAAACGCACGGAAGAAAATGAACCATTTGCTTGACTTCAAAACCTCTGATCTTTCAATCGGTGCAGTTAAAGTTTATGAAATTTTGTAAATATATTACTTGATAAGTCTTAATTGAGATCCTACAATCAGAACTAGAAATCAAAGTTTTGTTTCCTTCTTTGTTCATTGCACTAGAATCCAACAATTTTGAAGTGTTTTTGGTGTAAAACTGTCAATATACCTTAGGGATTAATCTTAGAATGCCATAGGAATACAAATGTGGCTTCTCAAACGACTTTGAATGTACGATACTTGAGGATTTTTCATCCAACTTTATTGGAGAGCTTACTAAATGTGTAAGCATTAGATGATGATGAAACTTGTATGATTGAGGTAATCATGTTTTTCCAAAAAGAGAAAGTGTTTATGTCACAGGTCTAAATATATTGAATTTTGGAAAAACTTCTAGCTTTTACATTAAACTTGAATTCAAGTCATTCAAATCATATTGTTTGAATTTGAGTCCAACTAATGAATTGAAGCATCTGAAGTCTAGCTTCCACTCCAATTTGGAATATTAAAAAATTCATAAAGTTGATTAAGTTATTGCAATTTGAACTTTAGGCCTATACCAATTTTTTAATTTTAGTTGGACACTGAGGTTTCATTTGTCCCACAATTTGTGGCACTATAGTGCACATCTTTGGTGAAAATTTTAAAACTTTTAAGCATACTTTGTATTTGATATGAATTTGCTTCATTTTTCCTTCAAAAATACACAATAAATTATATTTTCACACCAAAATTTGTGACTTTTGTAACAAATACAAGACATGTGATCTCATCCCTTAAGAATGAAATAACCAAATTTACAATGGTATTCAATGAAAAATTAGAGCACACAGTAGAATGGAAATTGTAGGCTGTAATTGTAGGCTTTGACGTTCGAATATTAACCAGATGCAAGGAATGGAAAGTAGTTCCAAGTCATCCTATTTCTATAGCCAAAATTATCAACACAATGTTGTTTGATGGCATTTGGGATATTACAAATATCACCTAAAGTTTTAATAAGAATGCCTTTCTTTTTCTTTTTAATGTTGATCTTTCTTTGCCTTTTTATTACTATTAGATCAATGGAGAAATCTCAACTAATATCTTTATTAACCCTTTCATGCTTACAAGTCCCTGATGGGATCAATTTTGGTGTTTTTTCCCTTCTAACTCTTTTCACAATTGGTCATTGTCTTTCATGTCCTCTGCATGCATTTCAAGCTCCTCGTTAGCTTTCCAATGGATCTTTCCAATCTCCAATCCATGTAGGCATTAGCAAACTACAATGATCTCCATGAAGTAAGGTCATACTGAAATGTACCCACCGTGATGATGTTCTCTCTAATCTATTACACTCGTAGATTCTCAAAGGCTCTCATGGTCCACTTAGGATTTGAAGGGTTGAGTATGGGAGACCATGGTGCTTCTTAAGCTCAAATTAAAATGTAATCTCAGGAGCTGTTCGTAAGGAAAAAGAGGTCATATTGTACCATGAACCTTGCTCACAATTCTCTTTACTTGATCATAGAAATTTAAACCTATTTAGTGTTGAATGTTAATTAATTTAAATGAGAACAAGGTCAAACTCATGGTATTTTTGCCTCATTACATATGAACCCAATTTTGATGTAATCATGTGGACCCCTTTGGACAATTTCTATGATCGTAATTCCTAAAGTGAGCTCTTGATGTGAAAGGAGGAACCAAACTCATTCCAAAAGCATGCTATTTGTGTGCTACCAACTTACTCAGTACTTGTATCATAAGTTGACGAGTCTTTGACGCTGATGCTACAACACAAATCCTTGGCATTTATTGATTCATGAGCCCAAAAATGTAGTAACTGGAACTGATCAAAAATTTGTGTACAATTTGATTCGCATGTACCTAGGCACATGAAGTAGAAATTTTAATCACTTCTTTAATAAACATTGTGGTTTTCTACGTTTCCAAAAATGACAGCTTTTTTCCTTTACAAGACCCATCGGTCAGTTTTGGTAGATTTCATTTTCCCAAATCCCAGTGCTTTGGACCAAATGGGTATCACCTAGTCATTACATGGGTATCACCTTGAATAGCATGGGTATCACCTTGTATTACATGTGTATCTCCTTGTATTACAAGAATATCACCTTGAATTACATGGATATCACCTTGTATTACATGGGTATCACCTAGACAAGAATACTAGTAGTGTGATGTTTGGTGTATACAATCATAATGTTTAATCCTTAAAGGACCAAGGCATTTTAGAGGAATCTCTACTCCATTGATTAACAACTACTAAGATTAACTTTTTGAGAATGTAATCGTAGGATTGTAATTTCTTTTTACTGTCAATTATTGATTTAAGTTTCAATTAGATATTGAATTTTTGGCTTTAAATACTACTATTTGTTTACTTTCAATAACTATTTGAATGTGGAAAACTTTGGTGGTCTCTTTGATAAAATCCCTATTAAGTATAGAAGAGTTGGTGGTCTCTTAACTCAAGGTAGAACTAGTTTATGTGGCCATAGAGGAGAAAGAAAGATCATGTTGTACCATTATTCTTACTCGCCTTTTACTAGGTTTGGAGTGTTCCAAATTTAGATCCTATGGACAAAAATATTAATAATTTTTTTGTTTACTTCATTATTCATTACACTAGAACCCAACAATTTTGAAGTGTTTTTGGTATGAAATTGTCATGGTATCTTAATTGTTAAAGTAATCCATTTTTAATTCTTTTAACACATGGTCTTTCAGGTCCTTTAATCCTTAAACGTCATTTGGGAACTGTATACATATGCACATATTACTCTATAGAATACAAAAAATGTATTAAAGTTGAGCAAGACTTACACCTTTGGATTGAAGATTCTTCAACTAACGTATTTCATTTGGAGTCCATTTCAATATGTGAACCTTATCATGTTCAAATACAATACCATACATGTAGAATATTGTGGCCACCAATGGCACCTTCTAACGTTTAAGGGTTAATAGATTCATCGGTTTGTTCTTGGGAGCAGTTAAAAATATTGATTTTAGACGTAAATAGAGTCACTATACATCTGAACACAAATTTATATTTAACAAAATCAAATTCATCTCTAAAAAACCAATAGAATTGGGTATTTTTCTACAAAGCTTTTATACATATATTGGGTAGGAACTTTGGGCATTTTGAATACCTCTTGAAGGTAGGGCAACCCAAAACCAACCGGTGACCCAATACCGCTTCCTTCTATATCCTTCATAGATTTCAACAAGGAAGTGTAGCCCGTCATCACATTACTTGGTCATATAAATCCATTGGTCAATGCATAAGTCATGAAAGTCATATTTCAAGCAATTTTCCATGTTGCAAAAAATTTATGCTATCCACAATCCACATGCATTGTATTATGTAGTTAATTAAATATAGACTTACATTTTCAAATTTCAATATTGAATACATAGATGTTGTTAAATGTCTACACGAAATTCAAAGTATGCTCAAAGTAGAAGAACTCTTGTCCATAAAGGAGACCGTTGTGAATATAGTGTCTTTTCATTCTCTTCACGGGACATAGGTTAATGTAATAAAATTACTTCCCCCTTTTGAAGGTGAACACTTTTCTACACTGAGTGCTTCCCTACATTGTTCTAAGCGCCTTAGAGACAGACAACATGTCATCCTCCCAAGGGCCTTGTGAGTACCCATACAACGAGGTCTTTGAGGTTTTGAGGTGTAGGTGGACTATGGTAGTAGGCACCATGCCGGTAATGAGACTTGAGCCCACAACCACCTCACCAACATGCCATGACCCAAACCACCACACCAACAAAGTTTGCAATATATGACTTACTAGCAAATATCATGTAGTAAAAAATGTGCAAGTTGCCTTAGCCATTGGGATGCATTTAATCTCTAAAGGACCATGTGTACCTGCGGGGTACAAATTGATATTGGGCATGTTCCAAAAAATCCATTTTTGAAGATAGCTTTTTGAATTTTTTGCGGGGATTTTTTTTTTGGGGGACTTATAGAAAAAAGTTATGGTGCTTCAAACATAAGAAGCATGTTCCTTTTGGTAGTTGGGCAAGGTACCATAGAGATGAATAGTGCTCTTGTAGAGTTGACAAATGCACTATTTTAAGGCAAGTAGTAGTGAGGAAAGTTCTTGACAACCTTCATTGTTTTCACTTTAAAACGCATAGAAATCAAGGATTTTACTTTTCTTGAAAAATATTTTCTTCTATTTAAAAAAATTCACCGTTCAGATTTTAGATCCAACAATTATTTCTTTAAATTAAAAAAACAAAATTTCTTTCCTAAGTAAAGGGCCACCTTCTATTCCAGGTCCATTTTTCTTATAGTAAACACCTCCATTACTTGTGATTTATGGTGTGCAATGACCTAACACATGGTAGAACATAGATCCGTTGAGCTTATGCAATGTGTAGTGGAAAAATATGCCATTATCTTGAGTCGAGTACGTTGGCCCTCTCCGGGCACAGTGGAAAAAATAATTTTGCACTCTTCCAATGCATGTATCTTACAATCCGCATGGTCAACTTTTACAAAATGTTTGGATGTCTTCTTTCAGTAGTGGACTTGAAGATCATACAGTTGAAAATAGTGAACAAATGTTTTAATTAGTCTAAAAAAATCTCATGTCATAGTGGCACTTTTGGGGTGGTTTTGGTAAAGCACACTGCCCAGTCTTTTAGGGGTTAAATTGTTTATTGAATATAATGTATGCTACAAATTATTGACAAATTACACTACAAGTTTTGGATTAAACTATCATTCACATAAACTACTCATTTTCAGGTATAGGTTAGAACAAGAAAAGAGGTCAAAACTCATCGTCTCCTTCAGTCATGTTTTGAATGACTCGATCATCACTGTAAGTACATTCTCCGTCACTGCCACCTTCAAGAGCCAAGCTGATGCGTTCCGTGGAGCTGACAATTGTGGATGTGGCGTCAACTTTGGGCACCACTGCTGAAGTCATAAGTGCTTAGGCAGCTGGTGCCAGTTGACATACATACTCTGAATAATAAACTGAATGTTGAATAGTTAGTCACAATACCTCATCAAGATGATTGTTAAATTTCGCATCCACAAAATCTATGGATGTTGCGTAGTGGCTTGAGTTTTTTCATAAAAGTTCACAAACAGTTCACTGTGTATAAGGTGGACCAAATTATTTCAAAATACTTGCAATAATTCCCGTAAACGCAAATTGCTCTGGTCCACCTTCATTCTCTATCCACGTCAAATCATTGACCTCAAAAATGGTGTGGGTTGTTACAAAACTATATATTGTAGTATCATAAAACTATATAATAGTAGTTTTATGATATAGTAGTTTTATGATCTAGATACTACTATATATATATAATAGTTTTATGATCATAAAACTACTATATATATATATATACTATATATTTATATATAGTAGTAGTATCTAGATCATAAAACTACTAGTATATACAAAAAGTTTCAATTCACCTTCATTATCCTAAGAACTCATATTTGTGAAAGAGACAACTCATTTTGAAACAAGTGATTCTAGACAAGAGTTGTTTAAAACCAAAAATAATTAAAAATAATATAAATCCAGATTTCTGTTGATGATAGAGAATGGATGTTTTCAGCCACAACGAAAGTATCAATACTTTTAATATACCAGAACCTTGGTAAGTAAAAAAAAATTGAAAGTCATGAACATCATTTGAAATGGTACAATTTGATTAATAATGTACGTGGTACTGTTAGATTAATATTAGCCAAAAGTACAATAAGCAACATTGTCTATTTCAGTCCAAAGATGTATGTTGTTGATCTCAGAAATCAGTCACTATAGTAGTCCATGCGTTGAAGAATTGACTCAACATTTTGTTTACTTTCAAACAAGTCAAATCTCATCACAAATGACATCACTTACGGTGGTTGCAGAATTACACATTTTCATAAACCATTGTTTTTAAAATTAGATAGGATATTCTTAAACTATAGACACTCTAGTGTTTTTAAAAAGTGTTTTAGAAAGTTGTTTGGGTACTCCCACATTCTAGTACACCGTTTCATTGTATATAGTGTGGGTGCATTAATAATGTGGGTGATAAATGATGTGGACCACATCAATTTTGGTTTTAAAATAATTTTTGCATAAACTCCTTGCCACTCAGTGCCACCTCACTACCACTTATTGCTACTCATTGCCACCTCTCCGCCGTCTCTCCATCACTCTTGCCTAAATTAGGGGCCTTGGACAAATATCCACATTATTTTTATGTCAAAATTTGTAACAAACCACACCATTTTTGAGGTCAATGATTTGATGTGGATTGAGAATGAAGGTGGACCAGAGCAATTTGCGTTTACTGAAATTATTGCAAGTATTTTGAAATAATTTGGTCCACCTTATACACAGTGAACTGTTTGTGAACTTTTATGAAAAAACTCAAACCACTACGCAACGTCCATAGATTTTGTGGGTGCGAAATTTAACAATCATCTTGATGAGGTATTGTGACTAACTATTCAACATTCAGTTTATTATTCAGAGTATGTATGTCAACTGGCACCAGCTGCCTAAGCACTTATGACTTCAGCAGTGGTGCCCAAAGTTGACGCCGCATCCACAATTGTCAGCTGCATGGAACGCATCAGCTTCGCTCTTGAAGGTGGCAGTAACGGAGAATGTTCTTAAAGTGATGATCGAGTCATTCAGAACATGACTGAAAGACACGATGAGTTTTGACATCTTTTCTTGTTCTAATCTCCAAACGTCAGTCGGGAATTGTATATATGGCACGTATTTTACTCTGGAGAATAGAAAATATGTATTAAATTTCAGCAAGACTTACACCTTTGAATTGAAGATTCTTGCATTAACATCTTTCATTTGGAGGTCATTTCAAAATCTGAACCTTATCATGTTCATATACAACACATGTAGAGTACTATGGCCACTAGAGCCTCTTTCATGTAGTCTTAAATGAAAAAAGTCTCGAGGTGCACTTTAAAGAGAAAATTGTTGAGTGCGCGCACGTTGGGCAACTCCAAAAACTTCTGCTAGGACACTCTAGTGAATTTGAGGTTTTCAATACTAGCACGTAATATTATTTCCTTTCATATTGTCAGAAATCATTTCCTTGACTTTAGAGAAAAAATGCATGTAATCCCAAGTCAAAGATTTTGACACATTGTCACGTATTGTCGGGCAAGGAATCATTTTTTAAATTCTTTTCCACATTAAATTTTGAGATCTTCATATTTTTCACTTTTTGTTTTTTCTATTAACAAACATGGTGTAAACCTACATTTTACTGTTGCGGTTATCATTCTAAAACATATTTTATTCCCAAAAATAAAATGTGAATTTGCACTTTTTGAACCTCCACTTCTTGCACAGTTTTTTTGAATATGCTACATCCTTTTTCTACCTATAAAAATTGGTGTACAAGGAGTTGGTATCATGATCAACATGATAATATAAAATTTAGACCTTGTGTAGTGCAAAACTTTGACAACAAGTGAAGTGAAAGTGTGATGTTCCACTCAACGTTGGGATGAAAACGAACCATGTTCTCTACTTCAAACACAATAATCTTTCAATCCGTGCGGTCAAAGATAATGAAATTTTGTGAGTATGTTATTTGTTAAGTTTCAAATGAGATGCTATGGTTGGAGCTAGAAATACAATTTTTTGTTTCCTTCCTTCCTCATTCCACTAAAATTAGTAGTTTTGAAGTGTTTTTGGTGTGAAATTGTCAAGGAAATTTAGGGGTTAAGGGTGAATTACTGTGCATAGCTCTAACATATCTGAGATTAGTCTGAAGTGGGAAAAGGGAGTGAGGATTCATGAGTTGTTTATGAAATCCCTCCATTCAATCAATGGAAGTGATTGAATGGAGGGATTCTTATTGAGACAACACCAAAGTTCTTGATACTTATCCATGTCTTTCATTGTGCTACTGATCTAGACCATATGTGGATGAATGCAGAGAATGAAGGTTGAAAGCCTAAATCACCTTTAAACCCTAGCTATCATGTGAACCCTTGCTGCCACCATAACCCTAATTTGTTTCCTAATTAGATTCTCATTTGTGGGGTCAAGAGTCACAAGGTTTGTTGTTGTCAAAAGTTTATTTGATTCATTTGTTTTTGCAAATGGATTCTATGGAGGATGTGACATATGCTTCACCTCCCTTCACCTCACCTCCTATTTAAAAAAGAAATCCTGCAATGAATTGTAAAGGATGTCGTACAAGTGTGTGGTAAATTTTAACATATCAAACCATATGTATCGTACAAGTGTGTGGTAAATTTTTTATTTAGTTTGATTGCACGGATTGAAAGATATTAGTCTTTGAAGTGAGACATAAACTCTTCTTGAGGTCATACTAAACACCTTCAACAAATTTCGACCACTAAATTCTTGGCAATTTTTTGCACTACGGTATGTGATTTTCTAATTTTAACTTAATAAGGATCATGTTAGGCATATGTAAACCAAATTTTAGAAGTAGAAGAGGGATAGAAGATGTCCTCAAAAATCATGCAATGCAACTATGTACTGAGAATCAACAATATACTTCAAGGTTTGCATTTATCATATCTTTCTTATATCTTTGAAAATAAGAAATCCGTATGGTAGATGCAAAGATTTCCATTTCTTTTTTAAGAGGAATTTTTCTTTTTATAAAATGGACAAAAACTCAAGTTTTTATTGAATTTAGAAATATTAAAAAAAAATCTACACTATTTGCTATATGTCACACTAAACTGCTGCACTATTTGTATTTATTACATGGCACTGGACTCAAACCATGGAACATAAAGCTACACTAAACATCGCATTTAGTGTTGCGCCCAATAAATGACTTGTAAATGCTATAAGTTTTTACTTTAAGTGAATATTTTTACCAACTATGTTTATAATGATCCTCTTATTTGAATACTATAGAGAGTTGTGCTCTTGGTAAAAATTGGCATCAAGAGTAAAAACTTATTGCATTTACAAGTCATTTACTGGGCGCAACACTAAATGCGATGTTTAGTGTAGTGCACCATCTCTTCTACACTACGTGAAAACACCAGGGACAATTTTTTCTCAAAAACAATGGAATCAGGTCAACGCATAATGTTTTGATTTGTACCGCATAATGAATATCTATAGTAAAAAAGTCAACAAATATTTATAATGCCTCTAAAGAATTTTTAATCGTAATGAAAAATGGCTTCCAGTCTTGAACTATCATATGTTAAATATTATTTATGTACATATCAATGTAATTGAGAACCTCATCTCCAAATGCATCAAAAACCACCAAAGTAGAATTCAAATTTCTTACACTCTGCACTTTCATCAAATTTGGTGTTGTAAGATGGTTTAGCAGCACATGGTGGTTCACAGCCACCAACCATATACATGGTTTAACTTTTATACCATTAATATGTGCATGATGTTAGTTCCATGTACACCAATTTTTAGAGGTAGAAGAGAAGTGAAACAACGTCAGTAGAATTGCACAATGAACAGAGGTTCAAAAATTGCCAAAACACATATTAGTTTTTTAAAATTCACTTTTGTGTAAACTAAACATCCATATAATGAAACAACGACATTCATAATTGTTACCCGTTGGCTTGGCTCTACACAGGGCACATGTTCTTAACTTCTGGATCCATGATACAAACAAGAGCTAGTATGTAGGATGTAGCACTTGCCATTCATGAATTAGAAGATGTAAGTATCTCCTTACAATAAATTTGGCTGAAAACTCATGAATAACACACCCCTTTCACTGCATTTCAAATAATTAACATCACAGCTTCATCTTAAATCCCCTCAAAGGAGAAAAAAAACGGTAGTACCAATCATATTCCTCATACATTGTGAAAGACAACTAAAACTTCAGAGAAAACTAAATTAGACTTTCATATATAGTAAGAATTCACAAACCACTAAACTCTTTCATACATGATAAGGATTCTAGTTGCCAAATAACAAAGCTCTTCTACATTTATCACTATTTTCCGTGCATGTAGCAACATAACTATTACAAAAACGGAGTATATTTTTCACACTTTTATCGCCTCTACATAGCAAAGAATTCTCATAACCTCTCGTCTCACTACAAAATACACAACTCAAGGCGCAGCTGTCAATAACCACTCATCACCTCTACACATATAAAAGTTGGTTTTCAGTAGATATCGTCAAAGCCACATACAAGTGGTAGAGTAGTTGATGTCCTGGATAAGACTCAAAACCATTCTGACTTTCCACAAAACTAAACATTTCCGTCAGTGCTTCTTGCAGAAAGCTAGGCACACATACAGATCAGCAAACAATCATGCTTTATGCACAGAAAAAACACGGAGGGTTTGGGCTATTCACCGATTTTCATACGCCCTGAGTTGCTCCATTTCCATCTTTTATGTTCCACTTCTACATGCCTGGGGTACACTACAGAGCCTACAAACAGTAAAACAAAAAAAATAGATTTATTCCAACATCTGTACCAAACGAAGCTGCACTTGATACTTCCATTCAATTGACGCAATTCTCAGCTTGCTTTTCAGGTTGTGATTTCAGAAGCACAACGATTCACACACTACTTTCCAATCTGTCCACAGGTTGAAGCTCTACATTTGCACATGAAACATTCACCTGAAAGACACTGAAAATTCAGCTTCAAAGAATGCTTGCCCTGCACAAACTTGGCACAAATCAAACCACCCACTTAATCATCATGCATGTAATCCTAGGCCGAATTCAATAGTCATACCAACCTCACCAGTAAAGTGATCCACAGATTATGCTCTGATACTGTTGCACCGGTTTCATGATTTGCAGCTGAAAGAAGACGTAAATGCAGCTGGTTACTGAACATAGTCTGAGAAATGACCAGATCAGAAGCTACCATTGAATATGCCATTCATCGCAGACAAGCTCACGAGTTGATGGTACCACACCACATCAGAAAATTACAATTGTTTGATCCACTGTAGAGTCATATTTGGAAGGACTAATTTATATTGCCAACCAGCAGCAATACGCACACATGCTGTTGGAAATAGGTGCATGAACTTCAAGTCGACATAATAGCATATCATGACAAAATATCACAAACTAAACCTCTTTAAAACCTCAGATACATATTGCCCTTGTTCATGAATCCACCTTAGTACGAGTTTTACAGCTTTCCACACATCCAGCTAAACTGAAATAACGGAGCTGCTCTGCAATTGTTCATAGCTTCTAGACGGATTACTTACCCAATATAGGTCAAAAGCTGATACTCCGTTTTGCTTCACAGCTACCGACTTCAGCTTTCAATCCGATCAAAGCCTCTGCAAAAACCTGTAACACCTCTCCACTAGATGCAAAGCAAACGAAGATCGATGGACATTGAGACCAAACGCCGAGCTGCACTTGCGACACGAACTCCATCAATAACGAAACATCTCACCCCAGTGAATCGAACAGTTGTGCCAACCACCACAAGTACATTGTGGCTTGGATACTACCAAGAAGCTGGTTGAATTAGTAAACCAATTGCTGAAGAAACTGAGACCCATGATGTTAGGTTGAGACACCCATGCTCTGATGAACCAGGACTCTTGCAGAGAAAGCCATCCAGAATAATCATGTGATACATGACGAACTCGGCAGTTGACAAGAAATGCATTCCCGCATCATCGATCCACTGATGCCAGCCTCTAAACTGAGCAGAGCATTACTGAATCACTAGTGAGTGGGAGCGACCCAGGTTTGAAACTTACAGATTCCAGTTGTACATAATACACCAACCCCAATTCTAACGCCACACCAAGCTCATCATGCCCGTTGAAACACTTTAGGGTTTCCTTCGATTGCATACAACTCAGCAACAGATAGCTGCCAAACTCAGTAAGCATTCCTGAAGGTGGCAAACAACTGTTTCATTCTCACACACGACCCGACGACCAACAACTGGGCTTCAGCGAGCTCAAGGAAAGAGCGATGCAATAAGGAACATGGCTACCCAGAAGTTGCGGCCAACGACGTCACCTCACCTCACTTAACCCTCCCTCCGCATCCACCAAGCTGCGCTCCATGATTCTACTGATCTGCAGACAAAAGAGAGGGAGAGAAAGATGTCGGAGGAGGGACACCAGGAACCTTCCCACCGGCCCCAACAGCATCAAAGGGGTTGCCGTGTACAGACTCCACACTGCTTGTGTACAGTGTCTTCGTCCAGAGTGGGCCGCGCGTCGAGAAATAAATGTCCAGCTTGAACTCTCCAAACCCTCACCGCGCCATCTTCGACTTACGGTTCGCGCTTCCCCTGGAGTGGTGCTCTTCCATCGCCGGCGTTGCTGTCATCTTATAGTGGAGCTCAGGGCGCTGCATCTGCTTATGGTGGCGAATGAGGTACGGTGCTTCTTCTCTGTCGTGCATCGTCTTGTGTTAGGGATCTCTTGCCGTGGATGGCGAAACCCTCGTCGCTCTTTTGCAGGGATTGGGTGGTGTTTGTGGTTTGGCCATCGTTTCCGGCGTTGGATTTAGAATCCGTTCCGTGTGCAGGTCGTCGGGACGTGCATCGATCTGAGGTTGGGGTTGCAGACGAGCCGAAACTAGAAAGCGAGGGGTTGCATTCTGTTGGGGAGTGATGGGGAATACATGCGCATGCATCCGCCACTCGGGAGTTGTTTCTGGCTCTGGGAAGGGTCGCATCGTTGAGGGTGGACACGATGAGCCTGTGCTTCGTGATTTTGGAGGTGAGCGAGGAAGTAGCTCCGATCATGCCCTTGTGAGATGTGACGACAAGGTGAGCTCCCAGGTTGCCACAAGGAGTGGGAAGCTGAGGAGTGATGCTCTGGACCGGATTGAGCGGTCCAAGGTGCACTGGAGCCAGCTCACGGAGCGTGAGTCGGACCTTGACGATGAGGAAGTGGCGCAAGAGAACAGGCAAGTGTTTGAGAAATTGCAATCCCATGCCACTTGGGGTCAGTTCTTTAAGACTTTCGGATATGCCTTGCATTGGGAAAGTGCTGGTGAGTTGGTGGTGGAGGAGAAGTTTGCGGAGGGGGGACAAGCTGAGCTCTTTCATGCCAAGGTCATTTGGAGGAATCCAAAGATGAATGAGTTACTTCGGAAAGAGGGATTTGAGTGGGTGCTCAAGGTGTTTAAAAAGGGCACCCGATTGCATGAATTACAAGCTCAATGGCCTCTTGGGTACTTGCAATGGTGGGCAAAGCGTGTGGATTCTTATGAGCTTGGTCACCCTCCACCAACGCAATTAGTGTGTGATGTACACTGTGGAACATTGTTGGATGATGGTAGATTTGCTTTCCTAATGGTAAAAGAGCATGAAGATTTGCGCAGCCGGATTGATTGTGCTATGTTGCGTTTTAGATGGCATTATGGACCATTTTCAAAAGCTGAAGTAGAAAGGATCATGTTTCGTATTGCACTTGGCATGGATTGGTTGCATAGCCATGACATTCTTCATAGGGACCTCAAAGCATCCAATGTTTTGGTTTCTAAGGAAGACGAATTCCTTCCAAAGTATTATGTTGCAGATTTTGAGTGTTCCATTGGAGTTGTGGGAACTGGATTTTTCATGGCCCCAGAGATATTACAAGCTCTAAAGAATAAGGTTGCAAGTGAGGATATAAAGGTGTTCTCAAAAGAAGTAGATGTGTACAGCTACGGAATGACGTGCTATGAGGTCTTGACAGGGAAACTTCCTTTTCAAGGTCACGATACAATTGATCATGATCTAGTACTCCGTGGAAATCGACCGAGGATTCCAAAATATGTGGATAGTTGGATGAAGGACTTGTTGAATAGATGTTGGGATGCGGATTGTTCAAAGAGACCTCTTTTTCCAGAGATAATGGAAATTCTCTCGAGTAACTCAGGTGTTGTTAGGAAAAGTCAATTACATCTTCAAAAGTGGGAAGAGGAGAGATATAGAAAACAGAATGAAAGGTTATTGCAACCAGGTTTGGTTGTAGAATCAAAATAGGTTGGGTGGGAAAGCTCAAATCTTCAAGATCTAAGATTTTTGTGTAAGGAATGATAACTTTGAGATACCTGTAGTTGACTAATTGAATGAATGGACCATGTATTATTAACACATTGTTCAATTTATTGAGTTGCTTTTGTGCTCATTGGCTTTTCTTTTCCTTTTCTAGAAACTTAGTCATTTACATTCCATGCTCTTATCAACATATGCCATGTATCCAACATCCACTATCCTCGGTTTTGTTAATGTCTGCCTTATTTTTACACTCTAGAGGTATACAATATTATATGCACCAAGCTCTTCAATCTTGTCTTTCATGTGTAGGTGATTCTTTGCTTCTAAAACATCAAGAGTCATGCCGTGTGGAACCCTATGTGCAATTACGAAAGGATCCTTGACTGAGTGGAAATGGGAGATTTGGTGACGTCAATGCATGAGATTGTGCATTAGAAGTTGCAAGAACTACAATGATTATGAGGTATATGATTCTTAGGTGTATGATTTATATCGCACATCAATTGTTGATTTAGAAGACATCTACTTTCACAATCAGGCCAATTTTTGGGTTAGTAATTCTCAAGGGTAGATATCTTCTTCGGCTAATTAGAACCTAGTCCAGGTCTCATTCCTTTGTCATGCTCCTCTCATGACACTCTTCCCTCTCAAGACATTTATCATCTTCAACAAGCAAGTCGTCAAGTTCTTATTGACACACGCAAGGTTCTTCCCCTCATGTGGCACTCCTCTTCCAATCATTCTGAGGAATATTCTTCTTCTCGTGAGCTTGATTGACGCTTTTTCCTCTTGAGCCTATTTGTAATCTCTCTTATTGCTTGGGGTTTTCTTGTTTTACTTCCTTGCTCTTTGCTTGTTTATTGTTTTTTTGTCCCTTATGAGTTATCATTGCTCTTGTTGTGTATAGGCTTTTTGCAGATTTGCTCGCGCCCCTTAGGCTTCTTTATTTCTCTGATTTCTTATAGTATATCCCAAATTGGGTTTGTTCAGGAAAAGACATTATTCACTTAAATAATAAAACTAACTTCGTATGCATATGCGGATGTGCTTTGATAGGCATTTGTCTACAGTTGTAGAAGTTGTGATTTCTTTGTAATAACCATCCTAACTTAAGGTTAATTGTACTTATTCAAAAGTATAGATGTTCTTTGTAAAGTCATCCAAAAGTTTAATACAATATTCAACTTTAATTAATGATAGTAATAATTTTTTACTCTTGTGCTTTTAGATGTGGAAAACCTTGGTGGTATCTCAATTGGAGTCCTTATGAAGTACAGAAGAATTTGGTGGTGTTTGACCTCAACTTTGAACTAAGTTTAGTGGCTCTTGAATATGAGAAAGGAGAAGTCATGTTATCCCATGAATCTTTACCATCTTTTGTGTCTTTGGATTGAGATAGAAGAGTAGAGGTATTCAAGGTTGATTTTAATTACATAAAATAAAGAGAAGCCATCAATCACAACAGCTTGCTACACTTTCCTTCAATGTGAGTTTGTAGTAAATGAAAGTGATTTGTTGTTATCCATTTCCATTAATTCAACCCAAATCAAGATTCTGAAGAAAATAAAAGTGATTTGACATTTCACACAATTACCATTGATAAGTATGAAGGCTGTCATATAAATATATATATGCACATATATACACATATATATATACATATACACATATATAAGAAAATTCTTCTTTCATGAATCAATGCATAAATTCATCAAAACCGTGCTTATGACTCAATCCAAATTTCTTGCCTAAATACATATTCATCATATTATTTTTCAAAGGTTTAGTAGAAGAATAAATTCTATATTCAAACAATCCTTACAACTATTCATCTTCAAATTAATTCTTAAAAATCATGTTGAAATTCATACCATAGAAATTCACCTTAATTTTCAAAAGGCACATGTGTAAATGCATGATTCTTTAGGGAGTAGAACGAGTTCATGAATGTGTTTCTAGGATTACTTACACAAATACATTTTTAGATGTACTAAGATTCACTCTCAATCAAACAAATATGAATCCTCTTTTTGTACAAATAAAGTTTCACTTGAACTTTAAAAGAAGAAATTGTCGTCTGAAGGATTTTTGTCACTTTGGGAACGTTCCTATGATGTCAATCTTTAATACAAACTTTTTAGATTTTCCATGAACATGGGACATAAAACTTTCCATAAAACTTCTACTATGTCACATCTTTATGGCATTATAATTTTCTTTTGATGGTTTATAGCACTATAAAACTTTCTAAAAGACTTCTATTGATGGTGTATGGCAATATAATTTTCTTGCACAAATTTAGACTTGTAGTTTCAAATGTATGGTATTAGGAATTCAATATGTTGGACTTTAAGCATTTCCAAATTATGCTATTTACTTCTACTAGTAAGTAGATGTTGTGCAAAAGGAAAGGAATATTTTGTACAAGATTGTTACAAAATGAATCTTGTCTTTATTCTAAAAATTTCAAGAATGTTGGAGGTCAAATAGCTATTGTAGTCTTTCCAATTTGAAACAAGTCAAATATTTTCACATGCTATCGGGCAAGGTACCAAAAGAGTTTTTTGGTCAAAAAATTTAAGATTTTGGTTCTAATTCTCTCATGTTTTATTTTTACTACCACAAGATGTGGTGTAAAATACCTCTTTACTATTTGGATTTTTATTCAATGACACATTGAGTACACATGAATTCAAAGTGTGTATTAGCAACTTTTATATCTTTTCTCCTTGCTTAATTTTAAAAATATGCTACACCAACCTGCTACTTTTGAAAATTAGTGTGTTAGGCACTAGTGTCATTTTTAACATATTAGTATAAAAGTTAGATCTTGTGTAATAAAATAAATGAATCCAAATGAAGTCAAGGTTTGTAGATCCATTGATATAAGAATTTTTGTAACAAAAATATATTTTTTCACTTTACAAATTATAATCTTCCAATTTGCACGGTCACATTTTATAAAACTTTGTGAACATGTGATAACCCCAAAGAATAATTGTCCCCACAAAGGACAATTTGTTTTAACCCCAAAGAACAATTTTCCTTGCAAAGGACAATTTGAGTTTGGATAGAGTCCTAGTACGAAGAACAATTGTCCCCGCAAAAGACAATTTGAGTTTGAATTTTCCTTTGGAAAGAGTCCTAGTACGAGCTTTTGGTATGATTGTCCAAGTTGTTCATTGAATGGACAACTATTTGTTGGCTTTCCATTGATGATTTAAGTAGAGATCCAACTTATGGTTTGACAGTCATAAACAATTTTCAAAGACATATGATATACATTGCAGCAATATTCATTGGCATATAACAAATAGTGCAACAAAAATTTAATTATCTCCAAATGCAATAGATATCATAGTTTTAGCAAAAATATTATTGTGTTTTTTATCCTCTTGGAGTGGGAATGGAAATCTTTGCATGTGTTGTGGGATTTTTTGAGTTTCTAAAATATGAGGAGGATATGCTACATGCAAAATTTGTTAGAGTATTATAAAATTTTGGCACATAGTTGCATTGCACGATTATTAATGACATCTTCTAATCCTCTTCTAATATTAAATTTTGGCGCACATGTGCCTAACATGATCACGATCCGTAGAATCACGATCCGTAGAAACACGATCCGTAGAAAAAACCTTTGCCACAGAAGGAAGTCAAAGCCTATTGAAGTTGTCCAGTACAACCTTTAAAAAGCTTATTATGTCTCACTTCAAAGGCTGGTATATTTTAGGGCCGCTTCACACTATGCCCAAGTCGAGTGACCGTCTGTCAAAATGAGTGGCCAACCAATGGCTAGAGGCCAAATTGTTTGCCAAAAAAATACATTAAATGATATAGATTGAAGGTTTGGCCGGTCATGGTGTGAAGCCCCAAAGGCCAAGTCCAAAGTCAAAACCCGTATCATTACGCCAAAAAAAAATCAACCAAAAATTCAGCCTCTTTCATCTAACCGGTTAGATCCTGTCAGTTTTTGATTATTTTCTTTTAAAAATTCGACGGACTCTCGATTGCAGTTTGGATCCGCTATATCGGGTGACCCAAGTTTTGCTAAAGAGGTTGTCGCTTTGGCGCCAAAACGACCCAAAAGTGCTGCCATGTAGAACGACGGCCTTTGGAGTTTGGGCACAAGTGTGTAGGCCTAAAGTCCGGACTTTGGCCATTCTAGCAATCTTATTGGTGGAAATTGACGGCCACTCGACTTAGCCACCAACTGTGAAACGGCCCTCAGTTTGTGCCGTCAAACTAACCAAATTTTTTATCACATACTCTCGTAGAATTCTAAAACAAGACCCTACAATTTGATATGTAAGAAGTGTGTTCATTTTTATTGTGTTGAATGCATTGATTTCGGGTGTGACATTGTCAAAGAACTTTAGGGGTGTTAAAACAATACAATCTAACCATAAAACAATTTCTACAAGGATAGGCACTACATGCATTTATAATGCACTTTTCTACTTCCTTTAATATAACTAGGAAAATATTTTAATTCTATACCATGATCATATCACAAAAGTATGTAATACTATGTTTTGCTATATACAATGAAAACGGTGTCTACCTAAAAGTTGACATACCTAATGCCCCCCTTGCACCAAGACATAGGCTGCAAGCACTACCAACACACTAACTACCATATGGTCAAAAAATCAAGTTGGAGTTCATGCGGCCATATTGCAATTTAAATATTTAAAAACCATGGAGTGAAGTATCTACAGTTGTACAGATGAGAATGTTGACATCAAGCATAGATACCCAACAGTCACTTACTTGCATAGTAGAATAGCTTGTCCATATCTCCACCACTTCCTACTTTTCTCTACTATTCATGGCTTGCAATAAAATTATGGGGTATACCTTTATCAACACTCCACCACCTCTCTACCGTTATAGATAACTCACTTGCCAAGTAGGATGCTATGTAGGATTAATAATAGCACCTTTTTCTGGTGTGAATCATCTTAGACAAGCTACTATCCTACCTTCACCACAAGCTCCAATCAACCTCTTGGTGGGAAGGGGGCAAAATATACATATTGAATGATTTTAAATGTCTTCATTACAAAGTCTATGAGACATCTTGATTTTGTATAGAATGAAAGTGCTATGACAAATGTATGCATTTTAAAGACAAAGGATAACGTAATGGGTACCTGTAAGATTATCTTAACCTCAAAAAGTTTAACTTAGAAAATTATAATAGTTTCCAAATATAGGGTCAAGGAAGAAGGGAGTTTGCCATTCAATGCTTTGGTCTACTTTTTGCAAATACTATATTAGATGTAAAACTTGGTCAACAAGTGTCTTACAATATATAAATTGTGATGGTGAAAAGTTCAATTTTGCATTATTCAAAGAATATATTTCATCTAGAAATCAAACGGTATTGACCTTGTATATCTAAGAGGCTAAAAAATAATAATGTGACTCACTTCAAGTCCCAATATCTACCATATTGTATTGCCAAATATTCTATGACTAATTACACATATTTTCCAATAGTCTTGAACACAATCTCATAGTTGAAAGTGAAAAAAGATCATTCATTTTAAATTGTTCATGATTACTAAAATTGGCAACTATAGGATGATATTTTGAGTAGGATAGTCATGCTCCTTTAGAAGTCCACTATAGCATTGTAAACCCTGACTTAGGAGATTACAAACTGCTAAAGACTCTCAGATAGACGAAACTTCCAAGTTTATCCTATAGTGTAATTCTTATTGATTTAATTCCTTATAAACATAGATAGTATGCAAATGTAACAAACAATAGATGCCATGTTAGTACTACCAATAGTTATTCTCGTACCAATGAAATGCATGAGTAGTAATAGCAGTCATTGCTCTTGGACCCTATTCAATGCAAGCTAAAGCTCCGCCATAATATCCCAACTTCCCAAAGAGTTGACTATAGCATTCAATAAATGAAATGTGGACCAAAGTAGTTTGATTTTCTACACTAATTGGAAATTTACTTGGAATCATTGCATGCCACATACTTGCTTGAAAACAAATACCCACTCAGAACTTGACATACATGTATTTGATGTAAATTGGTGTAGATGATCCACATCAATGATTGATCCCCACTACACACACCAAATAATATAGAAATTTCTCTATACCTTTTCGTAGCCAAGTCACTTTGTCTATGGGGTCATAGTTATTGATATAAGACCATAAAGTAGGAGGGGACTTGGAGGGTCATTCCTTTACTAGTTGTAACAACATCCAAACCACCCTCTTCAACCTCCACGCCAAGCGGCTTCCCAATGACCACCAAACAATGAACTCCCCACCATAGCTTCTAGGTTCACATCAAAGCAATGTGTCTTCCCTATAAAACTTTGGGAATCCACAAAGGGATACTCCAATTAAGTCAAACGGTAAAAGTAGATGTATTGGGTTGCCAAAATGCAAGGAAGGAGAGCAACACGTATTGATGAAGTAATTGCCTTGCTGAAAATAGGTTTAGAGTATCGGCCGTCCCTACATCCTACTGTAGTCTGTAGTCTTTGCCATGCCCCGCACCATCGGCAGCAGTGTGGCTGCTCTAATGGGACCAAATTCCACTACTTGCTTGCAACATTATATACCATATGCATTGATCAGTTTTGGGTACTCCACATCGGATTACTTATTGTCCAACTCACAGTGGTGTGGACACAATGAATATCACATAGATATTAAATGGTTACCACCGCGGTATTACATGGGTATCACCTAGGCATCACATGGCTATCACCAAGGGCATGGGCCGCGATGCAAGTGCCATGAGGGGGAAGCAAAACGAACGAATACCAAAGCACACACAACAGAAGACATCAGAGACTCACACACAGACGGAGAGCGAAGAGAGAAACCATAGAGAGCGAGAGGGAGAAGCGTCGAGAGCAACGCAGAGATTGAGAGAGGGAGAGAGACGGTGACGACCGGGAAGCGGGTTGTAGGAAACCTAGGGTACCGCAAATCGCACAAACCCTGAGGAGGGGCAATGGCGGAGCGCGGACGGAGCGGGGAGCTGTGGCGAGGGGGGGTGCTGTGAGATGAAGCGGCGGGACGGGCGCCGCACGAATTGAGGTGCACGCGGGGGGAGAGCGGTGGGATATGGACGCGGTGTGGAAGGCGGAGGTGGCGATCGGGAGAGAGCAGGGAGTGGTAGCAGTAGCAGCAGTAGTGGTAGGGGAGAAGGGAGTGGCTAGTGAGGAGATGGCGACGCCGGGAGTGCAGGCGAGACAGCCACAGGGCGTTGTGGCCGGGCCGCGGCCTGCGCCGTCGTATCGAATGGTGAGCGCGGTGATCGAGAGGGAGGACGGACCGGGGCCGCGGTGTGGACATTCGCTCACGGCTGTGGCTGCCGTCGGGGAGGAAGGCTCGCCGGGGTACGTTGGACCGAGGTTGATTCTGTTCGGCGGCGCTACTGCGTTGGAAGGCAATTCGTCCGCAGCCGGTGGCCCGCAGGCTGCGTCTCCCGGCGCCGGCATTCGTAAGAGTTTCAGCTCTGCTTTTATGTTTTGGTTGTCGTTACTGTTCTTTTTACCGAACCACCCACTAATCATCATGCATGTAATCCTAGGCCAAATTCTATAATCATACCAAGCTCACCAGTAAAGTGATCCACAGATTATGCTCTGATACTGTTGCACCTGTTTCATGATTTGCAGCTGAAAGAAGACGTAAATGCAGCTGGTTGCTGAACATACCCTGAGAAATGACCAGATCAGAAGCTACCATTGAGTACGCCATTCATCGCAGACATGCTCACGAGTTGATGATACCATACCACATCAGAAAATTACAATTGTTCGATCCACTGTAGAGTCATATTTGAAGGACTAATTTATATTGCCAACCAGCAGCAATACGACACACATACTTTTGGAAATAGGTGCATAAACTTCAAGTCGACATAATAGCATATCATGACAAAATATCACAAACTAAACCTCTTTAAAACCTCACGTACATATTGTCCTACTTCATGAATCCACCTTAGTACGAGGTTTACAGCTTTCCACGCATCCAGCTAAACTGAAATGACGGAGCTGCTCTGCAATTGTTCATAGCTTCCAGACAGATTACTAACCCACTATAGGTCAAAAGCTGATACTCCGTTTTGCTTCACAGTTACCGACTTCAGCTTTCAATCCGTTCAAAGCCCCTGCAAAAACCCATAACACCTCTCAACTAGATGCAAAGCGAACGAAGATCGATGCACATTGAGACCAAACGCCGAGCTGCACATGCGACACGAACTCCATCAATAAAGAAACATCTCACCACAGTGAATCGAACAGTTGTGCCAACCACCACAAGTACATTGTAGCTTGGATACTACCAAGAAGATGGTTGAATAAGTAAACCAATTGCCGAAGAAACTGAGACCCATGATGTTAGGTTGAGACACCCATGCTCTGATGAACCACGACGCTTTGCAGAGAAAGCCATCCAGAACAAACATGTGATACTTGACAAGAAATGCATTCCCGCATCAACGATCGACTGATGCCAGCCTCTAATCTGAGGAGAGCATTACTGAATCACTAATGAGTGGGAGCGACCCAGGTTTGAAACTTACAGATTCCAGTTGACGTACACAATACACCAACCCCAATACTAACGCCACACCAAGCTCATCATGCCCGTTGAAACACACGAGGGTTTCCTCCAAATGCATGCAACTTAGCATCTACCGAGGTGCTCTCTATGATTACACTGATCTGCAGACATACGTGAGGGAGAGAAAGATTCCTTCGTTCACAAAGTCGGAGGAGAAACAGGATCCTTCCCACCGGCCCTAACAGGATTCGAGGGGCTGCCTTACAGACTCCGCACTGCATGTATACAGTGTCTTCATCCAGAGTGGGCTGTCGCATCGGGAGATGAATGTCCAGATTGAGCACTTCAAACCCTCACCGCGCCTTCTTCGATTTCCGGTTCGCGCTTCACCTGAAGTGGTGCCCTTCCACCGCCGACTTTGATATTGCACGAGGGATGGATTGGTTGCACAACCATAACATTCTTCATAGGGACCTCAAAGCATCAAATGTGCTAGTTCATGAATTCGCGAGATTATACCCAACGTATTTTGTGGCGGACTTTGAGTGTTCGGTTGGAGTTTTTGGAACTGGATTTTTCATGGCACCAGAGATATTACAAGCTCTAAAGAATTAAAGGTTGCAAGCAAAGATTCCAAGGTGTTCTCAAAGGAAGCATATGTATATAGCTACGGCATGACGTGCTATGAGGTCCTGACTGGGAAACTTCCTTTTGAAGGTCATCCTCGAAGTGATTATGATCTAGTACTTCGCGGAGAACGACCTAGGATTCCAGAGTATGTAGATAGTTGGATAAAGCAGTTGTTGAATAGATGTTGGGATGTGGATTGTTTAAAGAGACCTTTGTTTCCTGAGATAATGGGAATTCTCTCAAGTAATTCAGCTGCTGTTTGAGAAATTCAATTAATTCTTCAATAGTATGAACCAGATGATACTAGAAAATATGGGGAGTGGTTTTTGCAACAAGGTTTGGTTGTAAAATCAAAATAGATTGGGTCCAGAAGTCCATAGAGGTACTTTTACAAACGTTTGAGATCCAACATATTTGAGTAAAGAATGATAATCTTGTCATATTAGTAGGTGACTTATTGAAAGAATGGACCATGTATCTATACATTGTTCAATTTATTGAGTTACTTTGTACTTATTGGCTTTTTCTTTTCTTTTCTAAGATTAGTCATCCACATTCCATGTTCTAATCAACATATATTATGCATTCAACATCCACACTCTTGGTTACATTAATGTATCTTCCTATTTGAACACTTAAGAGGTATTCAATATTATATGCACCAAGCTAGTCAATCTTGTCTCTCCTGTGTAGTGGATTCTTTGCTTCCTAAATATCAAGAGTTTCGTCGTGTGGGCCCTTATGTGCAATCACATTAGGACCCTTGACTTAGGGATAGAAATCCACTTAGATCACTCACATTTGGGCAAAAAATATATACTCCGTAGTGTATGTGTTTTGGAGCCATTTGTAAGATCTTTATTGAATGTCAACCCTCTATTGAATTTTTTTGAAGAAACCTTGGCCAATAAAATGTTATATGAATAGAAGATACCTTGGAAAAGATACTGATTTTTTGACTTTGCGTTTATTGAATATGTGTTGTTTTGTAGGTGGCCCAACTCAAAACGGAGACAAAGTATATTGCATACTATAGAGGTTGAAAATATATCATTCATATCTTGCGGAGTATATATGTCGAATTAAGGCACCAAAAACTTGTTTTTGAAGAAAATGATGGAAAATTTAACTTTTTTTAAAAACATCTCATATGTCAAGATAGAGTTTTGTTTGGTGTAGAAGGTTGAAGAAGAATTTGGAGCAAAACCAACATTAATCCCGAGTTTAGGAGTCGTGAAAAAACAACCTGTTATTTTCCAATATAAGTTAAATCAAGTTTCCAATCAAGATTTTTCAATTTCAATGTATGAACACATTGTCATATGAATGTGTTCCAAAATTTTCAAATTATTTTATCTCGTGAACCTCTCAAAAGAAGTATATTTGTCTCATTTGAGTTATCTATAACAAATATGTAGTAATGCCATGTATACTTCTCATGTTTGAACCATAAGGCAAAATTCTAAAAATTTAAAAATCTCATAATGTTGAAGAAATCAACAATCACATTCTCATCATCACAAATCCAAAAGCAAAGCCAGGTTGGCATTCAACAACAAAAGAACGCTCGTGACTATGGGGCTAGACCCTTCGTCATTGGTTTTTCATATTAGCCTAGTTGACTACCACCCTGAGTGGAAATGGGAGATTTTGTGGCCTCTATTGATGAGATTGTGCATTAAAAGTTGCAAGAACTAAAATGATGCTAAGATACATGCTTCTTAGTATGACTTCCATAAATATGAGTTGTTGATGTAAAAGACATTATCACCTTCACGATGAGGCCAATTTTTGGGTTGATAATTTTCAAGGGTGAAGATTATTTTTGACTATTCAAGACCTTGGTCAAGCTCTAGTTCTTTTGTCATGCTCCTCTCATGACACTCTTCCTTCTCAAGACATTTATCATCTGCAACAAGCTTTGCTTGTGGCTCTTGTTGTGTTTGAACATTTTGCCGGTTCGCTCGTGGCCCTAAGGCTTCCTTGTTTGATTGATTTCTTTGATATATCCCAAATTAGGTCTTTCTAATAGAAGACATTATTCACTTCAATAAACCAAGTTTAGTGGTTCTTGAAGATGAGGAAGGAGAAGTCATGTTATTCCATGAATCTTTACCATCTTTTGTGTCTTTGGATTGAAAATAGAAGCGTAGAGGTATTCAAGGTTGATTTTAATTACATAAAATAAAGAGAATTCATCAATCACAACAGTTTGCTACACTTTCCTTCAATGTGAGTTTGTAGTAAATGAAAGTGATTTGTTGTTATCCATTTCCATTAATTCAGCCCAAATCAAGATTTTGAAGAAAATAAAAGAGATTTGACATTTCACGCAATTACCATTAATAAGTATGAAGGTTGTCATATATATATATATATATATATATATATATATATATATATATATATATATATATATATATATATATTCAAACAATCCTTACAACTATTCATCTTCAAATTAATTCTTTAAAATCATGTTGAAATTCATACCATAGAAATTCACCTTAATTTTCAAAAGGCCCATGTATAAATGCATGGTTCTTTAGGGAGTAAAACGAGTTCATGAATGTGTTTCTAAGATTACTTACACAAATACATTTTTAGATGTACTAAGATTCACTCTCAATTAAACAAATATGAGTCCTCTTTTTGTACATATGAAGTTTATCCTGAACTTTAAAAAGAAGCAATCGCCGTATGAAAGATTTTTGTCATTTTGGGCGTGTTCCTTTGATGTCAATCTTGAATACAAACATTTTAGATTCTCCATGAACATGGGACATAAAACTTTCCATGAAACTTCTACTATGTCACATCTTTATGGCAGTATAATTTTCAATTGATGGTTTATAGCACTATAAAACTTTCTATAAGACTTCTATTGATGGTTTATGGCAATATAATTTTCTTGCACAAATTTAGACATGTAGTTTCAAATGTATGGTATTTGAAATGCAATATGTTGGACTTTAAGCGTTTCCAAATTATGCTATTTACTTCTACTAGTGAGTAAATGTTTGTGCAAAAGGAAAGGATTATTTTGTACAAGACTGATACAAAATGAATCTTGTAAAAATTTCAAGAATGTTGCAAGTCAAATAGCAATTGTAGTCTTTCCAATTTAAAGCAAGTCAAATATTTTCACATATTATTGGGCAAGGTACCAAAAGAGTTCTTCTGTCAAAAAATTTAAGATTTTGGTTCTAATATCCAACGAATATTTCACAAAATTTGGACGAAATGATTAATTGTGGACCAAACAAAATAATTTAGACTCTAAATTAATTGCGTATGTGATAAGGAAAATGTTGAAATCAGCAAATTTGAATAGGATATACAATAAATCGCCTTGAGCTTGTGGGCTACTCTCACACAAACAAAGAGAAGGGAAAATAAATATCACATAGCTATGTATAATCGCTTCAAATCCGTTACAATTCTTAGATACCGTTTGTGGATTTGAAAGAAAACCCTAAAGATCCTTTGAGGCTCTAATGATTCATTGGGACCCTAAAGATTCTTCCAAATCCTAAAAAAATTCTAGACCCTAAAGGTTTCTAAAGACCCTAAAGATTCTTGAAGACCCTAAAGATTCCTCAAGACCCTAAAGGTGATGTTGACCTAAGATTGAAAAAAAAATGCGCAAGAACTAAAATTAAACCATAATAAGGTACAGAAAAGGTGAGTACGTTGGCTACCAACCGACGTAACCATTTTATTCCGCAATTGCTAGCGGTCAAAGAGATATACAATGATAGTCGGTGAAGTGGAACACAAAATTATTTCACATGTCTAGCGGTCCAAACAGAGTGCATGAGAAGCTTTCTACGGCCACCCGACGAGGGAACTAATTCAGAGGTCATGCTTTCCGTCGGAGTTCATGGACATAAATGTTGTCTGAAATGTTGACCCCGACTGGGATAAACCAAATTACTTTACATTCCTATTTGTTGTGATGCAGACTAGATGAGAAGCTGTCGGCGAGTAGCCGACTAGGGCAACTTGGCCCAAAAACCATGATTAGGACGGCAACTACGAGAGTTGACCATATTTTGACACTAGCCGAGTGACTTCAAATTACTGAACATCTCTAGATGTTTGAATGCAGATTGGATGAGAAGCCGTCGGTGGGTAGCTGACGGATGCAACAAATTCACTCTTCATAGTCTTCCTCAAAGTTTATGGAGACACCCCCGTCTCCAAACACGCAAGTGTGGCAAACGCTGCGTGTTTAGGAATAAGATGATGCTTTGGAGTTCCTTTCTTATAGTTGGACAAGTAACGATGCAAGTAGAGTTCAATATTGCAATTCACAATTTAAGTCCCGCACTTTTCTTTTTCCCAAGGCCTCGTTCAATATTCCCTTGCAACAATCTTCTTTGAATCCTTCTTGGTTCTTGGAGAAGTCCACCATTCAACCTTACAATTACCATAATTCGGACTAAGGTCCGTATTGACTCGGCCCATCGAGATTGGAAGATAGTGCTTTTCAGCCAAGCGGCAGTGAACATAATCACCAAGCAAGACGTCCCGTAACGGATTGAAGGTCGATTTTTGACAGCTTCGCGAAGGGCTGCATGAAGGATATGGATTTGGGTCATCCTCCGAAGTTATATCACGAGTAGATTCAAGCACTCCGGCCGAGGCACCATGGCGAGAATGATTGATAGTCCAGTCACTTGTAGGCCAAATCTCTTCATGTAGTGATTCTTGGTAAAGAGGAAGTAGACCACAAATGTGCTGGTGAATACGCTTCCAGTAAGCAACATAAGGCGCCATGTCCTCCGCATATTTCTTATTCCGGGCCACACCAGAGTTCCAAAATTCAATATACTTTGCAATGCCGTTCTTGATGAATGAGTGCTTTACGGTGACCGCAGAAGCTCTAGCAATTTTTTTCTTTGAGATTCCTCTTACATTGGTTGAAGGTACCATCTCCCCAGAGAGGTTTGAACTAGACATGCTTAGGTTCTCCAATAGGAAGGCGTGGATTTCCAAGAGCATTTGCCCTCAACATCTTGATGGGTTTACTTGAACAAGAAAAAAGGACAGTGATGCATGAGTGATCCAATCCTTGTTAGAAAAACTCTGTCGGCTAGCGGTCGACGGATAATGCAGTTGGATCCATCGACTGGCAGCCAACGGAGTGAAACGACACACAAAGACAATAAACAAAGGGCATACCAAGAGGGAGCCATGAGGAATTCGTGGCGGATTTTTTGAATCTCATAACTGGCCAACCATCGACTTTGCTTTCCTCCTCAATGTAGAATTTGAACAGGTGAATTTCCGTTAGTCCAACAATCCTATTAGGAGAGTTGTGATGGTGGTCTTACTGCAAAATTGAAGTCAACAACCTCTTGCACAAGCTCCGGAATGAAAGCCATTGTCTTCTGGGAGTCCACGAAGGCCTTCATGATTTCAGTCCAACATCAAGTGTTCTTCCTTTTAATGAATTTAGATAAGTAATTGAAATGAGCATCAATGTCTTTGTGTATGTGTCTGACAATAAAGAAGCCAACAATGACTTCTTTAAAGATTTGTCATCACAAATCTGTTCTTATTATCTTTGGCGGAGTTATCAAGTTGGAGATAAAGTTCCCTTGGTAAAGGAATCTGAGGGTGCCCCAAGATAATGTGAGGAAGAGGATGTTCTTTGGATTTGGGGATAGAGGAACTACATCTAGACTTCCCATGAAGAAGGGCTTCAAAGAAAGAGTTTTGTGGTAGAGCGTTGAAAAGCTCCTTGGAATCCCAAATCGGGAGGCATTCCAAAGCCATGAATAACCGATATAGTAAGGGTATAGTGATGATGAGTAGTGACCATGAGTAAGGATCCTTGTGCATGATATTGGAATTTGACTAAGACCAGCCGTTGGCCTTGGTTATCTGTTGCATTTGTGGAAAAAGAGTCTTAGATGTATCCATTTTATTGTGAATGATACACAAGAACTCTGGGAAAAATATGTGTGTATTATTCATAAAATAAATTACAGTTCACATCCTTAAGGCTTATCTAAAAGGTGTTCGCAATAGTCACAACTCTCTGTGTAAAGTCATGGCTATTGAATTAGTATTTATATTCGTATTCACTAGTGTACTACATACATACTAAATTATGTATCCTACACTCCCACTAGGACACTAGTTTACTTTTCATCCATATCAATGAAGATTAATTTATATTCATCCAAAACGATCTTCTTCCTCTTTGTGTAAGGTTTCCTCTGTGGCTAGGGTTTAAGGTTGAGGCAGCTCCTCTGTAGCTGCGCCGTAGCTCCGCCCCAATTTTGTGTTTCCCGCTTTCGGTCTGCTTCAAACTCCTAGTCTCAAGCTCGATGGTGTTTTTCTTTTGTTCTGTTTGGAGTCTTTGCTTACGTCTATGCATGTGTCTTTGACAATCGTTTCTCCCTTTGCTTGGACATCATTGAGATGGAATTGTTCTTCGATATGGCGACGAAGTACTTGAATGTGATGGAGAAGCTCCTCAGTATGGCGGTTAAGCGCTTGTGTGTGACGATGAAGATCTTGAAGATCATGTCTTCTATTAAAGCTCGGAGTCGTGGATGGCAAAACCTGGTGGTTGGTGCCTGCTCCAAAGATGTTGCAATCTCCTTGTCGTGCTGAGCCACAGGGCGTCTTGTTGGAGGTGATATTTTTTTGTTAATTTTGGGCTTTGATGAGGTAAGCAGCCCTGGCTTGTCTGCTTTTACTTGCACTATTTTGACAAAATTGAACGATTACAATAATCGCACTTGTACCTGCTTTGGGCTAGCCTTTCTCTGATTGGTGAGGTTGACTTATAAGGAGCACAAAAACTTTGGTAAGATGGAGCCAAGTACTTTGGAAAAGGAACCTGTAAGTCGTCCTTGATTTGTTGGGCCTTTGTCTGGTTGTTGGAAGAGATGCGCCCATGAAGCATGGGCCTCATGGCCTTCGACTTAGCCTGTGAATATTTGATTTGACCTTGATTTTTATTGTGTTGGAACTTGGTATGCTTGAGCAAATCCTGTTTCAACTTGTAAATACCGATTAGGATTTAAATTGTTAAGGTATTTGTATTTGAAATTCCGTTTACTTTGACAAGTCTTGGATAATTTATAGCTTGAGGGCTGATTATATCTCCCACTCCAAGACTTAGCAAAGTCTGGTTGGAACAAGTTATACAATAAAGAATTAGTAGCCTGAATATATGTATCGGGAGTGATACTCCCACATGAGGTGGATGGTGGGAGTGGCCGCATATAAGTTACTAAAGCTTGTACTTTTGAGTCTTGTGTAGGATTTGAGACTGGCGGGATTAAATTCATGCCTAATTTTGACATACAAGAATAATGTTTATCTTTAGATAAGGCTTTTGTAAAAATATCAGCTATCATGTCTGCTGTTGAGATATATTTGAGCTGAATGTCTTGCAAAAGTACTTTTTCTCTTGTAAAATGATATTGTGTGTCCACATGTTTGCTTCTTGAATGATATTTTGGATTTTCACTTAAAGCAATGGCACTTTGACTATCTGAATAGATTATGGTTGAATTTTGTTGAATAAAACCAAGTTCATGAAATAATTTTCTCAACCAAATCGCTTCAGCTGTAGCCTTGGCCAATGCCATATATTCTGACTCTGTTGAAGAAAGTGCCACCAACTGTTGCTTCTTATTGCCCCAGGAAATAACACCACCAGCAAGGATGAAACAATAACCTGAGGTAGATCGGCGGGTTTCTTTGTCACCTACCCAATTTGCATCAGAAAAGCCATGAAGGACATCTCCTTCAACACATTTTTGATACTTAATTCCAAAAGATAAGGTACCTTTTATGTATCGTAAAGTCCTTTTTAAGGTTTGGATGTGTGATATATTGGGATTAGATAAATGTTGAGCTAAGCTACTGATTGCATAAGGACAATCAGGTCGTGAATTAACTATGGCATGCATTAGGCTGCCAACTATTTGTGAGTATGGATATGGGTCTTGATGGGATGTTGTACTTTCTTCTTTACTTAATCTAATCCCAGATTGCATTGGTGTGCTTAATGGGTTACAATTAAGCATATTGAATTCTTTAAGTTTATTTGTCAAATATTTTTGTTGGTGTATTAGGATCCAATCTTCCTATCTATTTCTTGTAATTGCATTTGCAAGGGTATAATGTATTTCACCCTCATCTGACATGTCAAATTCCTTTTGCAAGGTAGTTTTGACTTGTTGGATTATGATAACCTAATTGCTAATGATGATGCAGTCATCAACATATATGGTAATTATCGTGAAACCGTTATCAGCTTCCTTTTTAAGGTAAATGTTAGCATCCGATTCTTAGCGTTGATAATGTTTAAGGAGTAAATATTGATCTAATCTTTGATACCAGGCCCTTGATGACTGCTTAAGGCCATATAAAGATTTGTTCAATTTACATACCAAATTGGGGTTTATAGGAAGGGATAAACCTTCAGGTATACTCATGTATATATCTTCTTTAATGAATCCATGTAAAAATGTTGTCTTCACATCTAATTGGTGAATTTCTAAGTTATATTGGGTTGCTAGAGCAAGAAGTACTTTGATAGAGTTAAGTTTGACTACAGGAGAGAATGTCTTAGTGTAGTCAGTACCTTGAATTTGAGTAAATCCTCTTGCTACCAGCCTAGCCTTGTATTTATCAATAGAGCCATCAGCTTTGGTTTTAATTTTTAAAATCCACTTTGAGCTGATTGGTTTTCTATTTGAAGGAAGTGGAACTAAATTCCATGTCTTGTTCTTTTCTAATGAAGTTAGTTCAGCAGTGGTTGTAGCTTGCCATTCTTTGGCATCAATTCGTTCTAAAGCTTCTTGAATGGACTGAGGAGCGTCTATTGAGGCGAGAACAATATTAGCTTAATGATCTCTTTTACATTGTCTTTTATATTCCTTTCTTCCTTGTATGGATTCAAGCAACCTTTTTGTTGGTTTAATGTTCCTTTTAGGTCTAGAAGAACTAGGTGGAGGGCTTGGTTGAGTTGGCTCTCACAAGATAGAAGTCACTTCAACTTCCTCAAGAGGTAAGTTATTACTATTATCATTGTTCTTATTATGTAAGGATAGTTGAGAGAATGCCTCAATTACATCATCGTGAGAAGGGGATTGTGTCTCCAAGTTTGGAAAAGTATTTGACATTGGTTGTAATTCAGATGTATTTAAATCAATGGTTTGTTGTGATTGATCAAAACACTCACCTTGATGATGAAGAGTATTGGCTGGATTAAATTTTGTAGTTGTTGAAGGTCTTTTAAGTAAATCTAAGTCTATGAGATCCTTGTCATCAGCCTCATATAGCAAGGTCTTGTCTTGTACATTAGATGGAACTTCATCAAATATAACATCTCGTGAAATAATTATTATTATTTTTGTAAGATTCATAAGTCGATATGCCTTAGATTCTGTACCGTAGCCTAAAAAAATGGCTTCTTGTGGATGTGAATCTAATTTCTTTCTTAGTTCTTTAGGGATTAAAACATGGGCTTTGCATCCAAAGACTCTTAGGTATGACAAGCTAGGTTGGTGTCCATACCACATCTCAAATGGTGTTTTATTTTCAGTGATAGCCTTGGTAGGGCTTCTATTTTAAAGGTAATTTGCAGTTTGGAGTGCTTCACCCCAAAAAATCTTAGGTAACTTAGAATAGGATAACATTGCAAGAATTGTACTTACTAATGTTCTATTCTTTCTTTCAGAGATGCCATTTTGCTATGGTGTATAAGCTGTAGTATGTTCTTGTTTTATTCCTTCTTTCTTACAAAATTCTTTGAATTCATTTGACATGTATTCACCTCCACGGTCTGATCTTAAAATATTAATGTGATGATTGGTTTGTTTTTCTACTAAGGTTTTATATTCAATAAATTTATCAAGTGCTTTTGATTTGTGTCTTAGTAAGTATACATGACAATATCTTGAGAAGTCATCAATAAAAGTAATGAAATAAGTGCATCTAGAATGAGTGCTAGCTTGCATAGGACCACATATATCAGAATGTACAAGATTTAATAATTCAGTATTTCTTTTTGTACTTTGTTTGGGGAATTTTTCTTTATGTTGCTTGCCTTCTATACAAGGTTGGCATAAAGTTATTTCTTTCTCATTAAAAGAATCAACCCCTTTTGCCATAGTTTGTATTTCTTTTAATCTATGCTCATTTATGTGGCCTAATCTTAGATGCCACAAACTCGCTTTGTTTAAATTTGTAGTAGCTGGGATAGCAATTTGTTGATCATTACATGTAATGGTACTACCTAATTCATATAAGTCAGGGTTTAACTTACATGTTGCAATTGTTTCACCATTTTTGTTTATGAGTGTTGAAATTCCAGCTTTAATTCTTACTTCACCTCCAGCTTTGTCTAATTGTTTTGCAGAGAACAAGTTCTTTGCAAGACCTGGTATGTGTAATACATCAGGTATGATTCTCTCTTCTCCATTTAAAAGCTTCACATTTACACCACCACATCCTTCAATTGTATATGATGTTGTATCATCTCCTAAATAGACAACTTGATTATTTTTATACTCGGTATAATTTATAAATCCTTCTAGTTCATGACACATATGTTGAGTAGCTCCCAAATCTATGTACCATGTAGAATCTGGTTTATTATTAACCAATAAGGCTACAACATATAATTTGGGTGATTTAGTAACAACATTTGTTTCCTTTCTATTGTTACTTCTTTCACCATCAATTCTAGTTCTACAGTCTTTAATCAGATGTCCTGGCTTTTTATAATAAAAGCACTTCTTATCAGCTTCAATGTTTTTCTTTCATAAGGTTTGGAGTTACTACTTTCTCCTTTGTACCCCTTTCTGAAGTTTTTATTAAAGTTTGGTTTCTTACCAAATTTTGAAAACTTCTTCCCTACATAGAGTGTTGATGTACTATCTGATGTCAAACTCATGTTTTTCATGAGCGTCTCTTCTTGGATCAAGTCTGCTATTAACGGCTGTAATGTAATTCCAGGTTGTCTTTTCAAAGAACTTCTGAAGGACTTGTAGCTTGGAGGCAAACTTTGCATTAAGGTAAGAACTGCCTCATCATTTGGAACTGTTGATCCTGCTGCCAGCAACTGTTCAAGATGTGCTCTGAATGTGTGAATATGTTTAATAACATTATCATTTTCTCTCATCTTCAAGGTAAATAATCTATCCTTGATATATATTTTTGTCAGTGCATCTTGTGATTCAAATAACCTCTCTAATTCTTGCCATGCTAAATGAGCAGTTTTGCAAGACTATATATGTGTAACTATATTGTTTTCTAGGCAATTATTAATGATTGTCAAGGAGAAAGCATCTGTATCTTCCGATGCGCTTATACTCCCTACTCATGTGGCAGGTAAAGTTGGGGTTTCACCAGCAACTTCATCTACTGATGGTGCCATTGGTAAGGGTTCACTACCACTTACAATGGGCCATAGTTTTTCAGCCTTGAAAATCAATGTTAGTGTATGTTTCCATATGTTATAATAAGAACCATCAAATTTGGTGACATGACCAATGTCAATTTTATGTGTTGTCATTTCAATAACCTTATCTTAAAATGGCTTGTATTTTCCATTCATCAATATATTCTTCACTCAAATGTTCAAAGTTACCTTCAACAAAGTTAGCTGATGCTTGGAGGTATGTTGGAGGGGCATTGCTAATTTTGTATGTGTTTTCTTCAATTGGGAGGTGCTCTTGATCTTCTTCAATTGGAGAATCTTGAATTGGAACTTGCAAGAAAGCATTTGTGAGATTTACATGTATGAATCATGGTATTGTAGCTTGGATTTCAACTATGTCATATTCTTCCTCATTTGAACAATCTAACTCTGGTTGAGGATAGCACATTGTTGTGCATTTGCTCTGATACCATGTGGGAAAAATATGTGTGTATAATTCATAAAATAAATTATAGTTCACATCCTTAAGGCTTATCCAAAAGGTGTTTGCAATAGTCACAACTCTCTGTGTAAAGTCATGGCTATAGAATTAGTATTTATATTCGTATTCACTAGTGTACTACATACGTACTAAATTATGTATCCTACAAGAACTTCGTGGGGCTAGTAACAGATTGCAAAGTCCAACAAGTGTAAACATTTTGGCAGACACTTTGATAGTTGAGATGTCGGGTCCGATCCTTGGTTGAACTCTGAAATTCATCTGAGCCACGTAGGAACTTCAAGATGAACTCAACAAAGAAATTGCACTTCGTGCACCTAGAGAAATTACTTTCAACGGCCTTGACTTCAATATTTTGGAAGTACATATTCTTCATTAGACTTATATCAGAGTGAGAAATTGGCTTCGCTTGGCAGTGGTTGTTAATCTAAAAATAAATAAAAGAGGCAATGAAGTTAGGATGATGATGCACCTGCATTGGCGGCCCATTATCAAAGAAGGTATCGGAGATAAGAGATGAATATCCAATTCAAACAATCACAATCACTTCAAAGAAGACGCTTACCAGGTTTGCCATGTCGCGCAAATTATTCCAATTCATTGCACAGGGAAGAACCTTAAGTGCGCCGTTCCTCTTCTTTCCAATGACTCGGAACTGGTTTGGCATCTGGTCTGCATAGTCATCGATGATACTAGAAATTGTGCCACGGGCCTGAATTGTGTGGGGCTTGGGCTAAAGGATTCCCATATTTCCATGGCAACCATTTACACGTCCTATCTTTGTGTCCTTGTAATTGTAGTATCCGGACTTTGAAATTCCATGAGTGCGGTATCAAGCAACTTCGCAAACGTCAATGCCAACAAGGGTGATATATGGCTTGCTGCGCCCAAGAACAGAACTAAGTTGGCCCTGAACTGCATAGGCCACCTCCCTTTGATCCTCGAAGCTTGACAAGTAAAACTTGCATTGGATCGTAACTATATCCTCTCAAAGAAACAATTAGCAGAACCTGTGGAGACAATGCTTTGAACTAATAGAATAGCACATGTCAGGTTCACAGAGGCGCCTACACTTTTCAAGTAAAAAATTGTCCTTCAAATGGCGATTACGGCGCACACCTCAGTATGGACCCTTAGATACTCCGTCAAGTCCATCCTTATCATTAGCCACTGGAAAGTTGTTCGAGCAAAATTTAACGCATTCAGATAATAGAGGATCTCCTTCGAGACGCGTGTGGATAAGATGCCAACGCATAGTAGTCATTTGATGATATGTGTCCTTTGACACGAAGAAGACCTCCACGTCAATGTCTCCAAGAACCAACTTATTGCATCTTAGGCCTTATGTGGCAAGCAAACAAAAATCAAAGCCCTTCCAAAGACATCGAGATTATTGTTCAACATTAGGCAATATTTGTTCCTCCATAAAGATTGGTCAGGGAACGACTGCGCACCAAAACAAGATGGATAGTCCAATTCATAATGAGTAGGACAAACTTTGTCATCAACTTCTCTATTTTCAAGGTCGGACTCAAAATGATCCACCGATAATAGAACATTGGAGGGCCGCTGACGGTCCTCATCAGACCCACGATCTTTGCAATCGCCGTGTTCCAAATCGTACACCCGTTCAACCCGGTCGTTTTCGTCCGATTATTCAAAGTTGTCGCACATGACAATGATTTTTGAAAATTGAACTAGCGGAACTAGAATATATTTCTAGAGGAAAAATTTGATAACCACTCCAGAAAATCAGATGACCAGTAGCATCACCAAGTTTCTTCACCTCGGACAATTTGTAGTATGCCACATGATCACACTATTGTGGATGGAGAGAAGTGATTCTAACAATCAAAAAGAAGTTGTGAGGAATGAGAAACCCTTCCCATGTTCCCTTCAGGAAGTACTTTGAAATGACACCAAATCCAATACAACGTCTCTGACCCTCAACGTCAAGAAGAAGCGCCACTTCCATATCCTTGCATAGCTTGAAGAATTCTTGTATAGGTTTCACATCCACGCTAGAGGTGATCGCTGTAGTTTGAGAGTCGTCCATTATTTTTTCAACATCAGCATAGGGTCTAAGGAATGCCGCCTCCCACGCAATTGACATTTCCTTGCACTCACTCAACCGTAAGAGTTCATCCTAAGGAAAACGGATGTTCATCTCTAGCGCATCCGAAACCTCAACCACCTTAATCCGCACAAAAACAAGAGCTGTTGCGATGATGCTTTCGAGGACTATGCGACCGACAAAGTAAAGCCCTTCAAGGGTTACGGCGACTACGACACCTTTGCAACACTTCCATCTACCAGACTTCTTGTTTCAATGGAATGATTGTATTGGCTCAAATTCCATGGTTATGCGTTGGCGGGCCGCCTACGGCAGGGAAGAAAAGAGTCCTTGTTGGTGGGCAGCAATAAAAGTATCCATCGGCGGGCCACACACTCAAGAGCAACCCTCTCAAATTTAGCCACACAAGCGGCGACTGTGACATCCGTTGATGTAGCCACAACCATCCGCCGACAAAATATTTGAAAATGTTAATTGATCATGGAGATCCCTTGGTGGGCAGTCAACAATTACATGTCATCCGCCAAGGGTTGCAAATCCATCCGATGATGGTACTAACCACGGTCAAACCTTGGAAAACATGTAAAGGAACTTAAAAACTAGCAATAATGCTAACTTATTAAGAAAAAGACATTGGAACCTAGCTATAGGACTGCTATTAATGGAAGATAACTAACAAACTTGAGCAGACTGCTTTGGAGCATTTTAAGGGTTGTTCGTAGAAGAAAAAGTCTATAAATGGCAGATGAGCCCATGAAGTCGGCTTTACATAGAGATGAAGATCTAATAAATATGTGAAAATACAAAATTTGAAATCACCCGCCACAATCCCGCACCGGACCATTCTGGATTCCACGAACTTGATCTTGACCATGCCTGATCCCGCCAACATTTTGAACATGCAAAAGCCAGTAGAGATGTCAAATCACAAACATTGTCATGACATGTCACACAATCATGACATCCCATGACATCCGTCCGAAGTGCCAAATCAAATTGTCACATGTATAGATACTCAATTACCCTATAAGCTACCCTAGTTTGCTACCCAATTTGAAAGCCAAAGTAGGATACAGGCCGCTTGTGACCATTGGTGTTACGTCAATCTGATCTGACGGTCGGGATGATCCACCGATCGCAGCCTATATAAAAGAGAGTGAGTCCAAATATTCACTGTTCACGTTTACGTTTTTTTTGTTTATGTGCTCTCCGTTTTAGTGAGCTACAGTGTAAGTCACGTGACCTAGCCAAATTTGGGTTAGAGTTTCCGGATTTGGGAGTACAAGCCAGCTGCTCACGGGAGCATTGCAAGCGAGCCACCGACAAGAGATTGGCATTTGCCAACAGATTCCTACAGGTTTGAGCGGCTAGTGGGAGTGTCCACCCACGGCATCACCACATCCACCGATGCCATGGCTCCTAGGTATGCATCTCCTTCTACATGAGTGGCCGACCAGCGCTTCCGTGGTTGCGTCCATCTTGTTTTGATGGTGAATGTCAAACATTGGTTTGGTCGGCAATCCACTGACGCTTTGATGTTGTGCGTTTTTCCTCCTGAAGTTCAATGTTTGTGATTGGTGGGTCAGCCGGCCACAAACGCTCTTGTTTCATATTGTATGGTTGCAACTGTCACTAACGGTCAACATGTAGTGTAGTCTATTTTCGTCAGCCGCCCGCCTATGTCTCAACCTCTGTTGATTTTGTCTCCCTATCCAATACTCATGAAGTGCTTGTTGTGCAGAAGCAAGATGCTAATGAAACTAAATTGGCTTCTCAGGAATGCCTGTGCAAACCTTGAGGTTGAATGGCCATGGGACTTAAAGCCCTCAAGAACATTCAAGATGAGCCCTATGGTTATGGGGTGGGGAGTGATGCGGAGGATAGAAGACGGGAAGGTAGAGCTCAGAATTGTTGGCCAGATTGGATCAAACAATTTTGTTGACAACTTGACGACAACGCTGTCGAGGTTGTCGACATCAAGGGAGACGATTTGGGGATTCATGTCAACATGCTAGTCAAGGTAAAGCTCGCTCCCAATGAGCCCGTGGACAAGGTTGTTGTTGTCAAGATGGATGTTACAAAATGCATCCATCACCTCTGCCAGAACATCAATGACAAAGGACTGCAGTTTCCGATAAGCAGCCCGTCCGACACAGATGAGTTCATTATGTTATTTAACAAACTCGAAAAGAATCGGGACGCCTCAAATGTGTGAGGCATAGAGATGGCTCTGCCAAACCTGAAGCGTCTGTCCAAGAAGAAGTTAGTGATTCCAGCTGAAGTAACGGATTTGAATGAACTCGCTAGGGCAATGTTGCCAGAGGCTTCAACACCAATTTAGGCAAGCAGGAAGAACGACACAAAGGAAAAGATTTCTTTCAAAGTTGCGCTTCAAAATGCAAGCAAGATCAACTTCAAAACAAATCCTTTATAGCTGACTCAAATATACGAGAGCTTTAAAGATAACTTGAGACCCTGCTTCTCGTATGGGCTCTGAGCTCTTCTGGAGATCATCCCTTACCACAAGATTCACGTCACTCCAAAGAAGATGAAGTATAGGGATCTCAGCAAAAAGCGGCTAAAGCAAGTCAATGTCTGATATGTTGCACTTGGCTCCATTATGAAAAGGCCAACATTGAACTGCATACCCCCAAAAGCACTGCTTGGGACTGAGGATCCATCGATTGGAAAGCCGTATGAGTCCATGGATGTGGTCGTGGACGTTATGCCTAACGTTGCTACCACAATGAGAGAGAATAGGAATCTAGTGAAGTGGTGGATGGCCGAGAGAACGCATTGATACATCATCGAAGGTCAACACACCTTTGTGGCCAACGTAGAGATTGGTTTGAAAGAGAAGCTCGTCAGTCCAAATTCAAAGAGGATTGTTGATTTTGTTCTATTTGAAATCATTATGGTGTATTCGAAGGAACCAGTTGTGCTCATAAAGGTGTCCAATATTCTCAACATGCAGATGAATAAGAAGCCATAGAAAGTGATCTACCAGGCCTCGTGAAGTTGGATGAGAGACAAGTGGATCAAGAAGGGCCAAATGCGCAGAGATGATGATCCCAAGAAGTTCATGGTAAGTTCATCAGTCAAACTTTTCATTTTATTTACTTCTCCAATTGGTTTAGTTTATGTACAACTCTCATTTTTGTTTACCGCGCCATGGAATCTCTGTTTCTTTTGTTGGCTGTCCGCTGACGCTCTAATAAAGTTGCATCGTGTTGTCCACTAACTTGTTCATTGTGAAACCGTATGTAGGAGTTTGTGAAGGAGTATCCGAGCCCATTCTTCAAGAAAAAGTGAAACTCAAATACGTACAAGTATCCCCTTGTTACTATGGAGGACGTCACATACAAGGTATGGCAAGTCGTCTTCAACATGTGGAACAATGGGCGACTCATTGGAGAGGATGGTGTAAGACCCGAGGGTAGATTGCCAAGGTTACCACAAAGGGATATCACCATCATCGACCTCCAATTTACTCAAGGGCTAAAGGATGTGAACATCAAGTGGCTTGCCCAAGACATTATAGACTTAAAAGTCTTGATCGAGGTCACGGGTAACCGCGAAGCCACAGCCAAAGGGATATCATTGAAAACATAGGTCCAAGAGTTGAAGTTCGATTATGTTGTTAAAAACAAGCTCATGCGTACTTACCAGAACTTTCCGTTGAGGAAGCCCGGAGATGCAATGCGGGAAGGGGGCTAGAAGTAGATCGACCAAGACTGGGACGGATTCGAGACAGAGTATGGTATCAATGACCAAACCATTGCCAATATTAGGAAGGAAGTTTGTCTAACCGAGGCTGGACAAGAATGGTTCAAAGGGAGATATAACGAAAATACTCCGACAACAAGGCCACCGTGCGACGACTATCATCTTGCGATAGCAAAGTTCACAAATCCTTGGCCAGGGAGCTTTTCCTAAGTCGGGCATTAGATTCGACGCCAAGATTGCAATTTCTTTGGAGGAGGTTATGAAGTCATTCAACGGTGCCAACAACACTCTGAAGTTGCAGCATCACTCCGCAAAAATGTTTGTGATCTTCGAGTACAAGCCAGAAGGAGAACCGGAAGGCTTCAGTACGGAGGACATCAAGAGAGCCGTTGACAAGGTGTTGGTTGACCTAAGGAAAGAAGATGAGCGAGGTTCTGATTCGGACAAGCCTGTCGTGAAGAAGTTGTTGTCTCCATCCGTCTGGATTACGGACTTGTTTGCCAACTACAAATTGGAGCTTGAGTCACACTATGGAGGAGCCAACTAGAGTTTACACACCATCCGGTACCTTCTAGATGTCGGAGCAAAGTTCAAAAAGAATCCTCAGGATGGTAGAGCATCTTGATTGGAATCATGTTTGACAAGCCTAAAGAACGACAAGACGTCGTAGTTCTGTTCTAGTAGGTAACGGAGTAAAAAAGCTGTTGGATCCAGTCTATTGGATCTAATTTGAAGAACTCCCCTACTCTTATCTCGTGTAGGACTTTCACGATTGCATCTTAACTACGTGGTGGTTCACCCCTTGTTACAAGGACATCTGAGTCTAAACAGTACAAAAATTGTAAGTTGGGGTATGATTCTATTGTCGGCGGCCCGCCGACATTGTACCTTCTAATGGCTTTGTTAGTTTTAATCTTCTACTTATCCTCCCTCTTTGCTCTGTTTTCCATATTGAGTCCAGCCCTAAAACCGCCATCTAGACTATGGGGCGGTTTATTTCTAAGTATTGTGACACTTGATTCTCGGTACTACAACAGTAGTAAGTAATTTCACTTTACTGTCGGTGGCCCGCCGACATAGCACCTTATTTTGATTATATTATTTTTGTTGTTCTACTCAACCTCCATCTCTATCTAGTTTTTGTTACTGAGTCCGGATTTTTTTGTTCTGTATAAAAATACTAGGAGTTTAGTGTACAACATGTACATAAAGATGGTAGGACTTCTAGAGGGAGTAAGCTACGATTAATTCATCATCGGCGGACCGCCAAACGTTGTAAACTGTTTCCATGAATATTTGATCATTTCATGGGGATTGCTATTTTAGGTGCCCAAATTTGCGAGCCGTGAGCCGCGAGCCTAGGATTGCGAGCCTAGAAATTAAAAGGTTCTGTATTTTTTACAAAAGTAAAAGTAAAAGAGAAGCATAAAGTTAGGAAAAATATAAATTTTTAAAAAAAGGTTAGAAAAAAATGAAGTTCAAAGTAAAAGTTCAAGAGAAGGGGCCCTGTAGCCGTGGAAATTGATGAACCGTTGGCATTTATATTAACCTAGTCCTTTGTTATTAGGGTTTTGGGTTATAAATGGAGGTGATCTTGACTGCTAAAATGGTTTAGGCACCCTATAGCCGTGGGTGTCTAAACCTTGATTCAAAATAAACTGGTAAACCTATAGATACACCATAGGTTTATAATCATTATATCACGTTCCACATAAATTATTATTGGAGAGTGATTTAACATAAAGATTTCCTCACACACATATTATAGATAGCCTCCGGTAGATGTTTCCCCACACGTTTGTCATAGATAGTCTTGGGCAATAAAACAGACTCTTAAGTAGAATGGTGGGCTTCATTATTCAAAGCTACCTTGTATTGAACTCTGTAGAGCAATTCTTGAGAGGCTTGACAGTTCGAGTTATGTTGTGGTTTAGAGACATATTGTGGGACTTAGAAATTGTACTTTAAATTGATGCAGCTAGAAGTAGTGAGTTTATAACGGTGGAGAGAACAGTAGGTATTCATGAGCATTGTTCTGGAAGTTCTAAGAGTTGCGCAAGTGGATCATAGAGTCTTAGAAGTTTTGTTTAATTGATATGGGTTTGCTTGATTGATAGAATCATTTTGATTTGCTAGAAATCAAGTAGAGGTGACACAGATGGAAGAGACAGGTCTGAATGTGGACATCACAAAGCTCATTTGCTTGAGAAATGGTGAAAACTCAAAGCTACATTTTTTACTACACTATGACTTTTAATGCAACTGGAGGTGGGTGATAACCCTGACATCACCTTCAATGCAATTGGTAGTTTGGTGAAGGCATACAATTGTGTCTTTTTGATGTACTCTCAAGTATTTGAAACAATGTTCAAGAATATTATAAGGGAAGCAATCACTTCGGAGGTTGATGTGTTGGACATTTCAATTAAAGAGCTGAAATTGTTCATGGTGATCTTGTATATTCCTTGGAGGGATTTACTTTGATGGACCCGTTGAGTTGTTGATTACGCCGTCAGAGTTTCAGGAAGCCGTTGATATGCTATTTGATGAGCTATTTGTTGCATGCTTAAAGTATGTAGCGCGGGCACTGGAGGCCATAGTCATTGTCAGAATGAAAGACCATTTGATGCGAGAATGGAGAGTTGAGGGAGACTGGATCATATGGTTAGTTTCAGATTTTTTAGTCTCTTTCAATAGATCTTTATCTTTCTGAATTTTAGAGTCTTAAGATTGGCTGTCGATCAATGCTAGGGACGAGAGCGTTGAGGAGGCTCTGAGAGTTGTGGTTTCAATTCCTTATAGCTACTGTAATTGTTGGCACTTGAGATTTGGATATAGTCAAATAATAGAATTCAAGATGAAGTAGACATGATAGAAAACTCCGCGCTAAATTTGGACATCTCAGAGCTAATTAGCGTGGGGAGGGAGAATATTTGAAAGCTTTCATTTTGGTGAAATTATAAGGTCCTCAAGTAATTGGACATTGGAGATAGTATAGATGTAACATTTCATACAATCGTAGGATTAGTGAAGGTACACAAGTAAGTTCTCTCGATGTATTTGGTGGTATTTAGAGCAATGGTGAAGCACAAGATGGAGGAAAGAATTACTTCCATGAACGGTCTAAAGGTGTCCATTGTGTTGTTGTATGTTCTTGATGGATTATACTTCGATTGGACTAGACGAGTTGCAGAAAACGCCAACAAAGTTTTAAGGAAGATATTGATGACCACTTTCATGAAGTCTTTGATGCATGCATTAAGTATGGAGTGAGGTCGCTGAAGGCTACGATAATCTCCGACATTAACGATCATTTGAAATTAGAGAACTGCCATGTGAATTGATGTTGATCAATGACCATGACTTTCAATATTAGTGGAAAAGATGACTATAAGCGATACTTTGTCAATCACAAGCACTTGCACCTTTCATTTTGGACAAAGGAAATAGACACAAGCAAGTCATTTGCGAGCCCATATTTGAATCAAATTTGAGTAGATAAGGATTTGGATTTAGTTAAATGGCGTGGTTGATTGATAAGATTTGATAAGATTCAATATAATATCATGCAATATTCTTCATCATCATCATACTTGTAAAAAGGGTGCTGACATTGGCACCCCCTAGGACGCTCTTCCGATATCCTTTGAGAGGAACCTCCAAGGCAGGACACATTGACACTCATCCAAAAGGTCCTTCCTATTTGTATAAAGGGAACTTTTAGAGGGAGTGTCGACATCGGCAATCCACAAGAAGGCCATTTCTATCTTTAAAGGGATCCCCTAAAGGAGATGTCGACATCGGAAACCCCCTATGATTTGTATCCACGCTCTGGGAATGTTTGAGAGAATTCCAAAATGGTATCACACTTCATCATCCAACACTCTAAGAATAAGTTATCCACGGATGAAGTAGTGAATTCCAAGACTTCATCCGTAGATAACTTATTCTTTGAGTGTTGAATGATGAAGTGTGATACCATTCTAGAATAACCTCAAAATTTTCTAGAGCGTGAATGTAAATTCCAGAGGGTGCCAATATCGGCACTCCCTTTTGGAAGTTCCATTTTAAAAGATTGGATAGGCCTTCTTGTAGAGTGCCGATGTCGGCGCCCCCTTTAGAGGTTCTCATTTTAAACAAAAGAAGAGTCCTCTAGGGGAGTGCCGATGTCGGAACCTCCATTGGAGGTTCTCTTTTCAACAATAGAAGAGGTCCTCTTGAGGGATGTTAAATTTTAATGTCAAAATTCTTTTTAAGGTTTCTTTTAATAAAAATGTAAGGGCGTCCTAGGGGTGCCGATGTCGGCACCTCCTTTAGAGGTCTCAGTTTTCCTTTTCAAAGATATAAAAGATTCTCTAGAGGAGTACCGTTGTCGACACCCCTCTAAAGATTGATTTTTTTAAATGAGAAAGCTCCTTTAGACGAGTGCCGATGTCGGCACTACCTTTGGAGGTCTCTTTTCTAAATATAGGAGGAGCCTTCTAAAGGAGTGTCGATAATGGCATCCACTTTAGAGGTTCCATTTTTAAATATAAGAAGGATCGTTTGGAAGAGTGCTGATGTCGGCAACCCCATTGGAGGTTCTCTTTTTTAAAATATGAATGGCCTTCTAGTGGAGTGCCATTGTCCGTACCTTCTGTAAAGATTATTTTTAAAAAACATAGGAAAGGTGTTTTAGAAGATGCTAATGTCAACATTCCATTTCTTGGGCCTTCATCCAGGAGAAGCGTTTCCGAGGACAAGCGATGAAGACAATAATGTTTTCATCTTCAAGATGGCGGAGATAGAACTTGAGATCAGGATTGATTTAATTAAGACTATGCAACTTGGAGATGACTTAGAGGATGCGCGGATGATGTTTAACCATGTCAAAAGTGTTAAGTCTTGGACCCTATGGCTGCCTCTGTGTACAACTCTATTTATTGTCCCGTGATGACAATTGCGGTTTTTGATATGTATACAATCTTTCGGAAATAATCTTTCGGAAATTGTAACTTCTATTTGTTAAAAGTTTATTTTTCTTTTCAAGTCTATTTGACTTAGTTTAAAAACCACATAATTGAGAAGGGTATCTAAAGTCAATTTAATGTAACAAAATGAGTTAAACAAAATTTCTCATTTTTATAAATTAATTCTAAAAGAAATAATTGATCACTCATTTTTATCTTCACTTACCATGTAAGATTTGAAATCTTAAGTTCAAGATTTTCATCTGAAGTGAAAAGAGAAGTCCACGCAAGATGTCTCATTGGCAAGAGAAATTGTTCAATTTGCCTCAAACTATTCAGTCAAAATTGTCTTCAAGGCTCTAAAGTAGAGGCACCCAATTCCAATCACTCAAGCCAATTGGGGACTCAAATGACATTGTATGTCATAAACATTTCTGTAAAAAGATGCGGAATTAGGAATGAAACTCAACAAATATTTTTTCAAATTTAATCACAAAGATTTGGAATTGATATAGAAAATCAAAGCCCTAAAACTACCGGAGTCCATAATCAAACTGTAGAGTAGGTGAGTTTTGGTGCCCTCCTTTGCCCAATGTCAATAAGTGAGAGTGAGTAAAAGAGAGGAGACATGCCATGGATAACCAACTCATGGAGGGTATCCAATGCCGATCGGCCTTGTTCAACTTTCGAGACAAGGCCACCAATGAGAGCTCAATTGAGGTGGAGCAACCCAAAATTGCACACTCCATGACCCAATGTCGATAATGACTAGTGTTTACAGATTTTAAGTTATCAGCTTTGAGTCGCTTCATGCACCATTCCATGCATACTCTACTTATCGGAATTGGGTGCCTCTACCTTGTATGTGTTTGGAATATCCAGCAAATTTCCGTATGCATTGAATGCTACACGCCATTCATTTGGTACATGGGTCTTCAAACACTGAATTGTTGGAGAGCTATAATGCATTGACAATTCTAATTGCCATCATGTTGCCTCAAACGTAGAGATGTACCAGGCATCAATGTACTATTGAATCTCATTGGTGCTTTTTATGACCAAAGTTGCACAATTGTGACCTTTGTACACATATTTAAAGGGTACTTCACAACGGTGATTGACAAACATATCTATTGACAAAAATGTTAATTGTTTATTTAATCTTTTAACAATAATGAATACCAATGCATAAATGTTACAAATATTTATCTTGTCGTCAATATGCTCGTTGCACTTTGACAATGGAAAACAAGAAAGAAAAGCAGATGATGCAATGGCAGATATGCATAATGTAAAGCTAAAACTCCTTAGAGAGGTCCATTCATCTTCTTGACAACAATATCCCGTTCTAACATGCTAACATCATTGCCGTTGCTAACCATGATTGACCAAACCTCATCTGTTGTGGGGTGTTGTACTTTTATTGTTCTTAAAATCATATAGCCAAAAAATAGAGTTTCAGGTCCATTGCCTACTGCATTATTGAATGTTGACAAATACTTTCAAATAAATTGTACGTAATAATTGTGTTTTAAATTGTTCTAGATTTGTAGCTTTAATACTATTTTATTCAATTTTGATAGTGGAAATGATTTCGAAGTCAGACTCGTACTATATGACACATTTATATGTATATTGTTGATAATATTCATTGTTTAGAAAATCTAATATTATAGTAGGTCATGAGTTCATTATGAATGGCAGCCATGTGACCTTTCCATTTTAAATTATTTTAATAGGAATTCAAAAACATTGAACATGATTTAGAGTTTCTAGAGGGCCTTGAGATTTTTCTACGTAGGTTAGCCATAAGGTCCCTATTGAGGGTGAATATTTGTGTTTTTTTGGTCAAATTTCATATTGGTTTCTCTAATATGAAATTGAGTTGGCTTTTTAGGGCAATTTGGGAGCTTGTGATTTTTACTTCCGCAATAAAAACACAACCCTTCTTCTTTTGATGCTCTCTTTCCTCATATGATAATGGACCCTTAATTTGGGTGATATCAATTTGCATAGGGTCATCTACTTTCATACCATAAAATTCATTATTTTAAGGTAACGTTGATGATGATACTACTAGTGGGTGGTTAAATAAAATATTATGTTTTTGTTGTCTTCTTAAAAATAGCCTATTATCACATTTTATAGCTTGTGTGATGGCCTTAGTTTAAGAGGTAGCATCATCCTAGATAAGTAACGGATATTTTACATCTTCGCATAATCCCCTTTGAAATTGACAAGAAAGAGCCATTTCCGTCCCCCAATCAACATCATGTGATAATTGTTGAAATTCAAAGGCAAAAATTGAGGTTGATCGTCGACCTTGACGCAATCTTCTAATTTTTTGATTTGCAACTTTCATTTATTTACTTCCCCAAAACAAGCAACAAATTCCTTCATAAATCATCTAATAATGGTGATTTTTTTTTTAAATAGGAGAGAATCAATTCGAAGCGGTGCCACTGAGTAATTTTTCAATTAACCCAACTTGTGAGGCTGGGATTGGATAATGAAGTGGTTGCACAAACATGAATAATTAAACTTGATTTGCAAAACCTTGAAATCAAGTACAATTACCATTAACTTTCTTTGGAAGACTCAATTTAGGTTATGTATAGTTGGTTCTTTGAGATGTTACAAGATCAAGTTGTTCTTGAGATCCATCAACCTTGTAAGACATTGAAATTGCTTGAGGTTCTTGTAATTTCTTCATAGCTTCACAAAGTTGTTCAATTTCTAATTTTAAATCTTCTACATATGCCTTGTTGCTTGCAACTTAATTGTCTTCATTTGTCATCTTCACCACAAACAATGAAATAGTCATGTCAAACTATCAAGGACAACAAATCATGAATTCAATTAATATTATTTAAAGAGTTAATGACAAGATTCCAACATGGTATGCATGGAAGGAGTTGACAAGACTAATCGTCTTGTCAACATTTTTGGCATTTAACCTTTCCCAAGATTGATGGTTGTAATTTCTAAAACTAATCTTAAACCTAAGCCTATTCTTAAACCTAACCAAAATATAATCTATTATTAACCTAAAAATCTCTGTGATACTTGATTTTAATTAGTGTAGATGATTCACATCAATAATAAATCCCCACTCTTTACACCAAACAATATAGTAATTCCTCTTTACCTTTTTTTAGCCAAGTCACTCCGTCTTTGGTGTCCTATTTATTGATATAAGACCATAAAGTAGGGGTGACTTGGAGGGTCATCCCTTTACTTGTCGTAAAAGCGTCCGCACCGCACACTTCTACCTCCACACCAAGCAACTTTCCAATCACCACCAAACTATGAACTTTGTACGGTAGCTTCTAGATTCACACCAAAACAATGTATCTTCCATGTAAAGTTTGGAAATCCACAGGAGGATACCCCAACTTAGTTGCACACACGTCAAGCGATCGAAGTAGCTGTATTGGGGTGCAAGAATGCAAAAGAGGAGAACAACACATGATGTTGAAGTGGTTGCGGTGCGGAGAATAGGTTCAAAGCATCGCCCGTCCCCACATCCTACCCTAATCCGTAGTCTTTGCTGTACCCCGCTCCATCCAAAGTAGTGCGTGTGCTTTCATGGGACCATAATCCATTCTTTGCTTGCAACACTACATACCATATGCATCGGTCAATTTTAAATATTCTCTATCACATTATTTATTTTTCCAACTCACAGTGGTTTAAACACAATAAATATCGCCTAGATATTACATGGGTATTAATTAGGCATACATGGGTATCAATTAGGCATACATGGGCATTGCCTAGGCATACATGGGTATCGCCTAGGCATTACACATGTATCACCTCGAGCATTACACAGGTATCACCTTGGCCATTACATGGGTATCACCTTGGGCATTACGTGGGTATCACCTTGGGCATTACGTGGGTATCACCTTGGGCATTACATGGGTATCACCTTGGGCATTACGTGGGTATCACCTTGGGCATTACATGGGTATCACCTTGGGCATTACGTGGGTATCACCTTGGGCATTACATGGGTATCACCTTGGGCATTACATGGGTATCACCTTGGGCATTACGTGGGTATCACCTTGGGCATTACATGGGTATCACCTTGGGCATTACGTGGGTATCACCTTGGGCATTACATGGGTATCACCTTGGGCATTACGTGGGTATCACCTTGGGCATTACATGGGTATCACCTTGGGCATTACATGGGTATCACCTTGGGTACTACATGGGTATCACCTAGACAAATCTCTTGAGTTTTCCAAAAAAAAATTTGGACATTCTCCATCGTAGGGTAGAATTTTTACAGGCACGGTCGTAGGACGCTCAGTTTTGGTCCGGTGTAGACTCGGTATTAAGCCCCCAACCTCTAAACCCCAGACAAATGCGACCCAGTCCAGATGTCCAGCCCTCCTCGTTGTCAGAAAAACCCCGGCCCTGGCCCCGGAACGCGGGTGGGCCCACCCACCCGGGCCCGCGATGCAAGCGGCCTGAGGGGGAAGGAAAACGAACGCATACCAAAGCACACACACGAGAGAGAAGACACCAGAGACTCACACAGACAGAGAGTGAAGAGAGAAACCATAGAGAGCGAGGGGGAGAAGCGCCGAGAGCAACGCAGAGAGTGAGGGAGGGAGAGAGACGGCGACGATCGGGAAGCGGGCTCTAGAAAACCTAGGGTACCGAAAATCGCACAAACCCTGAGGAGGGGCAATGGCGGAGCGCGGACGGAGCGGGGAGCTGTGGCGAGGGGGAGTGCTGTGAGATGAAGCGGCGGGACGGGCGCCGCACGAATTGAGGTGCACGCGGGGGGAGAGCGGGGGGATATGGACGCGGTGCGGAAGGCGGAGGTGGCGAACGGGAGAGGAGAGGAGGGAGTGGCAGCAGCAGCAGTAGTAGTGGTAGGGGAGAAGGGAGTGGCTAGTGAGGAGATGGCGACGCCGGAAGTGCAGGCGAGGCAGCCACAGGGCGTTGTGGCCGGGCCGCGGCCTGCGCCGTCGTATCGAGTGGTGAGCGCGGTGATCGAGAAGAAGGAGGACGGACCGGGGCCGCGGTGTGGACATACGCTCACGGCTGTGGCTGCGGTCGGGGAGGAAGGCTCGCCGGGGTTTGTTGGACCGAGGTTGATTCTGTTCGGCGGCGCTACTGCGTTGGAAGGCAATTCGTCCGCAGCCGGTGGCCCGCAGGCTGCGTCTCCCGGCGCCGGCATTCGTAAGAGTTTTAGCTCTGCCCTTTGTCTTTGCTGTTTTTTTTTTGAATCTCGGTGATGAGGTTCGGTTGTTCTCTGTTTGGAGATCAGCCATTTGAATTCCTCCCTCACTCTTAGTCTAAGCGCATCGAGTGCATCTTAAGGAGAGGGAGTGATGAGAATCTTCGATGTGTGCGGGGGGAACTTGAGCCAGATTTTCGCTGTCACCTGTGGCTCGTTTCGGATCGTCGTTTGTTTTTGACGGATGTTTCGCTAGGTTGGAGAGTGACCTGGAGTAATATTTTCTGGAGGAGTGTTATGGTTTGGATGGAGTGATGATCGCGTCTATGATTTATGGAGTGAGAAAGAGAGGTTCGTAGCACGAGGAGCTTAGCTGATCTCCAGCTGGTTAGATGCAAAGCAGTGCTGCAACGGGTTGCATTACAGAGGATTTGTGAAGCAGCGATGAGGGGACCGTGATATGTTACCGTAGGGTTTTGAACGGGAACTTCTGGCAGGTAGTCGATACGAGGGATCGGTTTGCGGAGAGCGTGGCTATGTTACTTGACTGAGATCTATTTAGGTTTTCATACTATTTTAAGTGAAGATTTTCGTAGGTTTCGACAAGTAATTCCAGAGATTCACATTGTTACGATCTGTCCCGCTTCCCACTGCAGGCTCCTCTTTAACGATGTTTTACACCTACAGTTCAGTATCTGGCACCTGTATTCAAGAGTTTTTAGGTTTTGCACTCGCTCCAGGACATTTAGCTTGCGCTCAGTGAGCAGGACGAGTGAACCACGTAAGTTAGGTACTTCCTGTTTTATCGGTCATCTATTCAGCGCCTGGCGGATTACAACACCAGGCAAAGTGTGAAGATACTTTAGAATCTGCATTATTTTTCTGGACAAAGCTGTTCTTGTGAGCAAGCTCGCAGCGGCATGGCTGATGCATTGTCGTTAAACCTGGTGGTAGGTTTTCCTTTGTTTCTAGATTCTTGGCTATGATCTTCTGAAGTGAGCTTCCTAGTTTCGCAATCGGTGTGTATCCAATTTTGTTTCGTTTCTGAATTAAGCAATCATGAGCTACGCTACCCTTCTCCTATTAGATTAGTCTTTGGAGTTTACATCCGTCACGTTTTTCTAGAGTTCCTCATCTAATATGTCGATTGAGGATGTTAACAGGCATGTTTCACGTTCTGCTAGGGTTGGTCTGTCTGTATCAAAACCGATCTGGATCACTTTTCTTTCAGTTGGGACTGTCATGGTTATGGAGCAATGTAAATATTAAGCTTAACCTGCAATCTTGTCTTCCTGCTGGTTATATCTAGTCTGAATGGGATGCAGATTAACTTTTAGAAGTCTTTGCTAAAGCGAATGGTTGCTCACTTTCTCAGGGTTGGCGGGTGCTACTGCCGACGTGCATTGTTATGACGTGAATAGCAGAAAGTGGTCTAGGTAAGTGGCGTTGTACGTTTTTTTGGATTGGTCTTTCTGATTTAATTTTGAAGTATTGTTGTGAATGGTATTGCCATCTTCTTTTTGCATTTGTTCTTCTCGTTTTTAATGCTATCGAAATACTTAAGGGTTTAGAGACAGGTTTCGCCAAAAAAATGATACTGGTAAATACTGTACTACTTTCAATGGCTTTTTTTCTTAAACAATAGCTGCTAAAACCTTGAAAGTCCTAATCTTCAGCCTTCCTTTGTAAATTTCAATTCCTTCGTGCAGACTTACTCCTGTTGGAGATCCGCCTTCTCCGAGAGCAGCTCATGCGGCCACTGCGGTGGGAACCATGGTTGTTATCCAGGTATGAAACTGCGGTTTTGTGAATCAACTTCAAAGAGAGATTTAGCTGTCTTTTGCTCTGGTCTGCTCTTCCATCTCTGATGATCCTGGTCATATCTGCTATGAGTTAATCAGCTACTTCATGACAGACCTGATCAATTGCAAGAGCTGTACGGAGTTGCAGAAACTTCTGAGATGCCATGTTCCTTCATTAGAATTTATTATATTTGAAATTTTATTGTGGTAAGATTGACACAGTGAAAGCACTTGCTTGGATGTGTTCGTAGTAATTGAAATTTTCTTGTTTGGATAATGCCAGGGAGGCATTGGACCAGCTGGACTTTCTACAGACGACCTTCATGTATTGGACCTAACTCAGGCGAAACCCAGGTGGCATAGAGTGGTGGTTCAAGGACCAGGGCCAGGGCCTCGGTATGGACATGTGATGTCGTTGGTGGGGCAGCGCTTTCTTTTGTCTATTAGTGGGAATGATGGTGAGCTTGTGCTTCCTAGGTTGGATTTTTACATTATATTGTTGATATTGTATGTCGGTTTCTGACAACTTAATCTAGCGCTGTGGTGATTTTTTTACTGAGTACCTTCACTCGACCAATCGTTCGTTCTTCTCGTTTTTGATCGACTAGTTATTGATTCCTCAGTCTTCTGCTTTGTGACGTTGTGAGGTTTACCTGTTCATGTTCTTACTTTGTGCTTTTTAGAGAAAATCTCTCAGTGTTTGTGTGTCTGCACAGGCAAGCGACCTCTGGCAGATGTTTGGGCTTTGGATACAGCAGCGAAACCTTATGAGTGGAGGAAGCTCGATCCAGAGGGAGAGGGCCCGCCTCCATGCATGTAATCATCCACTCTTTATTATGTCTTTGTTGAATTCTTGCGTGTTTTCCTTATTTGGAAGTTTTAAAGTATAACAAAATGAGATTATTCTTTAGTAAGACCTCTCTAAGCTATGCTAAAGAGCTGATTTATAATTTGTATTCTTCATTTCAAACTTGGAGGGGGTTTAGTCCCAAGAGGCAACTCTGTCTATTTTGTAGTATTATTACTGTTTATTTTATATAAAAGGAAAATATGCGTTTGTTTTGATTACGGGTCACTTGATGATTGCAGGTACGCGACTGCATGTGCTCGATCGGATGGTCTGCTGCTTCTTAGTGGTGGAAGGGATGCAAACAGCGTGGTATGTTACATTTTGATTCAGAGTTATTCCGTAAATCAGATGCTACAGCAGTTGAATTGTGGCTGTTTCATTAGTTTGTTTTATATTTATTTTTTACTGAACTTTTTTCACTTTCCTTTTCTGAGTTTGTAGTTTGTTCTTTTTGGCTGTAGCCTTTAGATAGTGCTTATGGGCTTGCAAAACATCGAGACGGCCGTTGGGAATGGGCAGTAGCTCCTGGAATTGCGCCATCAGGTCGATATCAGCATGCTGCGGTATGTGATCCCCTTCATGATGGTTCTTTCCTTCTACTCTTTGTGTTATACTCAAGTGCTATGACCTTTTCTAGATATTTAAAAGAAACTGATGTTAGGTGATCGTGCTGAGTCTCGTTTTTGAGAGATGGTGGATGGCGTCTGTCCAGTTGATGGTGGATATCAAAGTTACGCTTTACTAGTAAAGCAAAGGGTAGTAGTAAGAAATTTTATTCGACTATTGGCGGAATTTCCTGGTTATTGTTATTTATCCGCTTTGTGGTGATCTTATTGTTTCTCCATTTGGCAATATGTTTTGTTGATATTTTATCTCGGTTTTGATCTTGTTTATAATGTTGTATTTTGGCAGGTGTTTGTTAATGCTAGGCTTCATGTTTCTGGGGGTGCCTTAGGAGGAGGTCGTATGGTGGAAGACGAGTCCAGTGTTGCAGGTTGGTTGAATGTTTTCCTCCTAGATACCACGCTGTGACCAAATGAATTGATGTTTTATTCATCCCAAGTGAAGTTTGTAGTTATACAGATTTTCTTAAGGTGTTGGTTTCTCCGTTGTCGGTATGTTACAGAGCCCCTTCGCTTGCATGTAGTAATACTTGTTTATTCTTGGTGGCACTAATTGAGATTGACGTTTCTTTCTTTGTTCTTGGTACGGTGCAGTATTAGATACAGCTGCCGGTGTGTGGTGTGATAAGAAAGCAATAGTGAATAGCCCACGACATGGCAGGTATTCTCAGGATATTGCTGGTGGGGATGCTACCCTTGAGCTCACCAGGCGGTGTCGCCATGCAGCAGCGTCGGTTGGGGACCATATATATTTGTATGGTGGTCTTAGGGGAGGTATTCTTCTGGCATTTCAGACTTGAGTATCATAAAATTGAGAATGAGTGTTACCTGGAAATTCAAGATTTACTTACGTTTCTCATTATTATTGCGCATGTCATCGAATTTGAGTTTTCTATAGATGTGGGATTTGCTTCTCCTGGTTGCTTCAGTTGTTGATTGTTCTCAGTAACTTAAACCAATACTCCCAGCACTTATACGAATGTTCTGGTGCTTTAATACAGGCGTTCTCTTAGATGATTTGTTGGTAGCAGAAGATTTAGCTGCTGCAGAGACTACCTCAGCAGCATTGCATCAGGCTGCGCTTCAGTCATCTGCGCCTTCATCTCAGCCTAGTACTATTCCTACAGCTAAGACTGTTGTGGATGGGCGACAGAAGACGACAGATGGTTCAGTTGTTATGGGTAGCCCTGTGGCAGCACCTGTTAACGGTGACACGACCATGGATATTAGTACAGAAAACGCCTTGTCTCATGGACATCGGTAAGATTTTCTATAATTGGATGTGGAAGGAAATGCTCAGTCTTCTCCTGTCGTTTGTTCTTTCTCACATGGATTTGAATTCAGTTCTTGGAAATTCATTTCATCCCACCTTTAGTATCTCGTTGCGGTTGGATAAGGATTCCTTGGGTTAAGTGGTTTCTTAGAGATTCTTATGCCCTTAAATACAACCTTTTTTTCAGGAGTGAGAGAAAAGGAGTGGAGTCTTTGGTTGAGGCATCAGCGGCAGAAGCAGAAGCCATCAACAATGCGTTGAAGGCTGCAGAAGCCAAAGCTGCAGCTTCTCGAGACGCAAATGAATCTGAGCCTGGAGGTCCAGATAGGGATCGTGGTGCTGAAGCTACTCCTAGGGGAAAACCACTTGCATCACCTGCAGCAACTTTAATGGGTTTAAATAAGTTACCTGACGGAGCCCGCACTCCACCACCTACTGACGTCAGGCTTCATCATAGAGCAGTAAGATTCTAGTCCGGATTTTTTGCTGTTAGTATGAGGCTTTTTTGTATTTCAACTGAATTGGCACTTGGAAAATCGTGCTTGACAAAGAGGTTTCGATCGTGATGGAGTGTTGCGAGTTAGAGGCAGTCCTCACCTTGTAGTTGTCGTGTTGTACATGCTATGTTTAAATTTAAACATCATAGTTGATTGTCGAAGTGACTAACTTGATTGAGTATGACTACAGGTTGTGGTGGCAGCTGAATCTGGAGGTGCATTAGGAGGACTAGTTAGGCAATTATCCATTGATCAATTTGAAAACGAAGGTCGACGAGTTAGTTACGGAACTACGCCCAATAGTGCCATGCAAGCTAGGCGACTTCTTGACCGTCAAATGTCTATGGCCAGTGTTCAGAAGAAGGTTTGTTTTTTTGAATTTGATTCTTGCATTTTTGTATAGGAGGATGGAAGTTGTTTGGAGGTTTGTTATGCATTGTATTATTTTTGTTAATTTCTTGCACTCTTTGACCTTGGAATGGGGTTGTTTGCAGGTGTTAGCTTACTTGCTGAAGCCCCGAGGCTGGAAACCACCTGTCAAACGGCAGTTTTTCATGGATTGTAACGAGATCTCTGAACTCTGTGACGCCGCTGAACGCTTGTTTAGTCAAGAATCCAGCGTTTTGCAAATCAGAGCTCCTGTGAAGATTTTTGGAGATCTCCATGGACAGTTTGGTGATCTGATGCGTTTGTTTGATGAATATGGATCTCCCTCTACTGCTGGAGACATCACGTGAGATCCTCTTGTAGTTATCTTGTTGTCTTATCTGTGATCTGCATCGATCAAATTTGTAAAGTCTTTTCATTGTTTGATACATCTTTTTACTATTCCTATTTTGGTACTGTCATCAATTTTTTGTTTGCATTTTGAAAGATACCTAATGTTGAGGTATTTTATCTTCGCAGATATATTGATTATCTCTTCTTGGGAGATTATGTCGATCGGGGACAACATAGCTTAGAAACCATCACTCTTTTACTGGCCCTAAAGGTAGGCGTTTCTGGCTCTCCTTTATCTTTAGCTGATAATTTTTGATGTTTTCATGTGCATCAAGTTGTATTCAGAACCGTAACTCCTGAGTTTTATATGTTGCACAGTTCTTTTTGCATTTTTTTTTTTGACACTAATGTTGTCAATTCCTTCTGTATGACAGATTGAGTATCCAAATAATGTACATCTTATTCGTGGAAATCATGAAGCCGCGGACATAAATGCACTCTTTGGGTTCCGTATAGAGTGCATCGAACGTATGGTATGTTAGCATTTTATCTATCAGTGAAGGCTTATGCATATTGAAGTTGTTGCCGCGTACGTGCTTGAGTACTTAATTTTCTACTTTTGCTTTTTGCTACTTCATAATTGTTCCTAATTTCTAGTTTTGCACAGTTCTCTTTGATGATGGGTCGTCTCTAATTGTGAAAAGAAAGTGCGGTTGGTAATTTTTTTTATCGCCAGTGGCTATACTCGGTGTAATCTTTCAAAATTCAATAGAATGTTGTCATATGGGGAGGAAAACTATTGACAGTTGAACCAACCTTATACCATGATGTGTAATCTTTTTTTTTAAAAATATTGTAAATCAAGGTATCATACCACCTGACAGAGGGCAGTGATAGTTCTTCAGGACTGGTGTAGCCCTGGTATTTTTTATCCGATCTTGTTTTATTTGCCCACGTGATGTTTATATGTCGATATCCAGGGTGAGCGAGATGGAATTTGGGCTTGGCAACGCATCAATCAACTGTTTAACTGGCTACCACTAGCTGCTCTCATAGAAAAAAAGATTATTTGCATGCATGGAGGAATTGGGAGATCGATCAATCATGTACACCAGATTGAATCCCTGCAACGCCCTATTACCATGGAAGCTGGCTCCGTTGTCCTTATGGACCTTCTTTGGTATGGTGTCATTCCTTCTAGTAGATATACTAAATCATCTCCCTCTGATTTGGTTTTGGTAGATGACTTCTGTTTTGGTGGATGTGCTTAACAACTTGTAAAGAAAATGACAGCTACTACGACGCACACCTTGCAAGTACGAGATTCAAGGGAAGTATTTTTTCATTTTTGCAGGTCTGATCCCACTGAAAACGATAGTGTTGAGGGTCTCCGGCCAAATGCACGTGGTCCAGGCCTAGTTACCTTTGGGGTAAGTTATCCTCACAAGACTCCCCTTGACTGTTGTTTCTTGTCGAAATGATGTGCTTCGTACGTTGCTCGTTGTGCTCCATTCATTCAGCCTGTCACTTGTTCACACTTGTGTTGTTTTTTTCAGCCGGATCGTGTGATGGAGTTTTGTAAGAATAATGATCTGCAGCTGATTGTGCGAGCACACGAGTGTGTGATGGACGGATTTGAGCGCTTTGCTCAAGGTCATTTGATTACTTTGTTTTCGGCCACGAATTACTGCGGTAAGGATTCGGTATTTTGGAAAATACGTAGGCTTCTACCGCTTTGGGGATTATAAGCTATATGGTTCACATTTTATTTTTCTGTGGGGGATTTCAGGCACTGCCAACAACGCGGGTGCAATTTTGGTTTTGGGGAGGGACTTGGTAGTGGTGCCGAAACTGATTCATCCCATCCCTCCGGCCATCACCTCCCCTGAATCGTCACCGGAACGTCATCTTGAAGACACATGGATGCAGGTGCTCGTCTTCTACACAATCTCTTGTTTGTTTTCCTCTTTGCTACGTATGTTCGGCAGTCAACCTCATCATTCATTCATTCATTCTAATGCGCTTGTCATGGCAGGAATTGAATGTGCAAAGACCACCGACACCAACTCGTGGGCGACCACAGCCGGCAAATGATCGGGGTTCCTTAGCCTGGATTTGATAGGTAGCGTAGGCTTGGTAATGCTTTCTGCACCTCACGTTGCGTGGGGGGTCAATTTTATCATTTAGGTTTTGTAAAGTATGCCAATGTGTACTGCTTTTAGGAATAATAAGAGTCGCTCCCTCTATCCTAGTGTTTCTATTTTTGCCCTGCTATCGTCACCACTGTCTTTGGTAATCACTTCTGAAGTCTAGAAAGCTTGGGAAGTCCCGAGCTTTTCAAGAGAGATTGTGGAATTTGTAATAATCCATTTTGTATTCTAAGATATGTAGTGTTTGTTCATTCTCTTCACTAAGCTTATGGCCACGGGACATAGGCTAGTGTAATAGAACTACTTCCCCCTTTTAAGGATAAACACTTTTCTACACAAGGACTTCCCACAATGAGTGCCTTAAAGAGAGTTGACATGTTGTCCCCTTCAAGGGCTTTTTGGGTACCCATACAACAAAGTCTTAAGACCCCACCATATTTGGGTGGATTATGGTGGTAGGCACCACGCCTGCATTTAAGGGATACATCAACATATTGTAATCCTTAACCCCTACATTTAGGCTTGACAATTTCACACCAAAAACACTTTAAAATCACCAATCAACAAATTTTTGCCCTACACAAGGTCTAAATTCATTACCATTATGTCAAGATGATATCATCTCCTTGTACACCAATTTTTGGAGGTAAATAAGGGGTGTAGTATGTTTCAAAAAATTATGCAGCGAGTAAAGGTTCTTAAAGTGCCAAATACAAGTTTTATTTTTTCTGTGAGTTTGATATGTTTTAGAATGAGAATCCAAAGAGTTAATAAGTAGATTTACACCACAACTTATAGTAGAAAAAATAAAAGGTGAAAAATATTATGAAGATAGCTAAGTTTTAGGTGGGTATGAAGAAGTTTTTTTGGTACCTTGCCCAAGAATGTGTGACAATGTGTGAAAATGTATGACATGGGATAAAATGTTATTTTTCACAAAAGAGAAGAAATGGTTTTTGACCATATGGAAAGAAATAATATTACTTGGTGGTCTTGAAATCTCACATTCAATAGTGTCCTTGCAAAAGATTTTGGAGTTGCCTGACGTGCCCACTCGGGAAGTGTTTCTTTGAGATGGCATAACTGTTTTCTAGAGGTCCAATGAGTACAAAAATTACATTTCCAAGTGGCCTTTGTCTTCTTGCATCTTTGTACAAAAATTCAAAAAAATAAATATAATTTGCAACCATGGAAATGTGCCTAAGATATGCAAAAGCCCACCTCAAGACTTTTTTCATTTAGGAGTTAAGTGATCGAGGAGTCAGACGCAAAGAATCAAGAGCTACAACAACATATTGAAATCTTTTAGTCATCGGCTTATGCTTTTGTTGGGCAGTCAAGGACTTTACCTTTCCAAGGCAAACAACGGACAATGAATGCCGTTAATTGCGATGTTTTGGCGCATTGTCAAATGACCCGCCTAGTTGTCTAATTGTATGAAAATTGTCCATGGAAATATGACATCTTTCTCTATTGCTGACTTTAAAAAAAAAATGGAAACGAAAGAACCGCATTATTGTCTAAATTTAAGAAACGATTCCATGGAAATATAATATCTACTTATTTTGATGACTTTGAATAAAATTGAATTACAAGAAATTCAAATTTATCTTGGCAAAGATTAAATTTGATTTTGTTGACAGCTTTGCAAATCCTCATGCTGTCAAGTTCTTGCTTGACAATGTACGAAAATGATTGAGTTGAGCTAAATCCTTATTCTCACCAGAGATAAGATATTTTCTTTTGGAGAACTCAATAAATGTAACATTATTGATTGTAAAAAAAAAATATCAATAATAATAGGAGCTTGAAGCAAAAAATTTAAAATTGCTTTGAGATTGTCTTGCAATTAGAATGGCATAATTTGTTTTCAAGAAATCTAGGGTTAGAAATAATTTTATAAAGGCAAAGCTACTACTATGCGCATGTTTGTATTAACCCTTTAGCTCCCAGGAAGCCCGAAATGGGACTCCGGAGGTGCTCAAACTCAATTTGCATGAAATCCATGAGGAACTAGGCTTTGAGATACGAGGTTCAGATTTGCGCATTCATTACATGAACACTCTCCAACAATCAGATCATGATTTGGATTTGTAGAACTCTTGGAAAAGCTAGGAATACAACACAAAATACACCAAATACACTCAAATACAGTGAGTACAGTGAATACTATGCCTCATACTATGTTGTATTTCACACACATGCACATTGATTTTGGTCTTAAATTTTGATTGAACTTGGTCTTCAAGACATTCTTCATTGTTTTGTGATTGTTGATCTCTCTCCTCACATACGAAACTTCCGTTTTGATTCGTATAAGGTTGGAACATTTTTGTATACAACCAAGTAGAAAAAAGAAAAAAAATCACCAATAATTGGGTATATATATTTTCTTCACATATAATATGTCAATGCGAAGCTATCAACCTAGTGCACATGTGCACCACTCTAATTCAAAGAAAAAAAATTCTTGCAAGACTCTATTGATAGTTAAAGTAGTACACCCTCCGAATTCCACAGTTTTCACTACCAGTATACAGTAACTTTAAACACTATAATCTATTCCATCAACGGTTGGATGTTGTGCAAAATTTCCCCAAAGTTGAGATCATGGGTTAAGTTCAATTTTGTAAGGTTAGATATTAATATTAGTCATTGTATTTGCATCAATTCCGGTTCAAAGAAAAAAATCAGAAGAAATCTTGGTTTTTCCAGAAACATCCCTGGGCGCTAAAGGGTTAATAAAAAAAATTCTAAATCAAGACTGTAGGAATTTTTCCAAAATATGAATGTTTAAGACGAAATGGTCCTTTAGAGCTTAATAATGATTTTTTTTGGTGATGTGCCATTGCTTTTGTAGTGCAGCGTCATGGCAAAATCTAGGATCAATAAAAAGTGGAAGAGCAACAATTGATGGATTGCTAAGTGGTACCAGATATGCCTTTCCAATGTAGATGATGGAGTTTCCCTTCATAATACAAGAGGGTCCACTCGGCTAGGTGACTTTTTCTATGTGATATATGTAGTTGATAATAGAGTGGTGAAGAAAACACATTCGCTATCATGAGACTACTTAATCCTTTATGGCCTAAAGACCATTTTTGGGTTGTTTTAGCATGATAATTCTAGACAGCAAAAGTTATGGGTCACCTCCATGAAAAATTTAAACAAGGACGTAGAGGTGGAGGAAGATGGGTATCTATTGAAATTATCGCCACAAAAATTGGTGCAAGAATTAGCAAGCTACAACGATTTCCATGAAGTAGGATTGTTGATTTTCATCCTGAAATGTACCCAACATGTAGATGTCATTGTGCATGATCTAGAACTCTCGCAGATTCTGCGACGCTGAAAAAATGCTCATCAGCCTTAAAGGGTTAATAAGGCATCCATCTTTGAGGCTTTCATTCAAACTCCAAGGCATGTGAGATTTCTTACATTGCTTCAAAAAGAATGTGTGAAGATATCATTCGGGTACATTCCGCCCACCATGAGAACATTTTGGCCTTCCACATTTTATTGCGGAAGATGGTAGGCAAGCCATGGTGGATTATGAGGAGTATTGTGCGTATGAGGCATTAGAGCATCTCCACCATGGAGATGCCAACTTGGGCAGAAATAACCACCATAAACGTCACAACCACCATCCGTGAGCCATGTATGGTGTTGTATTTGAACACAATAAGGTTCAGATGGATTGAAATGACCTCCAAATGAAAGATGATAGTTGGAGAATCTTCATCCAAAGGGGGTAAGTCTTGCTAAACTTCAATACATTTTTTATATCCTACAAAGGAAAATATGTGCCTATATAAACGGTTCCCCACTAACATTAACCCTTAAACATCATAACCACCCCTTAGTGTATATACGGTTCCCGATTGACATGTATGGGTTAAAGAAATTGTTCAAATTGATGCAACTCAGGAACTCATGCCGACGCCGGAAATCATAACTAAGTAGACGCACATGACGACCATGTGGGGCTTCATCTCCGAGATATGGTCCCTAAAAGTCCGGGTTGGGCTTCTCATGTCCACAACAATTTCATGGTAAAATCTGATATGGATCTTAACAAAACCATTAACCCCTAAAGGACCAATGTCCTCTCGGGGGACATTTTGAGTTTTGGTAAGGTACCACGTTCTCAATTCTAGGCATTAATTTCTGAGATTTTTTGTAGTGTGGACAACTTTTGATTAGCTTTGCGTAGACACAAATTTCGTAGAATTCCGACTTACGGTTCAAAAGTTACAATTTATTTTCACTTACATATACAAATAGTGCAGCAGTTTAGTGTGACATATCACAAATACTGCCACCAAACTTTAATAACTTCTAAATTCAATAGAAATTCGAGTTTTTGTCCATTTAAAAGAAAGAAAATGTCCTCTTGGAAAAGAAATTGAGATCTTTGCATTTACCGTATGGATTTGTGAATTTCAAATATTTGAGAAGGATATGATATATGCAAAATATAAAGTGTATTGTTGATTCTCGGCACATAGTTGCATTGCAGGATTTTTTAGGACATCTTCTACACCTCTTCTACTTCTAAAATTTGGTGCACATGTGCCTAACATGATCCTTTTCAAGTTAACACAATAAATCCACGGCCCGTAGTGCAAAAAGTTGCCATAGAAGGTGGTCGAAGTTTGTTGAAGGTGTATAGTATGACCTGAAAAAGAGATTATGTCACACTTCAAAGGCTAATATCTTTCAATCCGTGCGGTCAAACTTACCAAAAAATTTACCACACACTCTCATTCAAGTCTTGTACAAGATCCTACGGTTAAATTTTCAAAAAAATGATTTTGTATCATTTTGTGTTGAATGTGCTGAAAATGACAGTTTTGGAGTGTTTTTGAGGAAAAATTGCCTTGGTCCGCTACGGGTTAAGTAACCTTCTTCAGATTTACCTTTTAAACCATATTATTACCAAAACGTTCCCATTGTGTTCCCTACAAGTTTCCATTGTTCCCTAGAGTTCCTCATTGTATTCTCAAGTATATTCCTTAAAGTTTCCCATCGGTACCAATGCGTTCCCTACGTTCCCAAAGAATTTTCAACACGTTTACACTAGGAACCAATTTATACTCTTAAAATTTATCCAAATTTACCTTTTATTTAGTGGGGCCCACCACCAAAACGGGGCCCCAATGTAGCCTCATCCGCACACATATGCGTGCTTGGCCTGAGCACATGAGCCCCCATCCGCAACCCCATGGAGGCGTTGATCTTAAACGGTGGGCCCCATGTGCGACTGCCCGAGCTCCAAGCATCGAGATGCTCGTGCAAACTTGCAACTTAAGGGTACTTAAAGCTACTTGAATAGTTACAAAATGTACTTAAAAATTACAAAAAATCACCTAAAAGTTAGATAAAGTAATTTAAATTGCCTGCTTCATCCCTTGCGAATAGAGGAGGTTGCAAACCCCATGAGTTTTCGGGCAGAGCACGTCGGGGCATGGTGGGTGCGGAGATGGGTTTGACTATGGCTGGTTGGGGCCCAACGGAGCCCCATACGCACCCATGTGGGCAGGGCAACTGTGTGCACAATAGCCAAGAGGAACTCACTCTTCACATAGCCAGGGAGAATTGACCCCCTCGCTCATCCTTACCCGAGGGGGCCACGAGGTGGTGGGGCCAAACCTGGCCCCTATTTTTTTGGATGGGGACCTATTTATAGCAAGAGACGATTCTCTAGGATAAACAATGGCCATAGGCTTCAAATTTGTCCAAAAAAATCCAAAAAAAGCCTCTGGAACCCCCTAAATAAGAGGGCCAGAAAAATGAACCCATGCACTAAAGACAAGGCCCACCTTGGGTAAGGATGAGCGAGGGGGTCAATTCTCTAATTCTCAGTGGCCTCCTTCACATGAGGTGAGTGAGGGCCACTTCACACTTGGTGGCCAAGTCGAGTGGCCGTCAATTTCCACAAATGAGATTGCTAGAATGCCAAAGTCTGGACTTTGGGCCTTCACACTTGTGTCCAAACTCCAAAGGCCATCGTCCTACATGGCAACACTTTTGGGTTGTTTTGGCGCCAAAGTGACGGCCTCTTCAGCAAAACTTGGATCGCCCATTATAGCAAACCCAAATTACAATCGAGAGTTTGTCGAAATTTTTAATAAAATAATAAAAAACTGACAAGATCTAGACCGTTAGATGATAGAGGCCGAATTTTCTGGGGTAATTTTTTTGGCTGATTTTTTTTGTGGTGTAAATGATATGGGGTTTGGACTTTGAACTTGGCCTTTGGGGCTTTCACACCACAACCGGCCAAACCTTCAATCTATACTATTTAATGTTTTTTTTGGGCAAAAAAGTTTGGCCTCTCGCCATAGTTTGGCCACTCATTTTCATGGACGGTCACTCAACTTGGGCATAGTGTGAAGCGGCCCTGAGTAAATGAAGCTGCTGAATTCAAACCTCAGGAACAGTAGTAAGTTGGCCTTCAAATTTCGTGGGGAGGGAAGTTGGGAGATTGTGGTGGGAAGTGGTTCCAGTCGGCCACGTCGGAAATCGGGCGCCGTGTGTACGAAGCGACGCTCAAATTTAGCCGCCCCTGGGCCTGATCTCCGGCGAAAAGCATCCCAGCTCCGGGCAACCAGCGCCCTGATCGCGCCGTCCAGATCGAACACCACAGTCCTGCCATGGTGGCCCACCGCGCCAGCAATTCCTGCGGCTCGGCAACCTCGCCAGGTTTAGCTCGCGTTCTGGCGCGCCCATGTGATGCCCCCGAACGGCACCACCCTCGCCAGTCTAGCTGCTGCTGCTGCTGCACCTCCTGCTGCAACCAGCTCGGTGGTTGCGCGCACTCGCCGACTGGTATGTGTTTTCGAGAATTTTCATGAGTTTTACTGGTTCAGGATGAGATTCAGTGAGGCTAGCTCTAGTTCTCGTGCGACCCTGGTGTGACTTTTGCATGGGGAGGCTCACTGTCGTGGTCAATATGGGTTGCGTGCAGGGACGAGTCGGTGATGGAGGGGGAGGTGCAGCACCGACAGACACACGGCTTAGAGAGAGTCGTAGGCGGTCTTGTGTAATTTCGGACCAGACCTCTCGCGTGTTGTCACGGTGTCTATCAGGCAGTTCTGAACAAAGACTTCACTTGTAAGTTTCGTCACTGGTTGCGTTGGGTTTCGGGTTTGTGTGGAGCTTAGTCTGAGAGTTCTATGGGGTTGTGACTGAGGTTTAGTTCTATGGAGTTGAGGTAGAGGTTTTCGTTTCATGGAGTCGAGACTGGTTATTTGGAGGTGAAGGGTGCAGTTTCTATGCAGTTGGGGTAGGAGTGAGTGGAGGGACAGGTTTTTGTTTCATGGAGTCGAGGCTGAGTTTTTGTTTGCTATCTGGAGTTGAGGGGTTGAGCGTTTTTCTTCTGTGTGTTGTTTGGCAGTGAATTATCAAGGAGGGAGAGATAGCTACCTTTAAGTCGCGCCGCACAGGAGACGCCGAGGCATCTCCTCTGAGACAGTTGAGGCTTCCGTCACGGAACGTCGTTATGGGGACCGCCCAGGTAGAGCTCATGCCAATGAGCCCGGTGTGCACGTTCGTGCGGCCGAAGAAGAGTTTCGTCAAGTCGCAGAGCTTCAAGGAGCACCATCTGCGGCAGGCGCCGCAGCCGCGAGACCACGCTGACATCGCGGAGATCGTGGAGAGTTTGTCCAAGTTCACGTTCACGGTGCCCGCCGTGAAGGAGGAGCCCGAGGAGGAGCAGGAGTACCTGGCCAAGTGCGAGTGCTGCGGGCTCACGGAGGAGTGCACGCCCGCGTACGTCGCGCGCATGAAGGCCACCTTCTGCGGGAAGCTCGTGTGCGGGCTGTGTGGGGAAGCTGTGAAGGAGGAGCGCATGCAGATGGGCCCTCATACCTCCATGGAAGACGCGCTCGCCGCGCACATGAAAATCTGCTTCAAGTTCAACACGTTCACGCGCCAGGACCCGGCCAAGGATCTGGCGCAAGCGATGCGGCAGATCCTCCGCCGCAGCATCGAGCTCGGTGCTCCTACTAAACCCAAAGGCCAGCTCTGGCAGCGCGCGGGCCTGTCTCGCAGCGAAACCTTCAGCAGCCGCGGCGGACGCAACAGCTTGCCATGAAACACACACCCATCTCTTCACAGACAGCATGAGCTTTACGACCTTACCTTGAAAACACCCCTCACATGAAGAAAATTTGCCTGATGTGAGGTTCATTCGCCCCACGGCTCGGAGGAGATTCACGAGGAAGGCGTAACATCAACTACTCTGAAGAATCGTTATTCTTGTGGCTTCAGAAGCTGCAAATGACGTTCTGTTGGCTACATTCAGGTAGGTGTCTTCTCATTGTTTGGAAGCCTCGCTAAGAATGTCACCGTGAGGCTCACACAAGTTGTGTGCCTGGCAACCATAGCCTCTGTAGTTTAGTCAAGCTGCTTCCGGAGCTGACACACACTTGTAGACTAACACTGTTTCGACTTACAAGAGGTTCGGACATTCAATTGATACCAAAAACACAGTGTAGAGAAGATTTGAGTCCATAGGCTGATAATTTTCCTCAAGCTTAGAGAGCCTGTAAAGTGTAGCTTAAATCCCCTCCCTGCTTGCTTGATGACACACAGCAACTTGACAACAGCGACGTCTTTTGCGTCCGCTGATATCAGCGGCCTCACCAAACATGATTGTATTTCAAAGTAGATGATTCTCTCCTTCGATACCAGCGTTAATAAATGCATATGTTTATGCACGTCCTAATGAGAACGATGTCTTGAAGCATTCTGACTGTTCAGGGTTTTGTTCTGCATTCCGTAGATGAACTTTGAAGTCCTTTCCGAAACCTTGAAGCTGCAGACTATTTGCACAATATTGGTGTTTGGAGCAGGTCCCCAAAATGGAAATAGAAGCGTTGTTTCGTAGCCATTAAGCCACCTTCGTCTCATGTGGACAGCCTTCCTGTATGTATGAGTTGAATGTGTCTTTATAATGTATCCCTTGTGTTTTGATTCAATTCAACATGAATTTCCAGCTGCAAACTTAGTACTCCTTGTTCAACATGTGTCAAGTAGGATTTTTCTAAGTTTCTCCTACTCTTCCTCTATTTCCCTCCCACACATCACGAAAATTGAAATGACATCTAGGATTTTATACAGTACGAACCATGTCTTTGAATTTGTTTGAGTTGCTATGCCAGAAACACCAAAGCTGCAATTATCTTTGACAGTACCTTGATTTGTGCACAATACCACCTACTTAACCCCTATAGGACCAAGTGTCAAAAATGGGCTTTTTGAAAGTTGAGTCAGGTTCCTATGGTGTCAATTATTAACACTCCACTTTGAAATTTTTATTGTAGGACATTGCTAAGACCTCAGTGGAAGAACAATTTTTTCCTAAATCCGACATATAATGAAAAGTTATAGGGTTTTGAATTTCAAATGGGGAGAGTGGACACTTCGGGCACCTCCAAAAGCTTTTGCTAGGACACTCTATTGAATGTGAGATTTTCAATACCAGCAAGTAATATTTTTTCCCTTCATATTGTCACAAAAAATTCTTGTCTATAGTGAAAATAGCATATCAACCCAAGTCAAACATTGTCACACATTGTCGTGCAAGGTACTAAAAAAGCTTCTTCTTTTCCATTAAAACTTAGAGATCTTCATATTTTTGCCTTTTTTTTTGTTCCACAACAACATGTACTGTAAATCTTCTTATTGACCATTTGGATTATCAATCTAAAACATATTAAGTTCAGAAAATAATAAAACGTGTATTGGCAATTTTTGAACCTCCACTCTTTGCACAATTGTTTTGAATATGCTACACCCCTCCTCTACCCCTAAAATTTGGTGTATAAGGAACTAACATCATGCTCAACACAATGGTCATGGATTTAGACCTTGTATAGTGCAAAAGCTTGACACCAAGTGAAGTCAAAATCTACTGATCCACGGAACGCAAGGAAGAAAATGAACCTTTTAATTGACTTTTAAATCTATAATATCTCAATCCGTACAGTCAAAGTTTGTAAAGTTTTTTTGAGTATGTTTCTTAATAAGTTGTTTTTGAGTTCCTACGGTCAAAACTAGAAATTGAAGTTTTTGTTTCATTGCACTAGAATCCAACAATTTTGAAGTGTTTTTGGTGTGACACTGTCACAATACCTTACGGGTTAAGCTTCATCACTTGTTTGTAGAAGGAAAGTTTTGATAGGTGGCTAGCTTTTAGGTTTGGTGGGAGAAGTGAGGGCCGCTTCACACTTGGTGGCCAAGTTGAGTGGCCGTCGATTTCCACCAATGAGATTGCTAGAATGGCCAAAGTCCGGACTTTGGGCCTTCACACTTGTGCCCAAACTCCAAAGGCCGTCGTCCTACATGGCAACACTTTTGGGTTGTTTTGGCGCCAAAGCGACGGCCTCTTGAGCAAAACTTAGGTCGTCCATTATAGTGGATCCAAACTACAATCGAGAGTCCGTTGATTTTTTGAATAAAATAATCAAAAACTGACAAGATCTGGATCATTAGATGAAAGAGGCCAAATTTTTTTGGCTGTTTTTTTGGCTGATTTTTTAAGGCTGATTTTTATTGGCTGGTTTTTTTTGGCTGATTTTTTTGGGCTAATTTGTTTTTGGTGTAATGATATGGGGTTTGGACTTTGGACTTTGCCTTTGGGGCTTCACACCACGACCGGCCAAACCTTCAATCTATATAATTTAATGTATTTTTTTGGCAGAAAAGTTTGGCCACTCATTATGACGGACGGTCACTCGACTTGGGCATAGTGTGAAGCGGCCCTGAGAGTCTTAGGGAAACATTGCAGGGAAACCAATATAAAACTCTTGTGCTAAAATATTGTGGAATCTAATCAGATAGGAACCAACGAACACACTTCAACTCACACTCAAACAATTTCTGGATCCCCCTAATTCACGTTTCAATCTGCATCGAAATATAAGTGGAATTGTCTTCGACAGTATAGTCATTGTAGGAGAATATGAAGTATTATGCAGTGATCGCAAGGGAGAAAATAGATAGGGATTAAAACAGAAAAAAATGGATGAATTAATGGCAAACGAACATATGAAAGGGTAATGGAGGATGACGGTGGGAAAAAGGTCACAAGAAGAACTATGGTCTCCTTTGAAAGTTGGTTGGCATGAATAAAGTGTTTGTTCATTCCACCACTCAATCTATCACAGGTGAACCTCTAGTTCGGCGTTTATTAATTAGAAAAATGCATGCCAAATTAAGTGGAGAAATATTTAATGAAAAAGTCTAAACTAGAGAATCTATATATTAACAGATTTTGTGACACGAAGTGTCATCAAAGGGGAGTGGGGCTTGAAAAGGCATTCATTCTTGGTTGTATAATGGAGTGACACCCAAATTGGCGCCTTGTGCAATTCCAAGGATAGTGTCCACACTGCTGCCAACTTTGACACCCTCTCAAGGCTGAGAATTTGTTATTTTACCATGAAAGTTTAGACACAAAATCATCTTTATGTTGAGAACATGTGTACCAAATTTCAAGGCTAGAAGGTTCATACAAAAAAAGATATACAAGATTTATCAACAAGGGGTAGGTGTAAGAAAAGTTTCACAACTGCCAACTTTGACACCTTTCCAAGGATTTTTTAAAAAAAGATTCCTGTAATTTAGAATGACATGATTGAAGGAGCCTTGTATCACTAACTGACTTCCACTCTCTTTCAAGAACTACCTTTACCGCATCTATGTTTCTAAGACATACATTGTCATGTTGTATTGCATCTTTTAGAATCTTCCACATGTTCTCAAATGGATTGAAATCGGGAGAGTTTGCAGGCCAATTGAGCTTTTCAAAAGGGCGCGTTTGTCTCCATTCTTCACATATTTTGTTGCGATGGACGCGTGTGCCATCTTCCATGAGCACTGCATGTGGATCTTTACTCCTCAAATGAGATAATTCCCCTTTATAAACCACTTCTACGAAATCCATTGCAGAACATCGATGTTTAAGCATTAAAACAAGTTCAAACTTTTGCCCTCTGGCAAATGCGTACCAAATCATCAAGGAAGTCCATCCACTTTTAAATGTACGAACTATACAATTTGATGAATAACGCTCATATATAGTTCTCCAAACATGAACTTGTCTCAAATTTTTCCCAATTTCAAAGGTAGATTCATTTGTCTAAACAATACGCTCTCAATCTCATGCGCTCCATCCACGGTACTTTCGAGCAAAAGCGAGTCTTTGGTATATGTGACGAGGTATCAAAAAAGGTTTTCTGCAATTCAACTGAAAATGTCACTTCTATGTAAGAGCCTTTGAATGGTACGTCCACACACTAGAGTAGGGTATATTTTGACAATCTCTGATATTGACGCGCGATGATTATTTTTTGAGTAACGCAAAACACTACGCACGTCTCTATTACTAAGTTTTGTAGTATGACTTCCATCACAAGGTTCGCACTTATAAGTTCCATCTTCTCAAAAAAAAAATTCAACCTCTGATTGTTCTAACAAAAACGCCAATAGTGGTTGCAATTTGAACTTGAGTACTCTCTCCTTCACTCATACCTTTGTTACGTCCACAAATTTCATCTGAAATCGCCATCTGAAATATGTTGGACTTACTTTTACTAAGCTCACAAAACCTTTAACTCTCATTAACAACATTAACAATTTCATACAGAATCAGCCACTCAACAAGAGTCACTCAATCACATCACTCAGTCCATTAGGCATACACATCATTCAATAGGCATAAGCATGCATTACTGAATTATCTATGTTAGCAGGCATAAGCAACAGGCATAACCACATACACATCACTCAACAGGCATAAGCAAGCATGACAAAATTACTCATGGATCACATCACTCATGCAACACATCACTCCATGTCTTACACATAACACACTCTTTCTCTTTGCTCTCAACATTACTCCAACATTCAATGATCACAAATCGGACACAACATTCCCTTAAGTTTACACAATAGTATTCAAATGATATCTAGAGGGGGAGACTTTGTCATGCGTGTACAATGGAAGTGGTTTCTTTTTGATGTGACAACTCAACACTTCTACAAATTTTGGATTATATTGAATTTTTTTTTATGCATTTATGATTAGGCGCTCTGTCATATGGATAAGTTCAATGACAAAGCATGAGGTGTTAAAGATATTTCAACATTTTCACCATGTCCTTGAATTGGTTATTGTAGTAACACATGTTGGTAGATTTTAAATTACGATTTTTGTGTGTATCTTTTGGCCTTGAAAATTTTCAAACATGTTTTCAACATAACAATGACCTTGTGAAATGAATTCCATGTTGAAATAACAAATTCTCAACCCTAGGGAGGCTGTCAAAGCTGGAAATTGTGAAACGATTTTCCCATTGTTTTTGACAACTACACTTGTTGGTAGATTTGGAATATCATTTTCTTTGTAGGTCTTCTCGACTTGAATTTTTTCTCATGTGTGATTAACATAAAGATGTTTCCACTCCAAAAATTCCATGGAAAAAAGATTCTTCAATCCTTGGAAAGGTATCAAAGTTGGCAGTTGTAAAACTTTTCTAACACCTACCACTTGTTGATAAATCTTGAATATCTTTTTTTGTATGAACCTCCTGGACTTAGAATTTGGTACACATGTTCTCAACATTAAGGAGATTTTGTCTCTAAAATTTCATGGTAAATAACAATTTTTCAGCCCTCAGGATGGTGTCAAATATGGCAGCAGTGTGGACACTATCCTTGGAATTGCAAAAAAATAGTTTAGAAAATTCTATCGTCAATTAAATCAAACAAACACCCCATGCAATTCAACTCTAAAAAATTCTTATTGGGAATGGATCTTTTTGTTTAGTGTATAAGTAGCTTAAGGTCACATGAAGGTAGTAATTGTGTTTGTTATTGAATTAAACCAAGGTATGTTCTTTAAGGAATTAACTATCAGTTGAGGAGCACTCTAAGTCCAATCAATTTGATAGTATCTTTAGTATCCAATTGATGTATCCGTGATCAAATTGATAGTTACACAATTGCAGATTCATTTATTTTATTCTATATTATGAATTGTGTTATGTCGTGTTACATAATTGAATTTAGGGTTTTGATACTTAACTCATGCAATTTTCTCGGTTATTCTTTACTCCATCGTTACTTCTTGTAATCTGATCTCAATCTCCAATTGAGAAAATTTTGCGTATGTAAATGCATTGATTACCATTCATAGACTGCCATGAGTCAACTTACATCCCGATCTTCCTAAAGGCAAAGACTTAATGAATTCCAATCATAGTTATAGTGTTCTGTTTGATGAAGGTTGCGCACACCTCATATCAATAGAATACCCTCAATTAGATTATTGTTTTTGCATATCAAACCATTTAGTAAATCATCTAGTAGATGTGGTTGGCCAAACACGTATCCATTAGAACAAAATTAAATCAATCATTCACATTTCCTTTTGACTATGTATTTCTTATCTATAATTTAAATATTGTATGTTAACCTCACTCTTGGCAACACACATATTACATCGAGTTGATAAAAATTTATGTCATAGCTATTGTAGGATCGTCATCTCTACAATTAACTTCTCTAATTCATTGGATAGTCACGGTTGTAACTCCCATTCAGCATCAAACCTCTCTTGGACTCCACTTATCAACTTGATCTTTCTCTTATCCAGTAGATACTACAACCACGGTTTCCAACCAACATTCCCAACTGTGACTCAACGTACCACACTATAACAACTCTGACTTCTATTTGATATTGTAATGAGAGCGTATGCATTAGTAAATCCAGTTGATATGTCACAATTGAAAACAAACCCATCCAACAATCTGACTCATATCCAGTTGATCACACATCGATTTGATATTGCATATATAATAATCTAGTTTGAGGTATCACAATGTAACTACTATCACTATATAATAATGAAGCTCTATAATCGACAACAAAATATGATCAAGTAGATTCAAGCAAAGATGATGACTAACATTGTAAAATAAAATTGCTCAAAACTAAGTGTGTAGTGATTCCTCTCTCCTTCATTCTTTATCTTATAGCCCTAGGTAGTTATACAATCATGCATTTTCCTATCCTAACTATCAAAACTACTTTACATATCCATTTGATTCACATTCACATGTCCAAACCTAATTAAAGTGGATTTAGAGACCCTATGTACACCGAAACATCGATAACTACATCAATTTGAAAAAATTATTGCTACATTGCCCCTGACTTTAGTAACTTGACTTTAGACAAGTTAGTAAATCTTGTTTACGTAGTTCACTGTTTTTTGTACGTGAATTTGCGCCCCACGTTACGCAAGTTGTTGGTGTCGCGCTGCTCTCTGTTCAATTTGATGGCTTTAAGATGACTGACCTCCTTCCTCACTTGCTCATCTTTCCGGAATGGTGTTGTTACTTCCAAGTCTTGCTGCTTGAGCCACTTATTTAGAGCGGTCTTGTTGGTTGTGAACTCGTTCACGAAACATCCAATAGATCCGCAAAGAAAGTGTGTCATCTCCATCAATTCAATCATTCGTTTCCATCGAGATAGATGATAAGGCAACTTTACATCCTAGTAGAACCTAGGGTTGGTCAGATCATACTGATTTTCATTAATCACAATGCCAAGCTCACCGCACATCTTCACCAAAAAATTACCACAAATGGCACCCCGAAAACCTACCGGTTCACTGTGAGTTTTATGCTCCATACAAAAAAAATTGTATGCTTCGGCACAATGAGCTGCCGTATTAAATTGACCTAGAATCTTCAACCAATTGTACTCCACCAAATCTATAGTTGCATTCAGTTCCCATTTTAATCCACGTTCACAGGGACAAAAATGTATACTGGCCACGACAGCTAGTAGTGGTGTTATCTACCAGAGATTGATACACATTTGGCCACGAAAGTTCCTTGTCCTTGACAGACCGTAATCCTCCACAATCTAGTTGATAGCTCGCCAAGAGGGTAATGGAATGTCCATTGTCTGATTGAATAGATTGTCAAATTGGCCAGGGTACTTCTGGTTCCAATAGGAACCTGTCACCACGTTCCTTATCTTCAGTTTAAATGGCGGACAAAAGACCTCCGGTGGCACAATCAAATTGATCACTATACCTACTTGATTAGGGAACAAAAACATACTTTCAAACTGATTGAGCATCGACTTGATCTCTGTCTCACCACGTATCACTCCATAAACATATTGATTGTTGTTGAGTTTGCCTTGCTGTCCGCATTGTTCCCGTTCATGCGCTGCGACCACTGATTCCAACAACTTCTTATGATCCAAAAATTGCTCCCAAAGTCCTTTCTAATGATCGTCAAAAAATGAGACAATCCAAACCCTCTAACTCAGCCACAACTCTCGTCCACTGAAATTTTTGATGAAGCAATGATCCTCCTTTGCTCCTTCAAATGTTGATCTTGACATCTTTGGTGATCCAACTCCCTCTCCAATCCCAAGTAGTATAAAAGTGCTCATGTACCTACATGGCCAATCGATTTCACCATCTTGTGCAGGGGCATCAACACCAGATCGCCTCGGAGTAGCATCTCCCACAACAAGTTCTTCTTGTCGTACTTTGTCGCAAATCTTCATGCAGCATCAAATGCTAGCTCATCTAATAGATGTCCACGATCGTAATCTAGTAGATGCAACATCAAGGTACATTGATTTTCGTATACTCGAAAAAAAGAAAACGTTGGTGTGGAGCTAGCATCTTGCTGCCACAATTGCCTCTACAATCGTTCAACTTGACCATTCAACCGATCTCGTTCTTGCCTCAACTCGTGATTGTTTTGCATCAACAAATTCTTTTCAATGTTGAGATGAACGACATCTGCCTCCGCATTGATTTTTGTTGACAACATCTTGGCATGTGCCGTCTTCAATCGGTCCATCTCCTTAGCATGCTGAGCCTTCATATCTTGAATCTCCTGTCCAGGTTCAAGTTGTTGCATCGTATTCTTTTGCTTTTGTGATACCAGCTCCATCTGCACATTTAAGCAGGTTGCATGTTCCTCTTGAAGATTACGTTCTACCGTCTTCCTCATTGCTTCCTCTTTATCAACTAGATAAAGACCCAGAGCGACCTCCTCTCGTTCCTTCTGCAACTGTGTTTGCAATTGCTGAACTTCCTCCAAAGGTGGACTGTTCCCGAGACACTATTCCAATTGATGTTGAGTATGATGGAGAGTCAGTCGTATCTGTTGAAGCTCCTTCTGCAGCTTTTGTTCTTGTATTAACGTTGGCAGCTCCTCCTCATCAACTGAATTAGAGGGTGGCTTAATAACCATCACATTTTGTCTAATTTGATCAGGTCTCAACTTACCCTTTTGCTGACCAGGAGGTGGTGGAGGTAATTCTTCCACCAACTTCAATTTCGACCGCTTCCTCTTCTTCGTCGACAGTCCCGATTCTACTTGATACATCGGAACAGTGGTTGGTTCCACCCTCTCTTCTTCCAATCGAGTTGATGTTTGTTGACGATCCACTTGATGTGCTAACCAAACCAAACTCGAGAGGTAGATGGCAGAATAGAACCTCTGTGGTTGCCTAATTATTGGCTTCATCAATTTGATTTGCATCTGGTTATACACCAAATTAGCGCATCCAATATGTATGCCCTTTCACGCCAACACCGCAGCTGCTAACCCTTCCTTCATGATCAAATAGATACCTTTCTCACATAGAAGTATTCTCTCGTTGAAAAATGAGAGCCACTCCTTCCATATTCCTTTAGCTTTGGTAATGTCGTAGCCAGCTGCAGTTTTTGCCTTCTTGACAAAGATCTTCATCTCCATCTCTTTCATTGACTCGGCTGCATTCTCCAAACCCAAGTCATTTGCAGGTAACTTCAGCAACGCCGCAAGTTCATCAGGTCCATAATGAACCGGAACTCCATCAACTGAAAAATTGGTTATCTTGCCCTGTTTTGAGTTGATGATGAACTCCCGCACATAATCATCAACTTGATCTTCCAACTGCAGCTCCAAAAAATCCCATACTCTTGACATCTGCAGAGTGTGCCAGTTAGCTTCGATCTTCAATTACCATGTTGCGTTCACCTTACGCAGCACCATCTTCTCCAGGATTAGGTTCTTTCGAACCAACCCTGTCATATTCTTCCTCTTGATCTTGGGTAATGCCTCCCTTGAAATTGCTTCTTTTCTGCTTCTTTTTGCCCTTTCCTTCAAACCATCTAATTGATATGACTCACATCCACTTGAACTTCCAGTCCTTATTCTTTCCCTTAACAAAACCTTACTCCTCTTGGCCGCCATGCCTCCTAGACTTCTCTCCTTACCAACTTGACACTTATGTTTCTTGGCATGCTTTTCACTCAAAAGCCTATCAACTCGATACATCATCACTCACAACCATCACCAAAGAAGTAGAATCGACTAAATTGTTGCCCTCATAAGTGTCACGTTCCAACAATATTTCCAATAGATCACTCATTAATGGTTACTTTTAATTATGTTCCCATTGAGTAGATACACCATTAACTTCTACTTGATGTGAATTGAATTCCAGTTTCATTAAATAATTACATTCCCTTATTTGTTTCCAACATAATTTTTAAATTATACTTTATTTTATTAATATTATTAATTTGTATTCATTTTCTTCTTTTTATTTTTTCAATTTCTGATATATTTGTTTCGGGTTTTTAATTTTTAATTTTTAATTATCGCCCCTTACTTTAGGGTAAACTTGTCCTCAAGTTTGATAATGTTTAAGGCCAAAGCCATTATAACAAGTATCATGAATTTGCCATCAAAATCTTGAAGCTCAAAAGAACCATTAGGATGGGCCTTTAATACTATACAAGGACCAAACCACCACATTTTGAACTTACCCGGGAATTTTCAAAATCGACTATCGTACAACAAAACTAAATCATTATCATTTATAACTTTGGAGGTTAATTTACTATCGTAATACGTTTTACAATGACAATGGATAGCTTCATTGTATATATAAGCTTGGCCTTGTATTTCATCTAATTTCTGAAGCACACATAATTGATGTTGTAAAGAACTTTGATCATCTAGACGTTCATCAATAGCTATACGTAATGTAGGAATTTCTATTTCAATCGGTAATATGGCTTCTTGACCATATACAAGTTGAAATGGAGTATATTTAGTAGACACCATAAAAGCACATCGATAAGCCCATAGAGCATCATAAACTTGAGCATCCTGATCCACATTAGAACCTAGCACCGTTTTAGTAATAATACGACATAAAATGCCATTAGTCTTTTCCGTTTTATCCATTAGCACGTGGATGATATGGAGTAGATTTTCTATATTTAATCAAATATTCAGTGGTCAATAGTGCAATAGTATTATTCACAAATTGGGTGCCCCTATCACTTACCAACTCTCTGGGACAACCAAAACGGATAATAATATTTTCATAAATAAATTTAGCAATTGTTTTAACATCATCATTCTTTGCAGGAATGGCTCCGATCCATTTTGAGACATATTTTGTTGCCACCAAAATATACCTTTTATGACCATGCCAATTGGGGTGTATAATAGGACCAACAAAATCATGGCCCATTTTTCAAAAGGAATTTGAGCCAAAATTGGATTTAAAGGCATTGCTTTTGTTGTTGTAGGTTTACCTACCCGTTGACAAGGATCACATTGTTTTACATATGGATGAGCATTAGCAAATAATGTGGCCCACCAGTAACCAAATTGTAAAGCCTTATGAGCTATTACAAAACGAGCAAAATGGCCACCACAAGCTGCGTCATGACAGCCTTGCAAAATAATAGGGACTTCACTCTAGTTTATACATCGTCTTAAAAGACCATCCTTTCTTTTTTTTGTATAATACATCGGCAATTAAAGTATAAGGTTGAGCTTTATAAGCTAATTTAGTCTTTTGTTTTTGTGTATATTCATTAGGAAAGGTCCCTATACTTAAATGATGAATAATATCTGCGTATTCCATAGGAATGACTTCCACATGGAATAATTGTGCATCGGGAGAACTATCATTAATAGAATTATCATTTATAGTTTCATCCATGCAATAAAAGAAATCAACATTTTCATGTTTTCTACAGGGTCTGACATTAACAGTTGAATGAAATTTTTGTAATAATAGGGTTCAGCGTGCAATCCTGCCACTCAATTGAGGTTTATTAACCATATACTTGAGAGCATCATGATGCACATGAAAAGTAAAAGGATAACCTAGAAGGTAATGTCTATATTTTTTAACCGAATAAATTAATCCTAATCCTTCACGCTCAGTGACAGAATAGTTCTTTTCTCCATCACTCAACTGCCAACTAGCAAAATAAATGGGCCAATCATGACCCTTGGAATCCTTTTTGACTTAAAACACTTCCAATAGCAAAATTAGAAGCGTCAACATATACATCAAATGGTTTCTCTCAATTAGATGGAATTAACACAGGGGCCGTACTAAGGCGCTTCTTTAATCGTAGGAAGGCTTTAGTACACTCCTCAGTCCATAGACCCGCATGTTCGGTTTGTTTTGTTAAATGGGTCATAGGTTCTGCAATTTCAGCATAAAAATAAATAGATCGGCAATAGTAACTGGTACCTCCTAAAAATCCTTTCAAAGCCGTCATTTGAATAGATATGGATAGTTGTAATACAACTGCAACATTATCGGAATCAACACTAATTCCCTCAATGGATACTATATGTCCAACTAGCTTACAGTGTGGAACAACAAAACTAGATTTTTCCACATTAATGGATATACCATATTTCTTACATTTTTTAAAACATTTTTAAACCATTTTTAATGAAGTTTTTGATTACTAAAAATACAAAAAATATCTAAGAAAATCTCAATAGATTTATGTAAATATTTTGGAAAGACTGCTGTCATAGCCCTTTGGAATGTTGCTAGTGTATTACATAAACCAAATGGCATCACATTATAAGCAAAAGTATCCCAATCGGTAGTAATGATTGTCAAAGGACGACCTTCAGGTGCAATTTTTAACTTGATTATATCCTTAAAAACCCATCTAAAAAGAACAACACTCATGTCCCGCAACTCTATCTAAAATAGCATCAGTAGATGGAAGAGAAAAATGATCCTTTTTTGTAACACTATTGAATTTCGGGAAACATGGATAACACCACTTTTGCATTGTTAATGATCCACTTAACCGCAAATCTAAACTTGATGTTGACATGATATAATCAAGTTTAAATTTGTGGTTAAGTGGAAAATTAACGATTCAAAGTCATGATGCAAAAGTGGTGTTATCCATGTTTCCTTCTTTATATTGAAGAGAGACACAGGTTGAAGAAAGTGATTTTGCTACTGATGAAGTAAGTGATATAGAAAGTGAGGATACCCATTGTATCACTAAAGAAATGCCAGTTATTAAAAGGGTGGGGCTGGAAGAATATTTCTTGCCATCCCATCAAGTAGAAGATTTAAATGATGCCATTATTGCAAGGGAAAAGACCCTTGTTTTTAATGTTATTATTGAAGATGAATTGAGCAAGAACCTCCTTGTTTGACTGACTCAGATGAGCTTCTTGATAATATGTTGCATACCAAACTTTCTATCATTTCACCTTTAGAATCTTCCGTTACATCTTTAAATTTGGGAACCTTAGATGTACCAAGATTAATTAAAATTTGTTTGGATTTAACATTAATGGAAAGGGAACAATGGCATGAATTCTTTTTAAATCATAAGAGTGCTTTTGCATGGACTTACAAAGATTTAAAAGGCATTCTCCTTGAGGTTTGTGGTTGAATATCATCCATATTATCAAGAATATTATTATGTTGAATTCCCTTGGCCAATATTATTGTACGCGTAAATTTCCGATTCTTTATTATAGGTATCACCTCTATGACTTCCTTTTAGGATGCTGATAAAAAGTGTCTTGAGGAGGAACCATAGGGGTACTATGGATTCTTTCAGAATTCTCTGCAAGATGGGGTTATTGATTCATTGATTGTTTATCTTTTGAACCCTCATTTAAATTATGATGTTTTAATAAAGTGATTTTTGGATTTGCAGAAGGGGAGGAAGTAGAAGCTTGGTTCTTATTTTCTACATCCTTCTTTTTTATATTATCTCTTATAGCCCCACCTACATAATCACTATCTGAACTACTTTCTTGATCACTTTCCTTAAACTTTACTTGAGCCTTCGCTGAAAATCTAGTTATATAAACATCTTTTGAAGGGGAAAGTTGACAATGAGAAACGTGATTAACGTCTTTTGTATCATCTCTACGTAGTTGTCTAACAAGAGCATGAGCATTGCATTCATTAGCACTATGGCCAATTTGTTGGCATCTGCCACAAAGTGGATCATATCCTCCACGACCATTTTTACTTGGTTTACTACAAATTATAGCTATATGACGAGGTTCACCACAATTATAATAGGTAATAGATCTTCTATTCCCTTGTTGTTCATTGTTCTCATTTCCTCTTTCATGTTCACCAGATTTTATTAAAGGTTTTTTAGAAATTTGAGCATAATTACTCATACCCTTAGATTCTCCGGATTGTGACACTTTTTGATTTATTACTCTCACATCATTTAAAAGCCAACACTGTGTAACTTCATGACCTTTTCCTCCACAATAACTACACTTCAAGGGAATTTTATTATTAGCTAATGTCAAACATTGAGTTGATAAGTGTCCATGCCCCCCACAATTTGTACACCAAACATTGGTTCTTTGATTATCAGTGGTAGGTCGTTTAACATTTGCATTTGCTACTTGGACTACAAAATCCTTTAGTTGTTCTCTTAATTTTTGAATTTCATGAATTTGATAAGCTTGTCGTGCAGGCAATAGTAACGGTAAGGAATTAGTTTTTACTGGTAATAAAGCTAAGGGAGAGGGGTTCATTATCCTTGGTGGATAATATTCCTTGCCATAACCTCCCATAGGTACAGCTTAGTCAAGAATATATTCTAACATAAGAGGTGGAGGAGATTGTGATGCATTCATTGTATAATTAGCTCCTATCATAGATTAGTCACAATTTCTTGCACAAACAAAAGCAACTTCCAAATCAACAAGGGTAGGAAACCCAAATTTGGTATTGAATTTGTGAGTTTGGTATACCAATAAGATATTTATTTTTAAAGGATCACCCATTTCACGATTAGGCCATTTGTGTAATAATAATTTTAAACGGGTATAATCCAAAGAAATAGATTCATTAGGTGCCATTCTAAAAGACCTTTGTAGTATGGAAGTAAAATCATGTGGTCTTAATCTAGCGAGAAAGGATTCTTTTAATAGTAGCCATATTATTGATTTATGATCCAATCCATGGTACCTAAAAGCAGCCTCTCTTACTAGATTCCCTAGAAAACTTGTAAAAATATTTTGTTTTCGGCAGATCATTCACAGTTGCGACAATCTGAAATTGATCTATATATGCATCAGGATCATCTACCACCGTTCCATAAAAGTGGGGATAAGGAACCATATTCAAATGTCTTGTGATAGGTGCTCCTGGGAGGACCATGTTATCTAACTCATGATCAACAGGTGGTGGAGGAGAAGGAGGTGAAGGCAGAGATAATAGTACAAAATTTTTTAGACCGGGTAGAGTGAATATACTTAGACTAATATCTCAATCCCTTTTCTTATTTTTCCTCAATCCACTATTTCTATGAATAAAATTTGGTCTGTCTTTGTTACTTGATTCCACAAAAACTTGAGCCCTTTCAAATTTAGGTGTTTGAAAATCTAATTGTTTAATGGTTGAACTAGTTGAAGAGCTATTTAGAAATTCTTCTTTTACTTTTAATTCTACTGATAATGCTGGTTTTTATTTCTTACCCTTATCTAGAGGTGGTGAATTAAAAGTATAAAAATTTTATGATTCATTATCACTAGATTCTATCAATTGTTCTATAAAAAAACTCAGATACATTATCCAACTTCAATAGATTCTATCAATTGTTCTATAGAAAAAAACTTCTTTCAACTTCAACAGATTCTATTAATTGTTCATCGATAGGCAATACAATGTCAGGTTTATAGCCCTCAAGAGTTTTAGGATAATTTGGTAAATTTCCATATTCCTCCTCATAACTCTCTGGTAAAGGAAATCCAAAAGTAAATTTAGAAAATTGGCTAGCAATTGGACTGGGAGAAGGAGTTGTATTATAGATTGGATTATTAGACCTTACTAATATTGTTTCCAATCTATTTTCTTTTCTCACTTCTCAATTCTTTTGCCGATTGATCCTAGTTTTTTTTTAATTTCCCTAAATCTGTATCCTTTTTTGACATTTAAACTGCCATATGAACTCCTACACAATTTCAAATTATTTATACTTATGGTAAAATAGGTTACACATTTGGTAATCCATTCCAATTTCCATGAGTAAAATTAAAACACACGTTGCCTCAATTAATTCTGCGTTATTAATTTCATATCTAAGGTTTCTTGGAAAATTCCAACTATCTCATAATTCATCAATATAGTCAAATCCATGATCCCATTTAGCTAATTTCATTAAACAGTTTTTCTCAGTCTCTAATTTTTGTAAGAGTGTAATTTTTGTTCTATTGAGTTGATAATAAACTCTCAAGGTATTAATTAAACCTAAATGGTTCCAATCTAATTTCAAGGTGTCGCATAAATGACACGATAAAATTATCCGCTTCAGGGAATTCACCACGATAAAATTCCCTCGGTTGTAATTCCCTAGCTAGTAGAGTTTCCGGCATAATTTATAATTGATTTCATGAATTCAATAAAGTCCTCAATATTTTGTTTTTATTTCTATTTTTACTACTTAAATTAAAGAATATGGAAATCAAAACCTCAATTGAGACATTGTAAATGGCTCAACTTCATAACTTCCATAATCGTTTTCCTCTACAAATTTTCTAGGATTATTAAATTGGCTAAGTAATTTTTTGACTACCAAACTTGCATATTCTTTCCTTATTTATTCAAAATTTTTTGTTAACAAAATAATCAAAGTAAATTCATTTTTTAATAATCTTTGAATATATTTTTAATAATTAAAACAACTTGCAACAATTTGCATTAAATGCATCTACCATTGTTTATTATCTTATAGGCATAACAAGCCAAAAGATAATGTTAATGGCCTAAGAGGATCTTGGCACAAAAAATTGGGAATTAAAACTTGACTTTTTAATTGTTGTTTACCATGTTGGAATATATAGCATGATTTCCCAAACTTACTACCATTCCATGCACCACATCCCGCAAAAATTAAAGGTACAATATATTTTTTTGATTTGCCATATTAGAAGGATAAAAATTGAAGTTCGACACGTAGTAATAATTCTCCTTTACTTATGGCTAAAAAATTAAATGATTTTTCATCATCCCAAATTATGGATAAAATTATTCATTTAATTTCAAGCGGTAGTCATTCATATGTTGGATGTGTTTCAAATTTTGATTTAGGAGGTTTATAATTACATTGAAATCCTTGACCATAATAAGCACCTCTATAAACTCTATGTAAAGTAGCAAATAAATATGGTCCTTTAAATATTTTATCAAAATTTGTGGAATTCACTTCCCATGGAAAACAAGCCATGATTCAAATTAATTTTAAAATTTAAACTAAAATTCCTTGTCTGTGATAGCTTTCTTAAGAACTCTCCTCAATTTAGAAAAACTCTTTGCTTTGACTTACAATATTTTTTTGTTATTTTCTAGGGGTCTAACTATCAAAAACAATTACAACTTAATGAAAATAATTTGTGATATTAGATTTTTATAAAAAGATTATTCAATTTAAAACAATTAATGCACAACCTCATAGCTACTACAAACCTGAACCCAAATCCCCGACAGCGGCGCCAAGAATGTCGTATAGAAAATTCTATCGTCAATTAAATCAAACAAACACCCCATGCAATTCAACTCTAAAAAATTCTTATTGGGAATGGATCTTTTTGTTTAGTGTATAAGTAGCTTAAGGTCACATGAAGGTAGTAATTGTGTTTGTTATTGAATTAAACCAAGGTATGTTCTTTAAGGAATTAACTATCAGTTGAGGAGCACTCTAAGTCCAATCAATTTGATAGTATCTTTAGTATCCAATTGATGTATCCGTGATCAAATTGATAGTTACACAATTGCAGATTCATTTATTTTATTCTATATTATGAATTGTGTTATGTCGTGTTACATAATTGAATTTAGGGTTTTGATACTTAACTCATGCAATTTTCTCGGTTATTCTTTACTCCATCGTTACTTCTTGTAATCTGATCTCAATCTCCAATTGAGAAAATTTTGCGTATGTAAATGCATTGATTACCATTCATAGACTGCCATGAGTCAACTTACATCCCGATCTTCCTAAAGGCAAAGACTTAATGAATTCCAATCATAGTTATAGTGTTCTGTTTGATGAAGGTTGCGCACACCTCATATCAATAGAATACCCTCAATTAGATTATTGTTTTTGCATATCAAACCATTTAGTAAATCATCTAGTAGATGTGGTTGGCCAAACACGTATCCATTAGAACAAAATTAAATCAATCATTCACATTTCCTTTTGACTATGTATTTCTTATCTATAATTTAAATATTGTATGTTAACCTCACTCTTGGCAACACACATATTACATCGAGTTGATAAAAATTTATGTCATAGCTATTGTAGGATCGTCATCTCTACAATTAACTTCTCTAATTCATTGGATAGTCACGGTTGTAACTCCCATTCAGCATCAAACCTCTCTTGGACTCCACTTATCAACTTGATCTTTCTCTTATCCAGTAGATACTACAACCACGGTTTCCAACCAACATTCCCAACTGTGACTCAACGTACCACACTATAACAACTCTGACTTCTATTTGATATTGTAATGAGAGCGTATGCATTAGTAAATCCAGTTGATATGTCACAATTGAAAACAAACCCATCCAACAATCTGACTCATATCCAGTTGATCACACATCGATTTGATATTGCATATATAATAATCTAGTTTGAGGTATCACAATGTAACTACTATCACTATATAATAATGAAGCTCTATAATCGACAACAAAATATGATCAAGTAGATTCAAGCAAAGATGATGACTAACATTGTAAAATAAAATTGCTCAAAACTAAGTGTGTAGTGATTCCTCTCTCCTTCATTCTTTATCTTATAGCCCTAGGTAGTTATACAATCATGCATTTTCCTATCCTAACTATCAAAACTACTTTACATATCCATTTGATTCACATTCACATGTCCAAACCTAATTAAAGTGGATTTAGAGACCCTATTTACACCGAAACATCGATAACTACATCAATTTGAAAAAACTACTACAAGTAGGCGCCAATATGGGTGTCACCCCACTATGCATGTATAAGACCTTTGATTTTGAATACCAAGGTCTTTGGTTCAAACCCCATGGATGCTAAATGACCTAAATATAGTAATGTGTAATTTACTGCCCAAAAGTACTTTATTGTCATTTTGGATGCGAGGATCCCTTTTCTCACTTTAATTAGTTAATATTGGGCATGGCGGTGTGGAACGAGAGGTTCACCTATGGTATGCCCAAATAAAAACAAAGTAGAAGAAAGATTCTTCTCGAAGGTCCTATGAAGTGACTTGGATTCGAGAACAACTTCAAGGAAAAAGTCAGAGTGACAATACGTGGATGTAAATTACAATGCATTTTTTACTGTGCATATTGTTACAATAGCCACGGATCAATTTGAATGCATCTCGTTTAATGTTTTTCCCAATTAACCCACATTAATTTCCAAAGGATGAAATGTCCCAAAATGGGCTTTTTGAAGGATCGGTCAGGTTCTCATGGTGTCAGTTTATAACATTTTTCTTTGAAATTTTAATTATAGATTAACATAATCTATTAAACTTTTAATTATAGATTAACATAACCTTTGCAGGAGTACTACTTTCTATAAATCCAACATTTAATAAAGAAATTAGAGAGTTCAGAATTGCAAATGGACGGAGCTAGTAGGGCATGCTCAATAGTATCGCTACATAGATCTGTAGTATTACTACGTAGAGCTAGTAAATATTGCACTTATTGTGAGGCCGGTTATAGTGAAGGAAAGTTCTTAGCAACCCTCATTGTTTTTCATTTTCTTTTCATGTGTGTAGAAATTACTAGTTTGACTTTTTTTTAATACAAAATTCTCCTTAATAGAAGGATGCATAATTATTCTATCACAATGTCTACGCATAGAAAAAGGCATACGGCTAATATTCACAATTAAGATTCAAAACTAAAATCCATGATTGAAACCAGCAAATACATATAATTTCTCAAATCTCAATTTCATTGCTTTTAATGTAAAAAAAGTTTAATCAATTGAATTCCAACCTATTTCAAAGTTAATAAAAATCAACAAGTAATTCGGAAAGAATCAAAATAGTCTTAGGAAGAGAATACAAAATATAAGGATGGACTCCTATTATCGTCCATTCCTACCTATTATTGTCCATCGCTCCCTCATATCGTCCATCCCTCCTTAATATCGTCCATCACCACCTATTATCTTCCATCCCTCCCTCATATCGTCCATCCCTCCCTAATATCGTCCATCACTACCTATTATCGTCCATTCCCAGGAAAGAAACTTCACCAAAAAGAATCCCTAGAGAAAGAGAGTTGACAATTGTGGAAAAGAAAAGCTTTGGCTGAGAGAAGAACCACGCAGACGCAAGCGACGCCAAAGATCTCCTCAACCACCAAGATGCACTAGAATCACTGGAATCGCTACACTTGTTGCTCTGGCATTGAAACCCACATCTCTGAACTCCGATCGAGCGCCCGATGCCTAGCAACCTATTCACCGCCTCGCCCCTCTACGCATATAACAATTCTCAGAGTTCGGTCGCTAAAATTTCCTTGCACTGAAGCAAATTGTCTTGGTCGATCAGGATCTGAGTTCTAGGTCTTCTGTCAAGGATCGGTGCGGAGGGGTAGGGAATTAAGGGGGGATGACTAGAGTGACGTGCTGCCTCTCTTTGTCTCTCGCTCCAGGACCAGGACGACGGAATAGAATTTTCCCTCCATGCCCTAGGAAGAGTAGAATTTCTATGCAGAAGCTTTTGTGCTCCGGATCATCTCAGAGGTCGTCCATTGTTGCAGATGCAGATGTGCCTGATTTCTTGCCCACCACTTGGTATTCTTTCTTGAATATGATGTTGGACTTCAGGAAAATCATAGTATTCTTTGTTCATTCTTAATAGCTTCTACATGTGGCAAAGCTTAGTGCCTTTATGAAGTGTAGAGAACTTGGTGGTGTTTGATGTCAAGTTAGAACTAGGTTACGTGGCCTTTGAAGATGAAGAAGGAAATGTCATGTTAGTTCATCAATCTTTGCCACATTTTTTTTGGAACTAGTAGTTGAAATTTAGGGGTTTTTAGGGCTGACTTAAATTACATAAGTTATAAAAGAATGCATCAATCACTATATTTTGCTATACTGTATCTCAATGTGTGTTTGTGGTAAATGAAGGTGACTCAATATTTGACGCAATTATCATTGGTCTTTAGCAAGGTTGTCAACATATATATATACATATATATATATATTTATATATGTAAAATTGGAAAAAAATATATAAATATGAAAAACAAATAAAAAATTGGAAATCAATGCATTAATTTATAAACTACCCAAACTAAGTGCCTCACAAAAAATCCACCATTATAAGGTTATTTAGAAGAACAAATCATACTCACAAATAGTCCTTACAAACATTCATTGTCCACAAAAAGTTTTAAAAATCACAATGAAATTAATATTTTAGAAAATCACCTAAATATTTAAAAACCTTATTTGTAAATGCACGGTCCTTCTAGGAGTATAACGGGTTGATGGATATGTTTGTATAAATACTGACACAAGTCCATTAGTAAATGTACCAAGAATTACTATTAATCATACAAATATGAATCATCTTTTTGAAAAAAAAGGTTCATCTTTGACTTTAGAATGATATTTTGTCCTTTGGGAGACTTTTGCTATCTTGGGCAAGTTCTTATGATGTCAATCTTAATTATAAACTTCTTAAATTTTTCATAAAGATGTTACACAGTAGAACTTTCATGAGGATATATTTTTCTTTTACATTAGACCCTTAGAATCAAAAATATGCTATTCAAAGTACAATTTTGTGGAGTGAAGCGTTTCCAAGCTATGCTATGATCTTTTATAAACACTTAGATTTGTTTTACAATAAGAAAAGGTTTTTCCTTTTGAGATCATTACAAAAATATTTGTGTCTTTCATTTGAAAATGCCAATTTATAGCAAGTCCAAAATTTCCACACATTATTGGTCAATGTACCTAAAGAAGAAGAAGAACTCCGGTCCTCGCGAGGGGGCCGGAGCGAATAAAGTGTCTATTCGATCCATCACTGAACCAATGTCCACTAGACATAGGTTTAGTAGTATGGAACTACACTAAAATTGAGAATTAGTGTTACACTACATTTAATGTAATAACTACTATTGACCTTACTACTCTAATTGTGTATTCGTTGGAATTTAGTGTAATGCTCATTAATGAGCCGACCGTTGATGAGCCGCTTGTTTGACTCGTTGCATGTTAATGAGCCGCCTGTGTGCCTGTTGATGAGCCGCATGTGTGCTAGTTTTTCAAAGATGCCAAATTTTTTGTATGTGTCTATTATTTTTTGGTGACATGATTTCTTCAATTTTTAGTAATTTCTTGAATCACATAATCTTTGTCAATGTTTGTCAATTTTTGTCAACTTTGTAATATTTTCTAATTCTTAATTTTCTAAACATTATTTTGCCATTACACTATATGTAAAGCTAGTTACATCCCAAAGTTACAATTCTCTGTATTTAGTGTTCATGTTGGCATTTAGTGTTGTAACACTATATCTCAAGTTGACATTTAGTGTTAGAGTTCGTAATTAGTGTTGCGAACACTAATTCTCAATTTTAGTGTAGTCCCCCTTCTCGAGAGTAGACACTACAATGTATCTATTTTACACTTTGGATTTCCATGCAATGACAAATCAAATGCACACAAAATCAAAATGTGTACTAGCAATTTTTGTACCTTTACTCCTTCCTTAATATTTTTGAATTTGCTACATCTACTGACCACTTCTCCAAGCTTGTGTACATGGAGCTTGTGTTATTTTTAACAAGATATTATATATGTTAGATTTTGAATCATGCATTTAAACTTTGACATCAAAGTTTGTAGATCCTCTCTGTGTGGGATAGGAAACAAATCTATTCTTTATTACTTCAAGTACTTCAATTTCGTAGCTCAAATGATCAAAGATTATGAGCATACAATAAAAATATTTAAAAATATTTAAAAATATTTAAAAATATTTAAAAATATTTAAAAATATTTAAAAATATTTAAAAATATTTAAAAATATTTAAAAATATTTAAAAATATTTAAAAATATTTAAAAATATTTAAAAATATTTAAAAATATTTAAAAATATTTAAAAATATTTAAAAATATTTAAAAATATTTAAAAATATTTGCAAGTATTGTATAAGATCCTAAAATTGAACGTTGAATTAAATTAGGATGGGCAATTCTAAAGTGCTTTTGGTGTAAAATAATCAATGAACTTTACGGGTTTATAAAACAAATCAATCCAACCATAAAACTTTTTCTACAAAGGTGGGCACTACAGTCATTTATGATACAACTCTATACTACCTTTGATGTTACTATGTGTAAAATTGGATGGACAAATACTTTACATCAAATGGATTGTAATGGTGAAGAGTTGCAACTTTGCATTATGCAAAGAATTTTCTTCATCAAGAAATCAATGGGTATTGACCTTGCTTATCCAAGGGGCTTGAAAAGAATCATGTACCTCACTTCAAGTCCTAATATTTTCCATACAACATTGCCAAAAGTTCTATGAAAAATTGCACATATTTTCTCGGTGGTCTTGAACAAGATCATGTAGTTGGAAGTGGATTTTTAAATTTAATTTTTTTCTTGATTATACTAAAACTGCCATTTGTAGAATATTTCTAATTAACCTATTCTTGCTGCTTTATGGGTTAAGGTATTCAATGTAGCATTGCCAACCTAAATTTTGGGGGTCAAAAAATGCTAAACAATTGCAAGTAAACATAAATTCTAGTAAGTTTATTATATAAGTGCATTCAAATTGACATAATCCCTTATGAACATACTAGATAATATTCAATTGTAACAGATAATATATGCTATGTTGATACTACCAATAGTTTTTGAGGCAAAGATGTAAAGGCGTATATATTTGAAACTTGAATAACTAGTTGATTGCAAACAATATACCATAGTTGATGGATGTGTGTTGCCTAATATATATATATATATATATATATATCATATTAGATGAATAAATGTACACAACATTTTATAGCTCATTGACTTACTATTGTGAGTATGTGCTTGTGCTTTCATTTGTCTTTTTCAAGGTGAATTTATGAAAATTCCATGCTTTAGCAAACATTTGCTATTCATCCCACATTCACCACAATGGATAATTTCAATGTTTTCTTCTATGCTAGAACTTGGTTCTTTAAGGCCCATGTGTTCTTTTGGTTTGCAAAAATCTTTCAGTGTTCTAGATTGTGCTAGACAACACCTAGGCAAAGGATACATTGTAGGCCCCCTTCACGGAAATCACTATACCTCGCTGATGCTTGCACCGATTTCCGTGACGATGATCTTAATAGATGCCCATCTTCCTCCACTTCTATATCATCTTTTATATTTTTTCATGGAGGAGGCCTGTAGCGTTTGCTATTGAAATTATCGTCCCTGAAGTATCCAAAAATGGACATTAGGCCTTAAAGGGTTGAGAGGGTGCTCTTCATTTTCGACACCACGCTCTTCATGCTTATTTTCTATGCCTAGGTGGCTCATTCCCTAATTATGGAGGCTCCTACTATGTGCTTGTGTTTTTACTGTTGTTCTTTGTTCACTATGAGAGGCTTGATATTGAATAAGAGAACATCAACGCATGACATTTAGGTAGCTTAAGAGGAGGTAACCACATGTTTTCAAAATATCCAAAATACGCATTTTCAATTTAGGGAAGACACTTGATGGCACACAACTTGAGTACTTTCCGATCATGATATGTGGAGAGCTGCCTCCTTCCTGACAACTTTGCAGAACTGGCTTCAAGAAATATTGTACAAAACAACTAACAATGCATATCCATAATTTCATCTCAGCAAGGTGATCACAGTTTTACCATGATGCACATAGAGAGATGAGTCCTTACACTTAGGCTTCCCTTGCTAAGCCCAAATACTGAATGACATATCTTGCAAAGCAGATACCACTTTACGCCCTCTATCTACCCATTGACAATCCTTCACCTGGGACTGAAAACTTAAACTCCCACACTAATTATCTCCACACATGATATGATCGATATCATGGACGAATCATGCATCATGTTCTAAACCATCGATACGCTCGTGGATGTGGGCACTCCGAGTCCAGCAAATGACAGGAAGTTGGTGAGGACATTGAGCTGCCTGATGGTCCACTTCCTTGAGTGATAATACATTGAGCGCCTAAAACAGATTCTCTTTTGGTAATATGCATTGTATGGCTGTTGCTGGATTGAACAGGATTTGCAGTTACTGCATTCATATAACCACCAGTGCTCTAATCATCGTAAGCTTCAACATGTTTGAATTTGGTTGTAAACTCAAGAAACCTGCCAGCGATAGAGAAGGTGTTAAAAGTGGAAAGCATGCCCAAATGCTGGTTTTTACAACCTTCCTTTGCCTCGCCGTGCTTTTGAGTGAAGCCCCTTTCTGCCTCTGATCCCCCTTTTCTTTATTATTATCATGTTCTCAATTCTTAGCCAATGTTTACACATGAGAAGAGTCGAAGCCATTTGAGGTAGTTGAGATGTCACCAAAGGTTCAGTACGAGACCCTCGCTTTTGATTTATCATACAACTCTTTCCTCGCTCTTAGCAGGTAGAACATCAATGGAAGAGTTTGGTGCTCTCTTAAGTAAAACAGTAATCCAGAGCAGAAGTGCGCGTGGTCTTCCACATAGATTGAAAGTGGTTTTGACCGCCTTAGAGAATAAAGAGGGGAAAGATACGTTGTACCGTGAACCTTATCTGCCTTCCTTTCCTTTGAGCTATTTTGAGCTAACTGAAGCACTTTGGGGGTAATTACGATAACTTGGAGTCAGGTCAAACTCATGGCATTTTTGCCTCAATTTACGAATAAGGCGATTGAACCCAATTTCAATATAGTTAGCTGCACTTCTCACCTTGACTGCCGGCGACTTTTGGATTTTGATGCCTGAAGTGAGCTTTAGATGTAAAAGGAGGTATTGATCTTGTCTTATTGACCACGCTAGGTGGTGGGGCCAAAACCTGGCCCCTATTTTGTTTTTGAATGGGGCCCTAAATTTAGCCAGAGGGGGACCTACAGACTAAATTGGAGCCGTAGGCCCCAATTTTGTTTTAAAAAAAGCCCCTGACCCCCCCAAAATGGGAGGGCCAGAAAAATGAGCCCAAGCAATTAAGACGGGGCCCACCTCAGGTAAGTCCGAGCGTGTGGGACGTCCTGTCCGCGCCAGCAAATCCCACAGTTGTTTTTCACTTACAGTCGGCTCTCTATAAATGTTACTCCTCGGGAGCGGGATTTTCAGTAACACTTATGCGTTTATAACGTTTATAGAACTAGATACCGACGATTAGTAACACTTACAAAAATGACACTTATGGAATACAATACCGATGGTTAGTAACATTTAAAGGAATAACACTTATGAAACTTGATAGTGATGATTAATAACATTTATGGAAATAACACTCGTAAGACTTCAAAGAAAAATCCATAACATATAGAGAATATGAAAGCTGAAAATACGAAAAATATAAACCATAATGCAACTAAATTCAACTCACCTAAACTCAACTAAACTCAACTAAACTAAACTTTATCAAAGAAAGAATCCATAGTGGATTGATGGATATTTTCAATACGGGCAATTGCCACATCTTGCAGAAGAGTTTGAACCAAGTTGATGTGTGATGAAACTTCACGTGGTCTTTGCTGAAGGAATTTCTTCACAATATGAAGTGCACCTTCAACAGTGTCAAATCCAACCACCTCGTCTACCACGTCATTTATAACCTCATCTTCAACAATCTCCAAGTCTTCGGAAGGAAGCATGTTTAGGATATCCTCCTCAGTAGGTTCATAGGGATTATTTAAATCAAAGTCTACCTCATAGTTTATGAACTCATGAGCGTCCATAACATCGCTATCATTTAGGTCTGAAGATAAAAGTGAAAGCCGATGAAGCAAACGTCCAATTTCATCAACCTCACTCTCAATCCTTGTTGCAAATCTCTCCCTCTCAAGTACATCTCTCTCCCTATCACTAAGAACTGAAAGTATGCCTGTATGCCTCCAACAATTCACGATTGTTGACGATGTCACACTTGTATGCCATGCCTTCACAACCATAATTACAGCCTCATAGACATCTATTATAAATACCTCGTTTGCAGTTAGACAATCTATCTGGTACTGAATCATTAGTTTACGGTATTGCGCCTTAAAAGAAGCAATAATGCCCGCATCCATGGATTGAAAACGGTTGGTAGTGTTAGGTGGCAAGAATTCTAACCGCGTCACCTCCAACCGTGATGCCACATTGGATATCTGATTACCTGAGAAATTATCAACGAGCAAGAGAACTTTATCTTTCTGCGCTAATATCATCCTTCTATCAAAGTCCAACATAAAACGCTCAAAGATCTCCGTAGTCATCAAAGCTTTCTTGTTAGCAGCCCAACCGATATCTAAATTCTCAGGAACATGAATATGTCTTGAGGTGAAGGCACGCGGCTTCATGTAGTGATTGATGATAAGTGGAGGCAGACAAATTGTACCTATCGCATTTGCAGTGAGCGCTACTGTGATGCACTCCTTACGTTTCTTCTTTCCCGACAATCTTGACGTAGCGAGAGTACGATTTGGCTCCATTCTGTAGAAGAGGCTTGTCTCGTCCATGTTGAACACGTCATCGGGATTGTACGAAGCCAGGAGCGCCTTGATTTCTTCCATCTTTGCTAGAGCTTCTGCTGAATTGTCAGTAGAGGCATCTTCTCCATGTCGCGTGATGGGTCTTATATCAAATCTCTTCTTGAAATTGCTCATCCACCCAGACGAAAAATTGAGTACTTTCTCGCTTGACTCTCTTGGTGTCAAATCATAAAACCTCTTGGCTGCACCTATAATCAAGTCATCAGATAAAGTTGCACCTTGATCTATCATTGCGGTGATCCACTTGAAAGTGGCTAGCTCCACTATTGGACAATATACCTTCCTCAAGCGCTTCATCCCATCCAAGCGCACCCCACCTTCCTTAGGTATTGACTCCTTCTTCAGTAGTCTACCTATGCTCATTGCTAAAACAAAAGTATGATATTTGGAATTGGTCCATTCCATCAAAGCCCTTTGAGTGATTTTGTGCCCTGTTGACATTGAGTTTTCATAATGAGCAATAATATCCTGCTTCTCCTTGAAGGTGAATTCTCGACTCCTCGCCATTGCCACCTTCAATTGCCACTACCATGTCAATCACACACACAACAATAACAACCTTCCACAAATGACTAGCGACTTACAAAAGTAGGAGCGACCTATTGTACCACTCAAATACCTACACTGATGTTAGGCACTTTGGGAACCATTCAATTATGCACACTTACAGATGTGACCACATATGTTCCCAAGTGGCACAGGCCAGACGGTAACTAAACATGGTCTATTTTCCAGAGAATTGCAAGCTCATTCAAACCCAAGGTTTGAACATATTAAGTTACAGTAGTATGGCTTGAGAAAGAACATAACATTGTGCAATACAAAAGTGACTTGATGTGAGGGTGTTTCTAAAAGATGGCTCTTCTTGAGTGTTGTGCACCAAATCAGTGCCTTAATGGACAATTCATCCAAACCATTCCCCATGACTTTGGATTGACACTCTCTGACTTGATGTTTGATGAGCATGCACCCATCTGGAAGTTTAAAAAAAAAAAGAAAAAAAAAGAAGAGTCATAGCCAACAATCAAACCTCAGCTTGACAGGCCATGCATCCATGATGGGGTCGACGGCATGCCTCTTGCATGTGGCAAACAACCACACCCAAAAAGTTAAAAGCAAATAAATAAATGAATAAAAATAAAAACTCACAATATGGCCTCCGATACCCTTCTCGAATATGGCATGCAATGTCCCACCAGATTCTGTTCGAAGAATACTGACAGATTCTTTTTTAAAAGGACAAATCTTCTCAAGTTCCACAAAAGATATGGTATATATTCATGTGAAGTAATTTAAAAATTTAGAAACAAGTGCTATTATGATATTTTTGCCACATGTAACACTTGTAGAATAATTTTAACAAAGGGGGGAGCGGAACATGTTGTAACACTTAACATATAACACTTACTAGTGTTAATTTTGAGATTTTTCTCGGGAGCGAGATTTTCAGTAACACTTATGCGATTCTAACACTTATAGAGGTAACATTTATAGAGAGCCGACTGTACTATGTTGCGTGGTTTGTGATCTCGTGCCTTTGTATGATCACATCAGACAAGAAAGAGGCAACTTTCCCACCTCCTCAGGCTGCAGGAGAACCGCGACACATAATGAGTGAGAAACCCTTGATGAGGAACACTTATTGGGTGACGAACTACAAAGTTGCTTGTAGTGTGATATTCAGTGACACAATCACAACATACTTTTTGGTTCAAGTGTATGCACAACCATGTGATCTAGGGTCCATCATAAGGGACTCGGCAGGTGACAAGAAATCCCCTCCCGCACCATCGTTCGACGGATGCCAGACTCTAACTTTAGCATTGGTGAATCACGCATGAGTGAGACTGAAACATACAGATTACAGATGTACAAAATACATCAACCCCAATTCTAACGCCACACCAAGCTCAACATGCCCGTTGAAACACGTTAGGGTTTTCTCCGATTGTATACAACTTAGCAACAGATAGCTGCCAAACTTAGTAAGCACTCGTGACAGTGGCAAACAACAGTTTCATTCTCACATAGGACCCGACGACCGAAAACTGGACTTCAGCAAGCTCAAGGAAAGAGCGATGCGATGAGAAGCATGGTTTCTCACAAGGTGCGGAAAACAACGCCACGTCAGCGCACTTGACCCTCCCTCCGCATCCACCAAGCTGCTTCCTATGATTCCACTAATCTGCAGACAAGAGACGGAGAGAAAGATTCCGGGGTGCACAAAGTCGGAGGAACAGGATCCTTCCCACGGGCCATAACAGGATTTGAGGGGCAGGCTGCTGTGTACAGACTGCGCGCTGCATGGGTACAGTGTCATCATCGAGAGTGGGCCATTGCGTCGAGAAATAAATGTCCAGCTTGAGCTCTCCAAACCCTCACCGCGCCTTCTTCGACTCACAGTTCACGCTTCCCCTGGAGTGGTGCTCTTCCATCGCCGACGTTGTTGTCATCTGCTTCTGGAGCTGAGGGCGCTGCATCTGCTTATGGTGGCGAGTGAGATACGGTGCTTCTTCTCTGTCGTGCATCGTCTTGTGTTACGGATCTCTTGCCGTGGATGGCGAAACCCTCGTTTGGCCATCGTTTCTGGCGTTGGATTCAGAATCCTTTCCGTGTGCAGGTCGTCGGGGCGTGCATCGATCTGAGGTTGGGGTTGCAGACGAGCCGAAACTAGAAAGCGAGGGGTTGCATTCTGTTGGGGAGTGATGGGGAACACACGCTCGTGCATACGCAACTCGGACGTTGTTTCTTGTTGCGGGAAGGGGGACACAAGGAGTGGGAAGGTGAGGAGTGATGCTCTGGACCGGATTGAGCGTTCCAAGGTGCACTGGAGCCAGCTCACGGATCGTGAGTCGGACCTTGACGATGAGGAAGTGGCGCAAGAGAACAGGCAAGTGTTTGAGAAATTGCAATCCCATACCACTTGGGGTAAGTTCTTCCAGACTTTTGGTTATGCCTCGCATTGGCAAAGTGTTGGTGAGTTGGTGGTGGAGGAGAAGTTTGCGGAGGGGGGACAAGCTGAGCTCTTTCATGCCAAGGTCATTTGGAGTGATCCGGCATCCAATGAGGACGATTTGGAGGAGGGACGTGAGTGGGTGCTGAAGGTGTTTAAACAAAGTACCCGCTTGCATGAATTACAAGCTCTATGGCCCCTTGGCTTCTTTCAATGGTTGGCAGAGGATGTGGATCGGTGTGATCGTGGTCTACCTTCACGAGTGCGATACCATTGTGATGTATATTGTGGAACATTGTTGGGTGATGGTAGATTTGCCTTTCTGATGGGAAAAGAACATGAAGATTTGCGGAGCAGGATTGATCGTGCTATGTTGCATTTTAGATGGCATCATGGACCATTTTTAAAAGCTGAAGTTCAAAGTATCATGTTTAGAATTGCTCGAGGCATGGATTGGTTGCATAGCCATGACATTCTTCATAGGGACCTCAAAGCATCAAATGTTTTGGTTTCTTATAAAGATGGATTCCTTCCAGCGTATTGTGTAGCGGACTTTGAGTGTTCCGTTGGAGTTGTGGGAACTGAATTTTTTAGGGCCCCGGAGATATTACAAGCTCTAAGGAATAAGGTTGCAAGCAACGATATGAAGGTGTTTTCAAAAGAAGCAGATGTGTATAGCTACGGCATGATGTGCTATGAGGTCTTAACAGGAAAACTTCCTTTCGAAGGTCACGATAGAAATGATTATGACCTAGTACTCTGCGGAAATCGGCCGAGGATTCCTAAATATGTGGATAATTGGATGAAGAAATTATTGAATAGATGTTGGGATACGGATTGTTCAAAGAGACCTCTTTTTCCAGAGATAACGGAAATTCTCTTGAATAATTCAGTTGTTGTTAGGAAACTTCAATTAGATATTCAAAAGGTAGAAAATTATAGATTTAGGAAAGTTCGATTAGGTATTTAAAAGTGGGAGAAGGAGAGATATAGAAAACATGATAAGAGGTTATTGTAACAAGGTTTGATCCTAGATACAAAATAGGTAGGGTGAAAATTTTCAAATATGTGCCTTCACAAACCTTCTAGACCGAAGATGTCTATGTAGAGAATGATAACTAATCAAAAGAATGGATCATGTACTATTTATATATTGTTCAATTTATTAAGTTACTTTTGTATTTATTGGCTTTCCTTTGCTTTTTCTAGATTAGTCATTTACATTCCATGCTTTTATCATCATTTGTCATGCATCCTACATCCACTACCCTGAGTTACGTTAATGTTTCCTCCTATTTCAACACTTTAGAGGTGTTCAATATTCTACGCACCATGCTCTTTAATCTTGTCTTTCATACGTAGATGATTCTTTGCTTCCTAAACATCGAGAGTCACACCATGTGCGACCTTATGTGCAATTACAAAAAAACTGAGTGAGTGGAAATGGGAAATTTGATGGCCTCAATGGATGAGATTGTGCATTAGAAGTTGGGAGAACTACAATGATGCCAATGTATCTGCTTCTTAGTATAACTTCCATAGCACATCAATTGCTGATGTAAAAGACATTATCTACTTTCAAGATCAGGCCAATTTTTGGGTTGGTAATTCTCAAGGGTGGAGATCTTTTTTGGTTAATTAGGACCTAAAAAAAAGCTCTAGTTCTTTTGTCATGCTCCTCTCATGACACTCTTCTCTCTTGAGTCTTAACAGTGGAACATCACAGGAGCCAAAAGTTGGCTTCTTGGATGACAATTTGAGGATGATAATCAATGTGAATGATCTTTCATCCAATTCTTTTTTGGAGAGTTTATTGAATTTGTAAGTAATAGATGATGATGAAACTTGCCTTGTTGAGGTAGTCATGGTTTATCTAGAGAAGAAAATCTTTGTGACATGGATCTAAATGTAGTGTATTTTAGAAACTTCTACCTATCGCTTTAAATCTGAATTTGAGTGATTCAAATGATACTTTCTAAATTTTAGTCCAACTAATGAAACAAAACTTATGAAGTCTGGTTTCCATTCCAATTTCAAAATTTGAAAAATACATAAAATTGAATAAATTATTATAGTTTGAACTTTGGGCCTGTCACCATGGTTGACCAATTTACTAATTATAGCTGAACACGGGAGTTTCATCTGTATCCCAAGTTTTGGCACTATAATAAATACCTTTGGTGAAATTTTCATAATTTTAAAGCAAAGTTGTATTTGTTGTGAATTTTCTTCACTTTCCTTAGGAAAATCATGATCTTTGTAAATTTTTACAAACAAATCTGCAAATTTTTGGACATAAGCAAGACATGTAATCTCATGTGTGAAAAATAAAACAAAATAAATCCCACCTACATTTAATGAAGAAATAGAGCACAAAGTATGATAGAATTGGGATGGATGCCACGGTCATAGGCTTTGTTGTTTAGAGGTTCAGACATTTATCATCATGAACAAGCTAGTCGTCAAGTTCTGTGTTGACACGCGCAAGGTTCTTTCAATCATTACGAGGAGTGTTTTTTTGCTCATGAGCTTGATTAACGCTTTTTTGTCTTGAAACTCTTTGCATTCTCTCATACAACTTGGAGTTTTGCTTGGGGTTTTCTTGTTTCACTTCCTTGCCCTTTGCTTGGTTATTGTTCTTTCTTCCTCTATCACTTGTCATTGCTCTCGCCTTTGCCTATGGCTCTTGTTGTGTCTCGGCTTTTTGCCAATTTGCTCGTGGCCTTGAGGCTTCTTTGGTTTTCTGATTTCTTATAATACATCCCAAATCAGGTCTTTCTGATCTTAGCAAAAGACATTATTCACTTCAATAACAAAACCAAGTTAGTATGCATGCTGCAAATGTGGTGGGATAGACATGTACAAAAAGTACATTTGTCTATAGTTCTAGAAGTTGTGATTTCTTTGTTACAACCATCCTAATTTAAGATTAAATTGTATTTATTCAAAGCCAGATTTCTCTCAAAAGGGTTCAAATGGTTCACAGTCGATCAAGCCTTACAAGATACGAAAACATGACACTAGTAGCAAACCCGGTTGTTTTCCACTTATTATACAGTTGCATATGTACTCTTGTGATTCTATTGATGTGCAAACTTGAGAGTGGGAGATAAAGATTGATGTATGCTCAAAGTCGAAGGGCTCCCATGTACTATACCCTCCACATTGCATGTGTACATTGTCTTCATCCAGAGTGACCAGTTGTGTTGAGAAGTAAATGTTTAGGTTGAGCTCTCCTAACCCTCACCTCGCCTTCTTCGACTTATGGTCAAGTGTTTAAGGAATTGCAATCGCATTCCAGACAGGGTCAATTCTTCAAGACATTCGGTTATGACATGAAGGTTGGACGAAGTTGAGCTCTTTCATGTCAAGGTCATTTGGAGTAGTGCAATTTAGGATACTGAGATAGGAGGGGAATATGTGTGGTTGCTCAAGGTGTTTGAAAAGGGCACTTGCTTGGGCAAATTGCAAGTTTAATGGCCCCTTGGCCTTCAAGATTCAACATGTATGTGTAAAGAATGATAACCTGTCATATCTAGAGTTTTCTAATTGAAAGGATAGATTGTGTCTTTTTACCTTATTCAATTCATTGACTTTCTCCTTTTCTAAATTAGTCAATTACATTCCATGCTCTAATAGACATTTGCCATTCATCTCACATCCACAGGTACTCTAGGTTACTTTTATGTACCCTCCTAGTTTAATTCTTTAAGGCCGATGAGTTTGTTTAGCATGCAAGGATCTGCGAGTGTTCTAGATCACGCAAAATAACATCTACGCACGGGGTTCATTTCATCACAACCCCCATTCACGGAAATCATTGTTGCTTGCCGATGCTTGCACCGATTTCCGTGGCAGCTGTCTTGATAGACGCCCATCTTCCTCCACCTCATTGTCATAGTTTAAGTCTTTCATGGAGGTGGCCTGTAGCAGTTGTTATTGAGATTATCGTGCCAAAGCAATCCAAAATGGGTTGCTCAGCCTAAAAGGGTTAACACTTTAGAGGTACTTTATATTTTAGACATTGTTCACTTCAATCTTGTTTTTAATGCCTACTAGATGAATCTTAGATTCCTAAATAACGTGGATATTGTTGTGCGAGACTATATGTGCAATCACATAAGGACCCTTGAAAGAGTGAAAATCGAAGATTTGGAGGCCCCTATGATGGAATTGTGCATTAGAAGTTGTGAGATCTATGATGAGGCCAAGGTATATGCTTCTTGTTTTAAAAAAATTATCACAATGTGAGTTGCTAATGTAGAAGAGAATAGTAAATCTAAGTTGGTATGCATATTGAGAATATTAAATCTAAGTTGGTATGCATGATGAGGATGTGGTTGGATAAGAAGGTACGAAAAGTATATTTGCCCAATGTTTTGGAAGTTGTGATTTTTTTGTTACAACCATCATCATATAAGTCTTTCATGTTTTGATTATAATATAAGAATTATTTGTAAAGTCATCTAAAGTATTAATGAGATACTCAACTTTAGATTAATTGAAAACACCCTTTGTTTATGCTTAATAGCTTTAGATGTGGAAAAGCATAGTTTTCTCTTAATTAAAGTTAAAGGAAAGTGTGGAAGAGCTTGTTATTAATCAAATTAGAACTTGGTTTGATGGCCTTGAAGGTAAAGAAGGAGAGGTCATAACTAATCCCTAAATCATTGCCACATTTTTTGTCTTCGAAGTGACAATAGAAATTAAGAGGTACTGAGGGCTAATTTTAATTAGATCACATAAAAAGAAGTCATAAATCACAATGACATGATTTACCTCCATTGATAAGTAATATATATATATATATATATAGAGAGAGAGAGAGAGAGAGAGAGAGAGAGAGGGAGAGAGAGATAGAGAAAGAAAGAGAGAATTCAACTTTCATCAATTTGTCAAGTACCATGCTTATGCTTTCATCCAAACTTTGAGTTGCAAAAAAATATTCACTATAATTCTTTTCACATGTTAGAAAGAGGTGTAATAATATTCTCATTTAGTCCTTATAGCTATTTTAATTTAAAGAAAGGTTTCAAAAAATCACATTGAAATTGATATTATAAACATTCACCTAAATTCATAATAGCCCATTTGTAAATTCATGGTCCTTTAGGGGAAAAAATGGATTCATTGATATGTCTCTAGAATTCCTTACACAAATTTATTTCTAGATGTACTAAAATTCACTATAAATCACTATAAATCCACTATAACATTCACTATAAATCATACAAATATGAATCCTCTTCTTGAAAACATGAGGTTCATCTTTTCATTTCTTGAACTTGGTATTTTTTGCCTTTTGGGATATTACTGTCATTTTGGACAAGTTCCTATGATGTTTATCTTGCTTACAAACATTGTTAGTTTTTAATAAAGATGTGGCATAGTAGAGTGTTCATGGTGATATAATTTTCTTTCACATTAGACCTTTTGAATCAAATATGATGCTATTCAAAGCAAAATTTGTTGGAGTCCAAGAATTTATAAACTATGCAACAACATTCTATAAACATTGAGAGTTTTATACAAAAATGAAAGATTATTTTGTATGACATTGTCACTAAAAGAATCTTGCCGTAAGTGCAAGAATTCCAATTTATATCAAGTCAAAAATTTCACACATTATTAGTCAAGTAACCCAAAAGCTGTATTTTGTCAACAAAAATGTTCGAGATCTTGATTCTAAGACTTTTATGTTTTATTTTTACCACCACAAGATACGGTGTAAAACTTCTTCTTAATTTGAATTTTCTTTCAATGACAAATTGAGTTCACTCAAAATTAGAATATGTAGAAGCAATTTTTGTACCTTCTCTCATTCTTGGTCATTTTTTATGAATAAGCTACACCCACCCACTACTTCTACAAATTTATATATAAGGAACAAGTATTATTATTTGCATTAGTTTTGACCTCCAAATTTGAGAATAAAGAATGAGAAGATACGTTGTACCATGAACCTTAGGGTCGCTTCACACTTGGTGGCCAAGTCGAGTGGCCATCCATTTCCATCAATGAGATTGCTAGAATGGCCAAAGTCCGGACTTTGGGCCTTCACACTTGTGCCCAAACTCCAAAGGCCGTCGTCCTACATGGCAACACTATTGGGCTGTTTTGGCGCCAAAGCGACGGCTTTTCGAGCAAAACTTGGGTCGCCCATTATAGCAATCCAAACTACAATCGAGAGTTCGTCGAAATTTTTAATAAAAGAATTAAAAACTCACAAGATCTGGACCGTTAGATGAAAGAGGCCGAATTTTTTGGCTCATATTTTTTGGCTGGTTTTTTTTGGGTTGGTTTTTTTTGGCGTTATGATATGGGGTTTGGACTTTGGACTTGGCCTTTGGGGCTTCACACCACGACCGGCCAAACCTTCAATCTATATTATTTAATGTATTTTTTTGGCAAAAACGTTTGGCCTCTCACCATAGTTTGGCCACTCATTTTGACGGACGGTCACTCGACTTGGGTATAGTGTGAAGCAACCCTTATATTTGACTAAATGGAGACAATTGAATGGAGACAACTTGAACATTAGGGTAACATTCAAATTGGCGTTTGGGCAATTCCAGGGATGGTGTCCCACACTGTTGCCAACTTTGACACCTTCCACGAGGCTGAAAATTTGTTACTTTACCTTGAAATTTAAGAGAAAACATCACCTCTATGTTGAAAACATGCATACCAAATTTCAAGTCCAAGGGACTTATAAATCAAAAGACAATAAAGATTAACCACCATGGGGTAGCTGTGAGAAAAGTTTCTCAACTGCCAACTTTGACACCCTCTCACAGATTGAGGAAATTTTTTTTTGCCAATGGAATTTTTGGAGTGAAAATATATTTATGTTGGTTACATGTGTGGAAGTTTTCAAGTCCAAAAAATTCACCCAAAAAATCACATCCCAAATCTACCAACATGTGTAGTTGTTAGAAACAAAGGGAAAAACCATTTTACTACTTCCAACTTTGACACCCTCTTTAGGGCTGAGAATTTGTTATTTTAACATGAGATTTTTGGCACAAGGTCATCTTCATGTTGATAACATGTGGGAAAAATTTCAAGGCCAGAAAATGTATTCATAAGAAGATATTCAAAATCTACAAACATGAGGGTTAGCTGTGAGAAAAGTTTCACAGCTACCCACTTTGACACCCTCCCAAGAGTTCAAAAAAATTATTTGTCCATGAAATTTTGGGCATGAAGTCACCTTTGTGTCAAATACAAGTGTAAGAAATTTCAAATCCAAAATATCTACACAAAAAACATATACCAAGTCTACCAACATGTGTTGTTGTGAGAAACAAAGGGGAAAGCTTACCACTACTTCCAACTTCAACACCCTTCCTGAGATTGAGTTTTAGATGATATATAATGAAATTTTGGCTACAAGATCATCTCTATGTTGGTAACATGTGAGATAGATTTTCAAAGCCAAAAGATGTATATCAAAAAAAAAATTATTCCATATCTACCAACGTGTATGTCCTCCTTTAGTGTCAACTACTGCTTGTAACCTTGAGGGCATAGAATGACATAGTTGAAGGAGCTACGTACCACTGACCAAATTCCACTCTCTTTCAAGAACTACCTTCAACACTTCTAAGTTTCTAGGGCATTCCTTGCCATGTTGCACAACATCTTTTAGCATCTTCCAGACATTCTCGATTGGATTGAGATCGGGAGAGTTTGCAGGCCAATTGAGCTTTTTGAGTTGGTGGATTTGTCTCCATTCTTCACATGTTTTGCTACAATAGACAAGTGCACTATCTTCTTTAAGCACTCCTATTGGAATTCTATCCAAGAAATGAATCAATTTGCCATCGTAGACCACTTCCACAAAATCCTTAGCAGAACGTCCACTTTTTGGCATAAAGACAAATTGTGAGTTCTGTCCTTCAGCAAATGCACCCCAAATCATCAAAGATGTCCGTCCACTTTTAAAATTAGGAACTATACAACTTCATGAATAGCGCTCATATGCACTTTTCCAAACATGAATTTGCGGAGAACGTTTTTCAATCTCAAATGTAGATTCACCTGTCCAAACAATACGCTCCCACTTTTCTGGACTCCATCCGCGGTACTTCTGAGCAAAAGCTATCTGCTGAGACATGTGACAAGGTGTCAAGAAAGGTTTCTTGACTACTATTCGATTAAAAATACCACTTTTATGTAATATCCTTTGAATAGTACGTCTACACACTTGAGTACGACATATACTAGTAATCTCTGTGACCGAGTAGCGACAATGAAGTCTTGCATAATTCACAATACTATGCACATTTCTCTCACTAAGTTTTTTAGCGTAACTTCCACCGCAAGGTTTGCGCTTGTAAGTTCCATCTTCTTTAAATGTTTTTACTAACCTCCACTACAAAAAAACCAGCCCAATGTGACTGGATGTGACTAAGCGCATATGACTGCGTAGTCACCTCAGTCATTGGTTTAGTCTAAAATCAGTCCTAAGAGGGTCCAGTCATGCACTAGTCATATATGTAGTCATATTTTTGAGGACCTGGATGGGAACGGCTACGGGAACGGAACATATGTTCTCCTGCCCGGTTCCCAGAGTCATGCTCTGAGTGCTTACTATGTGTAGTCATAGTAATGTAGTCATATGGTAAGGGTAATTGGTTTATGTATGACTTATTGTAGTAAGAGAGTTGGTTTGGGTGACTACACGCAGTCATGTAGTAAATAACCTGACTAGTAGTAGTCATATAATAATATATGAGAGCATACATTTGAAACATGTAATCACATTTATCCCATATTCTTTGCGAACAAGTCATATATTCTCTCTCATTTAGAGATGCTTCTTCCTTGTGTACTTTCAAGCAATTTGAGAGAGGGGATGGCAGACATAGAAGGTTTGGAAGTTGGGGTGCTTGTTGGGTGCTAGTTTGCTACACTTGAGGCTTACAATACTTGATTCAGCATCTTTCAGGCACATCAATCAGGGTCAACAATCAGGCACAGGTACTATATGGAGCTTTTTCCTTTTTTCTTTAATCTTTAAAAATCTCACTACAATTCGTCATAGCATTCAGAAGCTATTTCAATTTTCGTGACTATGGGTAGTCTAATAGAAGTAACTCCAAAGAGTCCTATTCTCCAAACTCAATGTATGACTCAATGCGTGCAAGATCTCATTACTATGCGCAGTGATAAAATCAATCATGTATTAACTGATACCTCACTACATTTAGTCAAACCATTTGGAAGCTATTTGAGTATTTGTGACTAGGGGTTGCCAAATAGATGTGACTCCAAAGAATCACGTTCTCTCAACTCAATGAATGACTCAATTTAGTCACCATCTCACTACTATGCGTAGTGATTAAAACCAGTATTATGTTGACTTATACCTCACTAGAAATAGTCATTCATTCAGTCACTATTTACATATGGATGACTACGTGTAGTCATACATATATGACTATATAGAGTCATATGGACCCAAGTCCCACTGCAGGTCCCGTTTTGAGGTCCCAAAACACTGTGGGAACGCAGTATTGGGAACAAGAAGTGTCCGATATGACCCCCAGTCAGATTGTCCGAAGCAACTAAGTCAAAATGACTAGAAACAGTGCTAGTCACATTTTGGTTTATGCCCAACTGTAGTCATAAAACCTAATCACATTGGGCTGGTTTTCTTGTAGTGCTCTGAACTCTTCTAACAGAAACCCCGGTAATGGCTGCAATTTGAACTCTTGTATTTCCTCCTTCACTCAAATCTATAATGCGAGCACATATTTCATCTGAAATTTCCATTTCAGACTATTTTTTATGATTTTGATACGATACAAAACGCACATCTCTATCACTAAGTTTTGTAGTGTGACTTCCACCACAAGGTTTGCACTTGTAAGTTCCATCTTCTCTAAATTATTTCACCAAGCTCTAAACTATTCTAACGGAAACGTCGATAATGGTTGCAATTTGAACTTGAGTACTCCCTCCCTCACTCATACCTTTGATACGTCCACAAATTTCATCTGAAATCGCCATCTAAAATATGTTGGACTGTCTTATACTAGTGTAACAAAACCTTAAACTCTCATTAACAACACTAACAATTTCATACAGAATCGGTCACTCAACAACAATCACTCAATCACATCATTAGTCGATTAGACATAACCACATACACATTACTCAAGAGGCATAATCATGCATTACTAAATTACTTATGCAACACATCACTCCATGTCTCACACATTACACTCTTTCTCTTTGCTCTCACCATTACTCCAACATTCAATAATCACAAATCGGATACAACATTCCCTTAAGTTTATACAATAGTGTTCAATTGATATTTAGAGGAAGAAACTTTGTCATCCGTGAATGATGCAAGTGGTTTCTTCTTGATGTGACAACTTGACACTTCTACATTTGGATGTAATTGATTCTTTTTAGATGCATTTATAATTAGGCGTTGTGTCACATGGATAAGTTCAATGAGGAAGCGTGAGGTGTCAAAGATATTTCAACATTTTCACCATGTCCTTGAATAGGTTATTGTAGTTACATGCCTTGGTGGACTTTGAATAACCATTTTTTGTGTATCTTTTGGCCTTGAAAATTTCCACACATATTATCAACATAACAATGATCTTGTGAAAAGAATTCCATGTTGAAATAAAAAATTCTTAGCCCTAGGGAGGCTGTCAAAATTGGAAGTTGTGAAACAAATTTCTCCTTTGTTTCTTACAACTACACCTGTTGGTAGATTTGGAATATCATTTGTTTGTGGGTCTTTTGGACTTGAATTCTTTCACAAGTGTAATCAACATGAAGATGTTTCCACTCCAAAACTTCCATGGAAAAAAAGATTCTTCAATCCTTGGGAAGGTGTCAAAGTTGGCAGCTGTGAAACTTTTCTTACACCTACCCCTTGTTGATAAATCTTGAATATCTTTTTTGTATAAACCACCTTGCCTTGAATTTGGTACACATGTTCTCAACATAAAGGTGATTTTTGTCTAAAATTTCATGGTAAAATAACAAATTTTCAGCCCTGGGAGGGTGTCAAAGTTGGCAGCAATGTGGACACTATCCCTGGAATTGCAAAAGGCGCCAATTTGGATTTCACCCCACTATACATGTGTAAGACCTTCAATTTTGAACTCCAAGGTCTTTGGTTCAAACCTCATGGATGCTAAACGGTCTAAATATAGTAATATGTGATTTCATGCCCAAAAATATTTTATTGCCAATTTGGATGCCAAAGAACCTTTTCTCACTTTAATTAAATAATATTCAGCATGGAGGTGTGGAACTAGAAGTTCACCTACAGAAAACAAAGTAGAAGAGAGACTCTTCTCGAAGGTGCTATCAAGTGACCTGGATTCGAGAACACCTATAAGGGAAAAGTCAGAGTGACAATAACTGGATGTAAATTACAATGCATTTTTTACTATGCATATTGTTACAATAGCCACAAATCAATTTTAATGCATGTCATTTTATGTTTTTCCCTATTAACCCACATTAACTTCCAAAGGATGAAATGTCCCAAATGGGCTTTTTAAGGTTCGGTCAGGTTGCTATGGTGTCAATTTATTACATTTCTCTTTGAAAATTTTTAGTATAAATGGGCATAATTTATTAAAACCTTTGGCAGGAGTACAACTTTTTCATAAATCCGACATTAAATAAAACAATTAGAGAGTTCTGAATTGCAAACGGAGGGAGCCAATAGGGCATGCTCAATAGTACTACTACATAGATCTATAGTATTACTACGTAGAGCTAGTAAATATAATTGCACTTTTTGTGAGGCCGGTTACAGTGAAGGAAAGTTCTTAGCAACCCTCATTGTTTTTATTTACTTTTCATACGTGTAGAAATGATAGGTTTTACCTTTTTTTAAAACAAAATTTCTCCTTCATAGAAGGTACTTCATAGAAGGATGCATAATTATTCTATTACAATGTCTACGCATAGAAAAAGGCATAATAACGGCTAATATTCACAATCAAGATCCAAAACTAAAATCCATGATTGAAACCACAAATACATATTCCTCAAATCTCAATTTCATTGCTTTGAATGTAAAAAAAAGGTTTAATCAATTGAATTCCAACCAATTTCAAAGTTAATAAGAATCAACAAATAATTCGAAAAGAACCAAAATAGTCCAAGGAAGAGAATACAAAGTGTAAGGATGGACTCCTATTATCGTCCATCACTACCTCTTATCGTCCATTCCTACCTTTTATCGTTTACCCCTCCCTCATACCGTCCACCCCTCCCTCATATCGTCCACCCCTCCCTCATATCGTCCACCCCTCCCTCATATCGTCCATCCCTCCCTAATATCATCCATCACTCCCTATTATCGTCCATCACTACCTATTATCGTCCATCCCTCCTAATATCATCCACCCCTCCCTAATATCATCCATCACTACTAATTATCGTCCACCCACCTATTATCGTCCATCCCTCCCTCATATCGTCCATCACTACTACCTATTATCGTCCATTCCCAGGAAAGAAACTCCACCGAAAAGAATCCGCAGAGAAAGAGATTCGACGATCGTGGGAAAGAAAAGCTTTGGCTGAGAGAGGGACGACGCAGACGCGAGCGACGCCGAAGATCTCCTCAACCACCAGGATGCACTAGAATCACTGGAATCACTGCAATCGCTACACCTGCTGCTGTGGCGTCCAAACCCACATCTCTCAACTCCGATCGGGCGGCCCGATTGCCTCGCAACCTCGACGCGCACAGCACTTCCCCGAGTTCGATCGCCGAAATTTCCTTGAATTGAAGCGAATTGGCTTCGTCGATCAGGAGCTGAACTCCAGGTCTTCTGTCAGGGATGGGTGCGGAGTGGTAGGGAATCGAGGAGGGATGGCTGGAGTGACGTGCTGCCTCTCTTCGTCTCTCGCTCCAGGACCAAGACGGCGGAATAGAATTTCCCCTGCATGCCCTAGGACGAGTAGGATTTCTATGCAGAAGCTTTTGTACTCCGGATCATCTCGGAGGTCGTCCATTGTTGCAGCTGCAGATGTGCCTGATTTCCTGCCCGCCACTTGGTACTCATTCTTTCCTTGGAAGATGGGTTTAACCTAGTTTTTCATATCCTAGAAACTCATTTGCTTGGACATCGCGTTAAATGTATGATTGGGGCATCTGAGAGGTTTTTGTTTTTTGTTTTCTGCAGGGCAAAGCCGAACAAACCAATTGGCCCTAAATTTGATGTAAGTTGGCCTCATTTTGTGCATCAATGTGGCTGCCTTGTTTACCACTCTTTAGTGCCTGCCGTGAGTTTCTTCAAAGGGGTCGGCTACATTCGTTGTGTGCAGCATTTTAACCGGGAGAGTCTGTAGTTGACAGCTGAGCAGGTCACGCTTGTACAACTAAATGCTCTTCAGGACAACGACATTCCCTACTCAGATCACGGCATCGAAGTTATGTACAGGGTATGAAATATCCGTTTCTATGAGTTGAGAAATGAGGTTCCATCATGTGATATACATCATTTAGCTGGCTGCAGTTTGCAGGTTTTGACCCGTTCAAGCGCTCGGAGTATTTTGGTCCACTTTTTGATCTAGGCCAGGTAAATGACCGGACCTCTTCTTCTATGTAGAGCAACACAACGAGTTATCTCTTGTCGTTCTGTTTTTTTTAGGAAGATAGTGTAAGCTGAATCAGTAAACTTGACGTTGTCATGCTCAGTTCGAAAGGTTCAGACGCATTCTCCATCACACTTCTTTCCGTGTTTTGTTGGGCCACACTGATCGTCGCATCCTCAGCAGCCTCTTTGTTGACGAGGTACTGACGCACCCAAGGATTGCTCAGCGATTTTAGTATGTACTGTATATTCTTGGAAGCTATTTGTTCACTTTCAGGTGTTCTTGACAGCACTGCTTCAAGCAAAGAGTGCGAATAGTTGGAGCTAGACCCGGCGAAGAAGAAGTATATGAATTCACTCTTGTCCAGGTACTTCCGAGTTCCTTAGAACTTTCTAATGACTTGGATGCCAACATTTCATCTGTCTATGATTCATTCTCTATTTTTTTTTTTGTCTTTTGTTGGATATTGTGCAGAGAGTCGGAGGCAATTGGGATGGTTATTGGCTCACTGAAAGTCTTCGACATGACGGTGAAGGCGCAAGTGGTGGTGTTGCATATTGATTCGTAGCCATCTCGAACTCGAAGAATAGATGCACAATCCTTCACCGAATTGAAATACACAATCGCACTGCATTCTTTGTATTTGTAAATTGTCTGATAACTTCATTTCCTGAGATTTAGGTGTCTTAGTAGATTAGGGTCGGAGAAAATTTCAGTGCCTCTAGACAAGTGTAATATTCATCTTTGATGTCTTTCCCTTTCCCTTATAGATCTGAGAAGCCACATTTGGGTTGCAACAGGATGTTTTCTGTGTATTTGATATACAAGGTGTAAGAATTGATGTATACAACTGTTACAAACGTTTGTATTTGTGTTGAGCCCCATGCAATGACACATGGCATCATTATTGCACCCACCACATATTTGAGAAGTTGCAAAAAGGTTCATGTATTCTACATGTATGGTGTTGTATTTGAACATGATAAGGTTTAGATATTAATATAACCACCAAATGAAAGATGTTAGTTGAAGAATCGTAAGGTGTGTATTTTACTCTTAGATTATTAAAAATATACTAAATTTTGGCGAGATACACACCTTAAGATTCTTCAAGTAACATCTTTCTTTTGGAGGTTACTTCAATATGTGAGCCTTATCATGTTCAAATACAACACCATACATGTAGAATACTGTGGCACCTTCTAACGTTCAAGGGTTAATCAAGTGGATATAAGCAGAAAAGCAAAAGCCTACTATATAGTGTTGATTCATAGGTAATGTGGGTGAAAAATGATGTCGACCACATCAATTTGGATTTTGGAACACAATTGATGTGGACACATTTCAACATATGTCATGCCATTCTTTGCCATCTCACTGCCACCCACTACCATATATTGTCCATTCCTCTTCGCTTGCTGCCACCTCACCACCGCTCACTGCCACCTCTCCAGAATCCGCATTAATTCTGTATCAAACAATTTCGAAACATCCCACACTATTTTTTGAGGAACATGATTTGATGTGGATTGAGAATTGAGGTAGACCACTGTTATTTGCGTGTACTGGAATTAGTGTAGGTATTTCGAAATAGTTTGCTCGACACTATATGCAGTGTTTGGTGTACCTATTACCTAGGATATATCCGGGTTGCCTCACCGGGGCATCAATCCGTGTATCGTTCGAAGCGGTCTTGTGAGCTTGGAGTGCAATCCTGGTAGAATTGGAGCTTACACTCCATCTTCCGAGCTTGCCCTGAATTAGGGCACGAGGCTTATCTTCACCGCAAACCCCCGACCTTCGTCATCGCCATCGCCATTCTGCAGCTCGGGAGCGATGGGCGCGCCCGCGACTCTCTTCCTGGGCGCCAAGCTGCCGCTCTGCTCGCCGAATGCCACTACGGGGAGGATTGCTTCCTCGCAAACGCATCACCAATTGCAGCTATGGAGCACCGCGTACCGCAAGGGGAGAGTCTCTGCCTCCATGGACAGCTTCCCTAGGGCTTCCCGGAGGGGGCCGGGCGCTCCGCCGGGCGGGATAGAGCAGTTCGCGCGCTTGCAGGACCTGGACCCGGCGACGATGCTGCTGCAGCAGCGGATTCTCTTCCTCGGCTCGCAGGTGGACGACTTCTCGGCCGACTTGATCATCAGCCAGATGTTACTCCTGGACGCGCAGGATCCGACCAAGGACATCAAGCTGTTCATCAACTCCCCTGGGGGCTCCGTGACGGCAGGCATGGGGATTTACGACGCCATGAAGCTCTGCAAGGCGGACGTGTCGACCGTGTGCTTCGGCCTGGCGGCGTCCATGGGCGCGTTCCTGCTCGCGGCGGGGTCCAAGGGGAAGCGGTACTGCATGCCGAACGCGCGCGTGATGATCCACCAGCCGCTCGGAGGCGCGGGGGGCACGGCCATCGACGGCGCGTTGCAGGTGCGCGAGATGATGTTTCACAAGTTCAAGCTGCAGAAGATCATGGCGCGCCTCACGGGCAAGAGCGAGGCGCAGATCGAAGAGGACACGGACAGGGACAATTTCATGAACTCCTGGGAGGCCATGGAGTACGGGATTGTGGACGGCGTCATTGGAGATGGCAATCCCGACCTTGTTGCGCCCATTGGCAAGGCCATGGAGCCGCCTAAGGCTAAGATCAACCCTAACTGGACCATCAAGGAGTTCCGGGAGCGCAGGTACATGCCTTCTGAGGACGCCGCCGTCAGACAGATCGAAGCGCCCAAGGGCCCGGAGAAGGAGACGCGCGAGCCAACGGCAGTGTGACGCTCCTCCTCCTTTCTTAGGGTAAATTCTCTCTTGCTCTTCCGTGGAGGTCACAACTTGTACAAGTCTTAGAATTGCAGTGGACCTTCCTTACTCACCTTTTTCTCATTGTATACTTACATTTGATTCAATACATTCTGAAATCGTCAAAGTATCCTTCATGGGCCAGGTTTGTATTTATGTGAGCGATCATGTTTCAAGTTGTTTATGATAGGAATGGTGTTCCTGTTTATACGTCTTAGGCGGATTGGGATGTTACTTGCATGAGGATATTGATACATATGAATATTGATAGGGTAAGTGCTCTCTTGCTCTTTGTTGGAGGTCACAACTTGTACAAGTCTTAGAATTGCAGTGGACCTTCTTTACTAACCTTTTTCTTATTGTATACTTACATTTGATTCAATGCATTATGAAATCGTCGAAGTATCCTCTACGTGTTCCTTCATGGACCAGGTTTGTATTATGTGAGCGATCATGTTTCAAGTTGTTTATGATAGGAATGGTGTTTCTGTTTATTCGTCTTAGGCGGACTGGGATGTTACTTGCATGAGGATATTGATACATGTGAGTATTGATAGGGTAAGTGCTCTCTTGCTCTTTGTTGGAGGTCACAACTTGTACAAGTCTTAGAATTGCAGTGGACCTTCTTTACTAACCTTTTTCTCATTGTATACTTACATTTGATTCAATGCATTATGAAATCGTCGAAGTATTCTGGATGGTCTTCTTTGTGTTCCTTCATGGGCCAGGTTTGTGTATGTGAATGGAGAGAAAATGCATGAAATTGTGATATCTTCGTATTTTTTCATTGGAACTATGTTTTTAGTTTAAATGAGTGAGCTTTATTTTGCTGCTAATCGAACAGGAGCCTTATGCTGTGCGTGGATTTTAATATCTATTTCCGGAGAAAGGATGTCTACCTTTCTATTTAACAGTGTCTGTGTGCACTAGCGTTTTCTATTATGAATCTGAAGTTCATTGCACTCTGAATTCTATTATGAGTCTGCACACTGCAATGACTGTTTATCCGTTAAGGGACATGACCGTGGGATCAACCGTGTGATTTTTCATCAAATATAAGTGGAATTTTTTTTGTTTCATTTTTCGGAGATGAGATCACATGTTTTGTTCATGTCACAAAAATCACAAATCCTTTTGGGAAAATTTGAATTTGTTATGGAAGAAAAAGTGAAGAAAATTCATATCGATTTCAAATTATGCTAAAAAAATCCGAAATTTTCACCAAAGATGTACATTCTAGGGACAAAACTTGTGGTGTAAATGAAAATGACATTCCTTGATCAGCTAAAATTAGAAAATTGGTTATTGGCCCAGAGTTCGAATTGCAGTAACTTATCCAATTCTAAATATTTTTCAAATTTTCAAATTGGAATGGAAAGTAGACTTCGTAAACCTCATTTCATTAGTTGGATTCAAAGACAAAATATATCATTTGAATGACTCAAATTTAGATTTAGAGCTAGAGCGAGAAGTTTCTAAAATAGAATACATTGAGATCAATGTCATAAACTTTTTCTTCTTAAGATATAACATGATTACCTCAATGAGGCAAGTTTCATCAGCATCTAATACTTACACATTCAATGAACTCTCCACAAAAAGAATTGGATGCAAAATGGACATTTACAGTGATAATCATCTTGAAAATGTCACCCGATCAACCACTATTTGAATGCTATGGCGTTTAAGGGTTATGCCACTTCCATTTGAGCACTTGAAGAGTACCGAGAAGATTCTCGTTGAAGTGTTATGTTTTTCATTAATATTTAATCATATGAATTTGAGCTTCACAAAGGTCATGTATTGATGAATTCATGAATATTAGAAATTCATCCTTTTTTTTTACCTTCCATGAAATTCACTTTTATTTAATCAAATCTTCTTTATGAATCATCAATAGTTATTTGATAAATTTGGGGTTTATAAGTACTTTTGAATTTTGAGATTTAAGAATATAAATACAAGAGCTTAATAACAAATATATAATATATCATCTAATTTTTATTTACTTATGTTTTGACAAACACATCTATCATCAAGTTGAACTTAGTTTAATTGGTAGAAATCTACATTTAGAATGATTTTATTATGATCTATAATGTGGAAAGATACCATGAATATTAGTATGAGTCTTTTCTCATGCTAACCAATTAAAGAAATCAGCCTTGAATAGCTCTACATTTCTATTATCAATTCAAAGAGGGAAAAATGGACCAAGAATCACAATGTAACTTGACTTATCCTTCTTCATTTTTGAAAACAATAAGACTATTTCTAATTTTAATTTTAGAGACCACAAAGCCCTTCCGTACTTTTAAGATTTCAAGTAGATAGACTATAAAAGCACTAACATATCTAATATTTATTCTATGCGGACAAATAATAATATCAATAACAAAACAAGCAATTAGTTGAATTACTTTTATAAGTTGTATTTTAACCCCTTAAACAACCATGATTATCTTTTATATAAACCACTCCAAAACCACACCAAAACCCTCTTTAAGATGAGATAACGTGAGACTACTTTAACCCCAAAATCTCAAGACTTTGTTGAACCAAAACCACCTCAAAGTTGCCTCTCTAATATGAGGCATTGCAAGACTAACTGAAACAACTTTTTACTATATTTAACCATGGGAGCTTCAAATTAGGTACTACAAGAAAGCACTCGAAAACATTTGACTACATAGGTTGTAAGACACATGCATTTGAAGAGTGCAGTAAGTTTTTTTTCTTCCCTATGCAAAAATGGTCATTGAACTTTGACTTAGGATAATGGCATATTTTTCTACTACACATTGCGTAAATCTAATGAATATTATTATAAATTTCAAGGCACAACCTATTTTTCTAAATCTCAAAATTACCAAGCATTCAAATTCTTACAGCTTATTGTAGCAATATAACAAGTTCACTACATTGCTTTTGGTATATTTAGTGTTACACTACATTTAATGTTTTGACCTCTTTTCACCACACAAATCTAATTACGTCTCTCTTGAAAATTAGTGTTAACGCTCATTAATCCCTAAGGACCACGCCCAATTTTGCTAAAAAATTACTGCAAAGTGCCAATGCCAATATTTTAAAGTGAATTTCTTTACTTTTAACCATAAGATCTTAAATAAGACTTCTATATGAACCTGCCATATTTTTTTGGTTGCAATCCACTCCATGGATATGAAAATCATAGCGTTTGAAGTGCAAGAAAAACTTTTTTCCCCCTTGCCTGACAATGTGTGAAATGTATTGACTTGGGTTAAAATGCATTTCCACTTCCAAAAAGGAAATCTTTAAAGATCTCCAAAGATAGTAATATTCTTCATATGTATGAAAAATCTTAATTTCAATAGAATTTTCTAGCAAAATTTTGGAGGTGCTTGGGTCCCCAATTTGCACTTAGAATAGCATAACTTTCTTTTTGAAGGCCCATTGTGAAAAAAAATTATATTCTCACACAGCTACTACTATGCCACATCTTCATAAAAAATTCCGAAAATTCCTGATCAAAATTGAGACCGTAGGAACATGCCCAAAATGAAAAACGTCCCCCTAGAGGGAAATGGTCCTTTAGGAGTTAATGAGCTAACCGCTATAAGATAAGCCCCTCTAAAATTGACAAGTTACGGAATGTGCATATATGGAGAGAGGAGATAATTGTACTATTATTTTTCAGTGATAGCCAATAGAATTACAATTCCAACCCAAGTGATTTCATATTTTTTCGATGAAAACAGAATCAATTATGAATTTTCAAACTCTGCAGCCATGTTTAGTGGGTGGCCAGCAGTAGGTACCCCCCATAACCAAAGACCAAAAGTAAGGGTCTTGACTAATAGCAAACCTCCATTTGGAGCTCAGTTGGTGGTAATGGGATGGAAGAGGGTTGGATATACCCCAATTTTATAGGTGTTGGCTATGGATTTTTGTTGGGTATGGGGAGGCTTACCTTATATGCACATGCATTCATGTCGAAATGGAGCCTGCATTGTATAGAGAAGGAGATGACATGGTCAAGATTTCTTCCATAAATTTTTGTACACTTTGTGATTTCTCAACTTTCAACAAATTATTTATTTATTAACAACACTAAATGTAAAGGTAGTAGAACTCCGAAGTTACAATTTGCTCCATTTAATGTTCATGTCAACATTTAATGTAGTATTATTATTGATGTCTTGACATGTAGTGTTAGAGTTTGTAAGTACACTAAAGATGATATTTAGTGTTCGCAACACTAATTACGAACTTCAACGCTAAATGTCAATTACCCTACTATTGTAACAACATTAAATGTCAATTTAAACACTAATTGTCAATTTCTGTAACTTTTGCCCTTGTTACATTTTAACATATTGACATTTAGTGTTGGTTATGTAACAATGTCATATGCCACATTTCATTGCAAGTCACCCAAATCTCGCCACATGTCAAAAGCAAACCTTCAATGTTGGGCTGAGTTTTTTAAGGTTGGATTTTCAAATGATGATTTCGGGGGCAGTTTTTGTCCAATTTGAGAGTTTCTGGTGCCTATCAAAACTGATTTGAAAAGACGCTTCCAATGGCATCTTACCCATCTTCAAATTCGTCTTAAATAAAAAGTTATAGTGAATATTGTTGGGCAGATTTCTTGAGTTTTGGTTGAAAGTTTGAGGAGGCACATCTTTATCAATTTTGCACCAATTCTATCGAGTGAGGTGACCAGCTTATGTGTTTTTTCAAGGAGATTCCATTGGTACACGGTACATCTTCTAATTCGTCGTGATGCAAAAGTTATGAGCAATTTTGTTAGACTGATTTTTTGACATTAAACACTAAATGTAAACAAATTGACATTTAGTGAAAGTCAGGTCGTAGGGGTAACTACACCAATGGTCCCTAAACACTAAATATCATCTTTAGTGTAGTGCTTAAAACACATAATACCAGAATTACTGTACTGTACCGTAGTAATAATCAAACGCAACATGATAAAGTCAAAGCTACCGTAAACGCAACATGATAAAGTCAAAGCAACCGCAAACGCAACATGATAAAGTCAAAGCTACCGCAAACGCAACATGATAAAGTCAAAGCTACAGCAAACGCAACATGATAAAGTCAAAGCTACATCAAACGCAATATGATAAAGTAAAAGCTACACCAAACGCAATATGATAAAGTAAAAGCTACAGCGACGGGGAAGCAGGCACATCTGGAAAGACAGGAGATTGCTGCGCTTCCTCCGAAGCGGAGAGCATCCATCGAGACTCGCACGACGGAATTGTGTATTGTGTGCGACGCAATTCCTCCTCGGGATCGGCTTCCGGGGATCACAACAGGCTTTCCTCGCTTGGGTCGCCGCTCTTCTGCTCCCTCCGAGTGTCCTCTCGGCGCTGGCAGCGATGGCCCCCTCCACCTTGCTGCTGGGCTCCAAGCTGCCGACGTCCAAGCTCTGGGCGCCGCCGACTGCCGGGGCCGTCGGCGCAAGCAAGCCGCGAGCAGCCGGAGCGCAGCAGCAAGCGCAGGCGTGGGGAAGAGGGAGGATGGTCGCGGCCTCGGCGGGCGCCAGGGTGCACGCCGTGAGCGTGCAATCTCCGAACGTCACATTTTCCACCAGCGAGGTCAGCTTCGAAATGTCACCTGAAAATTCTGTCGGTTGTGTGTTTTCGCGTCGTAAAAGAACGTCACATTCCGACTTTCGGAACAGTAGGTTTGGATCCAGATTTAGGGTTGAATCAAGGTTTCGTTTCATGGTGTCGTCACATTGAAGAATCATCAGCTCGCTCGACTTACATTGTTGGTGGGAATGTCACATTTTGCTGAGAACGAATCGACAGTAATTTTCGTCAACTTCATACTTTAATTAAAATGATACACATCTAATTTGATTTTTTTCCCCCTGATCATTATCATGCGATTTGCACCTGCTGCTTTTTACTAGCCATTAGGTGCAGTAGGAAATGATCAGAGTTCTGTAATTCTCAGGAGGTGTAGTGCTAAGATGTCAATGTACTGAATAACATCAAAGCTTAATATCATGAATAATAGCATACACTTGTGAGTTGGAGTTGGGTTAAGCAAACTTCTTAGTGACGAGGGTTTACATGCAAAGCTTCAGTCTCAGAATGTTATCAAGGAATTTCACCTCTTGAGGTTTCATCTTGCATGCTTGAGAGAAACCATCATGCACCTGAGGTGTGTTGTAATGTATGAGTCTCTAAATGCATAGAATGATACAGAATTTCATAAGGTCTGCTTCTGATTGTGGATTTTGTGTAGGTTTTAGAGGAGCTCATCAAAGGGACAGACTTGACTCAATCTCAGACGGAAGCAGTGATGGAGACGCTCCTTGCCGATGCGAACCCTGCAGTGATTGGGGCGTTTCTGGCGCTTCTACGAGCCAAGGGTGAGACAATAGACGAGGTATTAACTCCACCCTAAAGCCTGAACCCTAAACCCTACTTACCAAACCCAATAGTTATAATCTTTCCTGTTACAGATTACAGGGCTTGCCACAGCAATGCTGAAGCGTGCGGTACCGGTGAGGACCATCCCCGGATCTTTGGATATTGTGGGCACTGGAGGCGATGGAGCTAACACCGTCAACATTTCCACCGGGTCCTGTATCCTGGCAGCAGCTTGTGGTGCCAAAGTTGCCAAGGTTACTTCACCACAAATGCTCTGTTGTATTGCTTTTGGTTTATCAAAGATCTAAAGACGGTGGAGTCAATTGTTAAGAGGCAGACCTGGAAAGGGTAGTGCTTCTAGAAAAGGTTGAGAACGTAAGAGAACCCTTCGTTTAAATCTCTTTTAGTTAGTATTCACGGTGTTGTTTTAACTTGGATGAATTTATCTTAACTGTTTGACTTTCTTTTCATAATAATAATTGTGTCATTTCGTATTCATTTTGCAGAATAAAAAGACCTGTCTGCAGACCTAGTTTTGTATATTTATCTTGTTTTTATTAGTATTTTGTTTTTTTTTATGGTGACAGCATGGATCTCGGTCAAGCTCGTCAGCTTGTGGAAGTGCAGATGTCCTTGAGACTCTTGGTGTTGCTGTCGATCTAGGGCCTGAGGTAAGCTTCGTGTGCATGTTGTTCTTGTAGTTTTTAAATGCATGCGAATCGTTGGTGTGTTTGTCTGAATTTTTTGAATTAGTACTTCAATGTGACTTTTGATTGTGTCTTTATTTCATGATCGTTCACTCAAGTTTGAGAGTATTGATTTTTTTTGGTGTACAGGGAGTGGCAAAGTGTGTGGAAGATGTTGGAGTTGGGTTCATATTTGCTCCAAGATACCATCCAGCAATGAAGTCTGTGGCTCCTGTTCGTAAGTCTCTCAAAATCAAGACAGCTTTCAACATTCTTGGCCCGATGCTTAACCCATCTCGTGCGCCACACTCCATTGTTGGCGTTTATCATAATAATCTGGTTAGTTGCTTTCTGCCTTTTTAAATTTTAGAAATAGTAGCACTCTTTCACATATGTGGCTTCTGGGGCTACGGATGAATCATAGTTGATGGATATAGCCGTTTCTCACTTTCCTCGTCTTGAACTTGATTGTGCTGTGGATTTGATGATTTTGTTTGTGATAAAGTAGGTGCAAAGAATGGCTAAAATCATGCAACACTTCGGCACAAAACGCACACTGGTAGTCCATTGCGAGGGGTTAGATGAAATGAGCCCACTTGGTACGCTTCTGCCTGCAACCGTCTTGCTCTCTTGATTACACATATCTCGCATACATTTTGAACGTGGTTTGAGTCTTGTACGTGATGGAATGGTTGCTGAAAGTTGCCTAAACGTGAACAGGTGGTGGACGCGTTTTGGAGGTGACACCTGATAAGATTCAAAGCTTCGTGTTTGATCCATGTACGCCCATTTCTATCTAAACCATTTCGGCTGTTTCGTTGTTTTACCAGGGGTTGAAATCTGCAGAAAGAGTACCCAATAACTCTCCGGAACCCTGTTCACTTCATTGTGAGTTCTCGCCAGATTTTATCGATTTGTGTCCTTTGTGCAGTGGACTTTGGAATTGCTAGATGCACATTGGAAGACCTGAAAGGTGGAGATTCTCACTTCAATGCCAAGGCTCTGCGAGACGTCCTCGCTGGTCAACAGGGGGCCATAGCCGATTCTTTGGTGAGCGTTTCCGTCCATGCACACGAGTAAAACTTGTGTAGGAGGGTTCCTTTCATTTACGTCATTGATTCTGGAATCCAAGACATGTCCTTTCACTTAGTCGCGTGAGATATTAGAAGAGTTTTGATGTAAAACTTGCTAATTCGTATCATGTTTCCGAGACGAATGATTGATCGAATACTTTGTTCCAGATTTTGAATGCGGGAGCAGGGCTCATGGCTTGCGGCCTAGTAAAAGATCTAGGCGAGGGTGTTTCTCTGGCACGAGAAGTACAACGATCAGGCAAAGCCAACACCGTGCTCGATAACTGGATAAAGCTATCTCAAGTAAGATCCACCAGCCTCCTCATGTCCCTATCAAATGCTCCCTGGCTAGGATTTCTCAAACAACTTTTCGTTCGTGGATTACAAAAAACTCACAACTCTATCGCCTTGTACAGAAACTGAAAGCAGGCGAGTCTCTGTAATGGACACGAGGGCCAGAACTCCATTTCCCTCCCGACACTTGCACGAGGAAGGAGTCCTCTTTTCAGTGCACACAACTAGATTTTGATCATCTATTTGTAAATCAGAACATCATCACCACGAGAGCTTTCATTTGCTAAAGATTCATGTTCGTCCCAGTTCCTGAATCTTTCGTTTTGCCGTACGTATTCAAAGTCATGACAAAGCCACGAATCTCCGTGTTTGCCAGCTCGTCAGAAAAGAATGATGGGCCAATAATTACCCCACTTGAACTGACGTCGTCCCTTCGTCCAATGCAAGAGTAGTAAAGTCCTCACACAAACAACAAGAGAAGGAACAGGTCCACAAAATCTGATAACCCGTACTTCTGTTCCATCAACATGAGTGGGAAAAGTTGATCTCGCCGTGGACTTGGACTGGCTGGGCGGCGCGTTGAACGAACGAAGTCGACGCGGAACCACGGTTCCAGGTTTGCACTTGGAAGGTGCGCTCGTTATTTATGGCGAGTGACGGACGGTCCACAATCTGGACGGATTCCATTAATCGGTAGCGATCTGACTCTTTCATCAGATGCACAGTGGTCGTTCTCGAGGCCCAAAATTATAATATGCACACGATTGGTGCTGCGCCCGCGTTTCGCTCTCGCCGTCGTCATCTCCATCGCTATCTCGGCGAGGGGGGTCATCTCTCAAGCTCAACGATTCTAAGCAGTGGACTCATTCGGTAGATTAATCAGTCATCCTGGTCTTCTTCTGCTGCTTTTCAGTTTGTCGGTAGGAATTTAGGTTTGCGTTGACGTTTGCGTTGGTTGATGATCTATGGAGTGGGTTCGGTGGGCCTTGTCAATCTGGTTAGTTGAGTAGATCCATTTGTGTTTGGATTCGAGATTCTAGAGTGAGATCTGCGTGTTTCGGGAGTGTCTGCAATGTGGTGGAGTCGGCGGTTGGAAGACGGAGATGAGTTGAGGAATGCAGCTCTGAGGAGGGTGATGGCGGCGAGGAGGGTGATGTCGAGCCGCCATCGCTGCGGCGCACGGTTTGGAGTTGATTTTCTAGGGTTGAAGGTGCGGGAGTTTTTGGTCTGAAGTGAGAGAGAAGGTGTGGGGAGCAGATTGACTGAGGGGAGTGGGATTTGGAGGCGCGGGCAAGATGGAGGCGAAGATAGAGGAGTACATTCTGCACCACATGGAGTTGACGATGGAGTACCTGCTGGACTTTCCGCTGAAGGTGGCGGAGGTGGTGCGGAAGGCGGTGGACGAGGCGGACTCGTTCCGGCAGGAGTGCGCGGATCTGAACCTGAAGGTGGAGAAGCTGATCCAGCTGCTGCGGCAGGCGGTGATTCTGAACAAGGCGGCGGGGCTGTACGAGCGGCCCACGCGGCGCATCATGCTGGAGGTTCTGAAGGCGCTGGAGCGCGCGCTCGGGCTGGTGCGCAAGTGCAAGCGCAGCGGCATGCTCAAGCGCGTCATGACCATCACCACCACCACGGATTTCCGCAAGGTGAACTACTTGCTGGAGAGCTCCACGGGCGACGTCACGTGGCTGCTTAACATCTCCTCCAGCGGGGACGATCGCGCCCCGTTCGCGGGTCTCCCCCCCATCGCGTCCACGGACCCCGTGCTGGCGCTCGTCTGGGAGCAGGTCTCCATCGTGCACGTCGGCACGCCGGAGGAGAAGGCCGAGGGCGCGGAGTATCTCGGCAACCTCGCCAAGAGCGCGGAGCGCAACATCAAGATCATCATCGAGGAAGGCGGCGCCGCGCCGGTCCTCCGGCTGCTCAAAGAGGGCACAAGCCCCGGCCAGGAAGCCGCGGCCCTCGCGCTGCTCCTCCTCGCCAGCGACAAGGAGCGCGTCCGCCAGCTCCGCACCGAAGGCGCCAGCAGCGTCTTCACCCACATTCTCGCGTCCCACTCCACCTCCATGAAAGTCCAGCTCCAAGTGGCCAAGGTCGTCGCGAGATTCGCCTCCCTGGATGAGGAGGCCCAAGTCGAGCTCGCCTCCCAGGGCGCGATCAGGCTGCTAGTAGCCCTCCTAGCGCACCAGACGAGCACCGTGGAGGGCATGGAGGGTCCTGCGAGCATCCACTCAATCGTTCGAACGAACTTGACGCAGCTGCGGACCACCGTTTCCCGGGCAAACGGCAGCGCTGCGATCTCGGACACGCGCGTGCAACCCGTCGCGATGGCAGCGAATTCCATGATGGCGCGGATGCGGTCCTCGGCGCCGCCACCCATCCCCGAAAACTCCTCTAGCAGCGCCCGAATGAACGTGCCGCTCCGGCAGAGCAGCCGCGCGCACCGCGACCTGGAGGACCCGGAAGTCAAGCTCGGGCTCAAGGTGGAGGCCGCGCACGCGCTGTGGCGACTGGCGGCGAATCACGTGAAGAACTGCAAGCTCATCACGGATACGTGCGCGTTGCTCTGCTTCGCCAAGCTCATGAAACACAGCGGAGGCGACTTGAAGTTCAACTCCGTCATGGCGGTGAAAGAAATCGCCGCTGCTGCAGGACGCGACTCAGAGCTCCGAAGAGCAGCGTTCAAAACCAACTCCCCCTCGGCCAAAGCTGTCGTCGAACAGCTCCTGATGCTAATCACATCCGATGCTGGCGAACCCGACCTTCAGGTACTGTCCTTTCACACCACCTCCACTCACACCCTTAAATCCCGTGCATATTAGAAAAGAAGTCTCTTACCCATCCTTAAAAAATGTAATGTGAAGTTTTATATGAACTTAAGTCTCTATAACCATCTCCTCACTGACAAGTTGCGTCTTTGTGTACATAAAAAAAAAAGGAGGAAGTGAACATCACATGAAGCAGCCAATTAGACTTTGTGTAGTACCACCAAGATTTAGCTTCTTAACTGTTTCTGAAGGTTCCCACTTTCGGAATCCATCTCTGAGTCTAGTAAAGTAGCGACAACAAGAGCGAATCAGCGGGTAGTGAAACAGGTATCATCTCTTTGCTTCCGTTTTCCCTGAAAAATACTCCGCTTGTTGTTGTTTTTTTGCAGATAGAATGTTGCAAAGCGATTGGGAGCCTGGCGCGGATCTTCCCTGCGCCAGCCGAGGCGCCGATCAAGGCGCTGACGAAGGCGTTGCGTAAGGCGGAGGACGACCAGGCCCAGGACGTGATGGACGTGGCCACCGAGGCGGCCACGGCGCTGTCGCGGTTCGCCAGCGACGAGAATTACCTGCACCTGGAGCACTCCAAGAACATCATCCACGAGGGGGCCGTGGACGGCGCCATCGTGCTGGCGCTCAACTTCGGGTACGGAGACTCCCAGCTCGCCGCGCTGGAGCTTCTGTGCTACCTCTCCCTCAACGTCCCCGACAGCGAAGCGCTGCAGAAGGCCAACGTCATGCACGTCCTCAAGTCCACCGTCCACGCCAGCCAGCTCTCGCAGCTGTTCGCGCAGCATGACACTGCGCGCCCGCTCATCACTGAAGCCATCGGAAAACTCGAGGTCTACCACGATCAGTTGCGGACAAATAGCTTCAGCGCCATCGACGTCGATCTCGACTTCTCCGGGTCGCAAAACAGGTTACTGGACTCCAACTCTAGCTTTTAGCTGCTATCATCGCTATCAACGCTATCAACGCTATCAACGCTATCGACGTTATCGACGTTATCGATGTTGATAGGTTGTTGGATTCTTCACCTCCATTGATTTTTCATGAATCCTGTTTTATTATCATGATTTTCTGTGGAGGTTTTGATCAGAGTAGGTTGTTGGATGGATTGACCTCCGTTATTATTTTCCACCTGATTTTTTTAAAATTTTTTTCAGATTTTTTGTAGCATAACAATGTACTGAGCCTGGTTTTTTTGGGCCGTGTATCTGAGGATTGATCAGCTCCTAGAAAGTTTGAGTTGGTATGTGAAACTAGTTAACATGTTTTTTGGCATTGTCACAGCAAATGTACATGTCCTGCTTTGTTACGAAGCTGATAATTAATGGGACGAACCCAACACATCTCTCTCTCTCTCTCTCTCTCTCTCTCTCTCTCTCTCTCTCTCTCTCTCTCTCTCTCTCTCTCTCTCTCTCTCTCTCTCTCTCTCTCTCTCTCTCTCTCTCTCTCTCTCTCTCTCTCTCTCTCTCTCTCTCTCTCTCTCTCTCTCTCTCTCTCTCTCTCTCTCTCTCTCTCTCTCTCTCTCTCTCTCTCTCTCTCTCTCTCTCTCTCTCTCTCTCTCTCTCTCTAAATTTGTAAGTTGATTACTGTGGGCCTAGTTTTGTGTCTTCCACAATGTACTACAGTGAGCTCCCTTTACAACAGCCCCTGTTTGTTATAAGGAAGGGAAATTTGGGTTGGAAATGTGCAAATGTACTTGGCGATCTAATTGATATAATGAAAGTGGTTGTTGTAACCGATGCTTTTGTAAAGGGAGCTGATTGTGTATTGGCATGTGTAGCGTTCTCACTCTAGGGAATAACACTTAACCCTTTAAGGACAATGGTTGATTCTGGTCGTTGAAAAGTCTACGATCTTCATAGACTTTGAGCGACCAGATTCGACCATCGTCATTACAGGGTTAACCCTACAAGGACAAGTGAGCTTTGGACAATGGGGGAAGCTACGAGAGTAATAGATTATACTGAACATCATCAAGGTAGCGGATACATTTCACGTTGGTCTAGGGAATGCATGCTCCAATGCCTTTGGTGTTGGTCTTGTTTGATGAGAGATTGTAGATTCCACTAAGTCCTAGTTTCCAACTTTGGCGGAGGTGGCATGTAGGGCCTGCACCATGCCAAAAAGTGTGGCAACCTACCAGAAAATGGTCGCTCGTCCTTAAAGGGTTAAGGTGGGGAAAGAGGCCCCTGACTTCTGAGCTCATGGAAATACTTGTGTCCCAAATTTTATTTTTTAAAATCGTGTGAACACTCCAATGCTTGCAAATATTTTATGCCCCACAACAGTGTCAATGTGTTCACACCTCCATGAGTAGTGAGTGCTTCTTAGTGGCATCTGTCATGCATCAGTTTTGTGTTGAACCAGAAATTACTAGTGTTTTGAGAAATCGTACTTGTTTACAAAAACTATTGTAATGGCCCACATTGACGCTCACAATGTGATGACGTGTGGCATAAGTTGGATAATGACTACGCAACAACTCCGTATGTGTGCACTCACGGAATTGGAATGGGTCCATGAAAGAGCAACACGTGGACTCTCTCTTTGTCCACGTGTTGTCCGCTAGGATGTTGGTGACGGGCGCATTGCGAGTAGGTAGCCTCTCACATCGCTTGATTGTGGACGGTTTTGATACAGTATCTGGTCATGCATCTTAGTGCCGATCGTCAACTGAGAGTACGGAATGCAAGCTTGTACGCATTTCAGTTGTGTGCAGCATGAAATTACAAATAGTCCATATTTTCAACATCTAAATTATGATGAAATTATGCCCATGAGAGCATGGTACTAGGCAAGTGAAGCATAGTAAGTTCCATGCTTACTCATCTCCTGAGCAATATCCTCTCTTTGTTGTCTTCTATGCTATACAGTTCACCTACTACAACTACTTTTTTTTTACGACCTGAGGAATCTTGGTATGGATTTTTTTATGAGCACCAGAAGTATGATATGTGAAAGCTTGCTGTTTGAGATATTGTTAAAGGTTACGTGATAAGCGGCGGGAACCAAGAGTTCGGTTGCCAGGTGCGAGTACAAGACAAGTTTTACTTTTCATGGGCCATCAAAGTTGTTGTACACATTTGCAGTGCCTTGAGTGTTATGGAATCTTGCCTCATGGAGACCATCAACCACTGTTAACCCTGGAAGGACATTTTGACTTTGAGGGACTTTTGAAAGTTAGGGTAGGTATATATGAGTTTGATTTTGAGAAATAAAGTTTGAGAATTTATTGAGAGCAGGCATTTTGATTAGCATCGTTGGGGTTTCTTTTTCTTTTTTGGGATTTACAGGGAAAGATTATGGTGCTTCAAACATTAAAAGCTGGACTTTGGGGCAAATGGGCAAGGTAACATTCAGGTGAATAGTACAATTTTTCAAGTGGACACTAGTGAAGAGAAGTTCTTGGCCACCCTCAGTGTTTTTAAATTATAGTCTAAAGGACCCTAACTATGTTTCACCAAAAGCACTCGAAAATTACTTCTTAAAGATGCAATGTAATGATACCTCATTTCTTCCTTGCGCAAGCAACGTACTTTGACTCAAAATAATGGCATATTTTTCCACTACACTTAGCATAACATTTATAAAGCTATGTTCTACCTTATGTTAGGTCATTACATGCGAGAAATCACAAGTAATGAAGGGATTTAGGATAAGTGAAATGGACTTGCAATGACTAAGGGTATAGAAAGTAGCCATTCCTTTAGCATGGCAGTTTTATTATTTTTATTAAATAAGTAAATTTTTGGATATAAAATCCAAACAATGGATAAATTCATTATGCCTTCTTCTATTGGAAAACTAACATAATTTCTATGCACTTTATTAAAAATGATGATTACCAAGAACTTTCCTTCACTGCTACCCACCTCAAAAAGTTGTACTATTCAGTGGTACTATTCAAGTTCTAGAGTAATACTATGCATTTCTATATTTCCCTACTCGGCCTGCCCACCCTCTCTAAGAATCTGCTTTGGGCATTATAACGTTTTCATTAAATTTAGGAAAAAATCATACTCTTAAAAAGTTGTTAACAATGTCCAACTACTGAAAATTTTTCAAAGAGGAATGTTACAAACTGGCACCATAGGAACCTGCCCAAACCTCCGAAGGGGACTCTTGGGAATTTAGAGGTAGGAGCACTTCTGAAGTGGTTTTGGTGAAACAATCCCACCCAATGCTCACATTCCAGCTCCAAACTATCTTGCAAACATCTCGACTATTAAATCACATTTCAACCATCCATACTTTGACTTTCACTGCCTGAAATGCCCATGTCAGCTTTTCTGTTTGCACAAACTCGGAAAAAAAAAGTCAAAATATTGGTATCAAGCGGGAAAGTAGTAAGGTACTCTGTGCTCACGCATCGCACACCATACAATCGCTGCAGCTCTGACAAGTACAATAAGCACTGCGTATGTTCATTGTACTATGTCCTTCGTCTGACAATGTTATACCCGGATTTGCATCATTGATGAAGCCAAGTTTGAAACGCGGGCTCGCGAGTACGATACCAAAGACACGTAAGCGACAAACTGCAGACGGTACAATATGATTTTCCAATCAACCAGTGCAGATACTTACAGTTCCTTTACCAACACGTATTCAAGGGCCGATATGATTGCTTTGAAACCGTGGATTTTTTTGAAGCAATACATGCGAGGGATGTAATGTCAATATTCCTTTGCCTTTCATCACTGGTTCTGCCAATTGTCAACTGGCTACTCATTGAGCGGCTGGAGCTTCTCAAAGTGGTCACAGGTCGACATAGTTTACAGTATCGTTGAAATTCTACAAGACAATCATGGAAACCACCTTGTTGGTGGACGGCTTATTTCCTGAGGTTTCTGCAGCTCAGTACAGTACTGATAATAAAAACATTCCTACTTTGCTTACAAGTACGGAACACCAAGTTCTCGGGAAGATGGATCATAATGGTTTTTAGAATATTACCATGTCGAGTCTCGACCAATCCCTCTAGACCAGCCCCCCCTCTTTTTTTTGTTTCAAGGTTTTAGCCACATTGGCAACACAGATTTTTTCGAGACCACACGAAACTAGATTTTTGCCATGAACATAGATTTGTGCATCTTTTTTGGCGACAAGATGGAGTCCACATTGATCATTAGTAGCATGGCGATATGGCAACGACCATCAATGAAATTTTGAGGATGTAAAATCATGGATTTTCCACTTATGTGGGGAATATACCTTTCTTTGAATTTTTTTTTGCCTTTTGGCTCCATATCGCCAATGAGGGGGTTTGCTCGAGACCCCGTCCTTTGCTTTGGCCTTTTAGATTTTTAATTCATACAGAAATGAATTCATAATAAACCAAAATGTAGAACTTTTGAAATTCAGAGGTTGAACACCGAGTGAAGTCAAAGTTCATTGATCCTTTCAGCGCAAATAGAAAACATATTTTCTTCACTTCAAACATTATTATCAATCTTTCAATGTAGATGTTATGGTTTATATAAATTTTGTGGGCATTTCTACTTAGCAGTATAAATTGACATCTTACATTTGGAGATGGAAATTAAAACTCCATTGGTCATTTCCGCTCTTTGTACTAGAATGAGCAGTTTTGTAATGTTTAATGTAATTGTAGGGATTAAACATTAATGTAGACCATAATATTCTAAATTGTATCATATAATTTTTTTTGAATTTGGAACTATGATATGGCCCAACCATATATATTTTATATATTCATCATTTCAAGTTTGGAATCTACAAGCATTATCTTCAAAATCACAATCCCTAATGAAGATTACCACTTCATCTAGAATGTTGAAGCACTCGAAATGAAAAACATGTTTTGGTATCAAATATTATATATATACCGCATACATAATATGTCCCTTTGGCATTGGGCCAAATTGCATCTCAAAGCTATCAAAACATTATTGCAACAGAGTTGAACATCATGACCTAAGTTAGAAGAAAAATTTAAAGAATTAAACCATTTAAAAATCTAAGAATATTTAGAGGACCCCAAGAAAACATTGACTGCAAGTCATTATGTAAATGTGTACAAAATCCATTATGAAATAGCAATGAGAAGTGCAAGACTTTTTCTTATGAAGAAATCTTTTGTACCATGTGTGCAGACAATTGAAACATTCAACTTTGTAACAACTCTTCAAACAGTCATTGATCCATTTTACAACCCACTACACTATTTGGTGTTAAGCACAATAAATGACTTGTAAATGCTAGAAGTTTTTATTCTTGATGAATATTTTTACCAACTATGTTTACAATGATTCTCCTCTTTAAATAGTAAATAGTTTTGCTCTCAATAAAACTCCACATTAGGAGTAAAAACTTATAGTATTTAGAAGTCATTTACTGTGCTTAACACTAAATACCAACTTTAGTGTAATCCAATTCTATAATGAACTCATTAATAATTTTACTACCATATGTACTACCATATGTACTACCTTACACCAATTATTAGGCCAAATTGCTAGTAGGTCTATTTTGGGACTAGTATAGCAAAGCGCAATAATGAACAAAATTATTTGCAAGATTACCATGGTTGGTTGTTGTGAAATCATCACGTGACATTAGTCCGTATTATATGATAAAACCGCACTTATGTAGCTTTGGGCTACGTGACTTGTCTTTCTAGATTACATTACAAAATATAGGGCTACATTTCTGCTTTGAAATGAAGGGGTGTTGTGGATGACATGGTTTGATGTAACTTGATGGTTTCACAACAACCAATCATACCAACCACCACCATACACTATGAAGTCTTTAAAAGGATTTTGTTAATAAAGATGATTTTGTTTCTCCAAAACCACCCCAGAAGCGCCTTGAAGTTTAGTACTATGAGAAGAAACTCAAAACATATTGTGAATTTTTCCTATGCAGATTGTAAGATACATGCCTTTTGAGGGTGCAAAAAAGTTTTTTTCCCCTTACATTGCAAAAAAACACAAGTAATGGAGGGGATAAGGAAAAAGGTCTTGCAATGACTAGGGATATAAAATGCACCCATATCATTAGAGAAGCAATTTATTTTTCAATTAAATACTAGATAAATTTTGGATCTAGTATCCAAAGAGTGAATGGCATTATCATGCCTTCTTCTAAATGAAATTCTTGATTTTCATGCATTTTTATGTGAAATCAATGAAGGTTGCTAGGAACTTTCTTTCATTCTTGCCTACCTCAAGAAGTTGTATAATTTGGCTCTAAAGTACTCTATCAAGGTGCCTCAAACTCCAAGTTTTGATGTTTGAAGCACCATAGCTTTTTTCCTATCTCCAAAAAAAAGATATAACAATAGCTTCGCAGAGGTAATTTGTTTTTCAATTCTTCGTAAATTTTCAAAAACTACACTTAATACTATAAATAGTGTGGATGCATTGGTAATGTGGGTGAAAAATGATGTGGACCACATCAATTTTGGTTTTGGAACAAAATTAATGTGGACACATTTCAACATGTGTCACCCTGCTCTCTACTTCCTCACCCCCACTCACTACCAAATATATTTTCTTCTCTCCACCGCTCACCCCCACTTCTCCATCAATCCACATTAAATTTGTGTCATCAATTTTGAAACACCCCACAATATTTCCTAAGGTTCATGATTTGATGTGGATTGAGAATTGAGGCGAACTACTATATTTTGAATATATTGGAATTAGTACGGGTGTTTCAAGATAGTCTCGTCCACTGTATATGCAGTATACCTTGTGATCTTCAAAATTAGATTTTTTTAGGAACAATCCCAAACTCAATTTTTACCCCGCAAGCAAAAATTGTCTTGTAGGGGTTGATCGACCCCTTAGTTCTCATACCAAAACAAGAAAATCCACTTCAATGCTTGTAATCTAGTTATAAAGTTACATAGTGTCTACTCTTGAAAGGGGGAAGTAGTTCCAACTTGCTAATTCCTTGTCCGGTGGGTATGGTCTTAGTAGTGGAACAAACGGACACTTTATTCACGCCGGTCCCCTCGGGAACCGGCGTTCTTCTTCTAGTTATAAATTATGGCAAAAGTATTTGAACAATCCTACGCAATGGTCACTTTCATACATAATTATTTCAAAATGGAGAATGTCCAATTTGTTTGGTAAATATAATTTTTTTGTCTAGGTAATTACCAATGTAATGTGAAGGTGTACCCATGTAATACCTAGGCCATACCCATTGTGTCCAAATTGTTCCGTCAAAGAAAAATATTTTTTTCAATAGAGAGGTGCCAAAAGTGACCACTGGATACAACACCTTCACATGTAAAACCGTAACGAAAAGAACGATTTTGGAAATTTACGTGAACAAGCCCATTAAACAAGAAATTATGCGTAAAGTCCAATATGTGGATGCTTGGACATTTAGGAGTTGACAAGACCCAAACAACATCAAAAGACTCAAAACTCATAACTAAAAACCTGCCATAGAACTTTATTACAACATTCCAAACAAACCGCAAACAACAGAAGTTGTCTTAACCCTTTAAGGCCAATGAGCTTTTTTGGACCTCTGTGGTTCTAGATCACTGCAGAATGGCATCTATGCAATGGTCACATTTCAAAACAAAAATCTACAAACTCGTTTCACGGAAATCACTATAGCTCGTTGATGCTTGCACCGATTGCAGTGGCAATGGTCTCAAAAGATGCCCACCTTCCTCCACCTCCAAGTCATGGTCAAATTTTTCCATTGAGGTCGCCTATAGCGCTTTTCTACAAAGGTTTTTGTCCAGAAATCAACCCATACATGGTCGATCGGCCTTAAAGAGTTAAAATCTAATCCAAAGCTTCTGAAGGATGAAAAAAATCCACATCCACAGAACTTCCTCAATGAAAAACCAAACAACGAGTCCAACAGAAAACATCCCGAAATACGACGAGGAACATCACATTCTGCGAAATACAAAGCATAAATAAACTGAAAATAACGATGAATGAATCAGTGTATACGATGAATGAAGCAGTAGATACGATGAATGAGACATGGGATACGATTCTTCCACTGGAATACGGGAAGCGAGAGAGACGAAGTGTGAGAGCGAGACGCACAAACATGGCGTTGCAGTTTTATTTCTGGCGATGGCGATCACGCGAGCGGGCTTGTTGTGTCAGATCGCCTCTCGTACTGTTTCTCACTTTGAATGCCGTTCTTTCTAGCTTCGAATGAGCCAAAATGGTGCACTATGGCGCTCCCGCAGTGTTTTGCTTTGCCGCTCTCCACGGATGTTTGAATGTGCGGCGTGAGGAGCACTTGGAGGAGGCGCGGCGGGAGGATTGGTTATTAGTTCCGAGGTGTTGAGACGGAGGAGTATTAGAGGGAGGATTTTAGGTTGCGGTGGCGACGGAGCGCTTTTTCCTTGGATTTTTTTTTATTCTTTTTACCTTTTAGGTGAGGTGGACCTCGGTGTGGGATCCAGTGTTGCGTAGTCATGGCGGAAGTTGCGATCGCGTACTTAAACTCGGAGGTTGTGAGGCCGGAGTCTCTTTCTTTCGTCTAGTTGCGGCAAGCGCGAGCGAGCGGCGACCGTTTCTTCGGCTAATTTGGTCGGTAGCGTGATTTGCGAAGGTAACGTGCTTTTCTTTGCTACACTAGCAGCGTAGGTTCGTGAAAGCTGTTTGTTTGTGCGAGTCCGAGGGCTTGAGTTTTGGGAGTGATTACGCGTTTCTTTGGTTTGTGAATTTTTGAGAGACGATTTGGTTTGAGGATACTGAATTTTGACAGGAGCCGCGATCCTTGGAGTAGGTTCAGATTATCACTCTGGACATAAGAGAATAGGTTTGTTCTTCTTTGAATAATTTTGTTTGTTTTCAGGGAAGGATAAGGTTAAGTAACGACTGACTAGTTGTTTGGAGAAGTTCATACCGGTTTTGCTCATCCGTTACCTTCTTGTTGTGTTTTTCCTCAGTATGTCCAGGACGCCTTCTGTGAAGCTTGTGAAGAGAGGAAGGTTCAGTTTCTGTTCTACGATGATTTCTGGATAGATGCAGGTGAGTGGGAGTTCAGCAACTGAGAATGGAGGGGTCTAAACTTACGAAGATTGGCGAGTCTTCACCGACAGGGTCCGGGGAGGGGAATCCGAAGTTCGAAGAGGTTTCACAGCCGGGCTCCTTCAAGGTGGGAATAGGGACGAAATTAGAACACCGTAGGAACAAGGTGCACAAGTTGTCGCATTCGGGAGGGAGCAATGGACGTACTTTTGATCTTGAAGACATAGCTTCTGGATCGAATGGCTCCCATGTCACTAGCACAGAGAGAGCGTGCCGAGTGACAGTGACTATAATTTCTGCAAAAGACCTGAGGAGAACTGCAACTGGACCCGACGCCAGAGACCCTGTTTTTAAAGTTCGGGTGGAACAAGTGTTGAGAAAATCCAAGGACGTTAAAGCTGGCGTCAATCAGGTAATAAGAATATTAAAGAATCACTTTAATAAGCCCGTGCAATACTTCTATATGGTGTATGTTGGCGGCCGTGTTTTTGTAGGCTGTGGCTGATCTCACACATGATGACTCGTTGTTTTGAAGACCAATTCTGAAACAGAGGGAAACTCTGGTTGGATTTTTTTTGCAGGATGGAGTTCTTCATGTGAACCAGAATTTTACATTTGATGTCCGGGAGTTGAAGACTGCTCAAATTACACTTCAAGTTGTGGCAAGAGGAGTGCTCGGTATTGAAGAAGCTCTTGGACACATAAATAGTCTGTTTGTTCTCAACTTGCTCGAGGTAGAAATCTGGCTGCTCCACTGATTTCCTCTTTTCTTTTTCTAAATTTTGTATCATCTACGGCTTACCACTTGAATGAGAGGTCTTCCTCATGTGAGCGCTGTCATTTGGGGTTTCTGGTAGCATCCGGATTCATTTATTACCGTTCTCACACGAGTTTTCTCTTTTATGATTGTCAAATTTCTTTCGATATAAACTGTTGTTAACTCTTGCGATGGAATCTACATAATCAGGAGCAATCTGGTCGGAAGGATGTGGAGTCCAAGTGGTACGATCTGTACTCCAAAAGCGGCAACAGGCTTATGCCTGGAAAGCTGTACATGCAAATTATCGTTGGTATGGCAGAGCCGGAGCAAACTATTTCAGCGTTCGTGGGCACCTGGAATGTGGGAAATGCTCGCCCTCCCGCAGATCTGTCTCCTTGGCTACCTACTGACGCTTGCTTTGAGATCATTGCTATAGGAACTCAAGAATGTGACTATCCGCCCCGTGCTCCTTATACAGAGTGTAGCAAGGACTGGACTGCTACCTTGAAATCGCATTTTGGTGAGCGTTACAAGCTTGTTCACGCAACATCACGTGGGCAGATGCGGCTTGTGGTTTTCGTTCGAGACGACGCCGAGAAGGCAATCTCCGAAGTTGATAACGACAGTGAGGCGACAGGAGTAGGTAATGTTATGGCCAACAAAGGAGGTGTATGCATCGCGTTCAAATTCTGGGACACAGGGCTATGTTTTGTGAACTGCCACTTTGCTGCTCACGTTGGGCAGTGTGAGACACGTAACAGCAATTTCAGGCAGATCGCTATGTCAATGCGGGTTGGACTCCAAAGCATGGACTTGCTCAGCCAGTTTCACCATGTATTCTGGCTTGGAGACCTAAATTACAGGCTTGACTTTGGGAAACTGGAACCTCAAGGAACGACTCCTGATCGAGCATTCTGGGCTACAATTGTGAAGCAAATTCATGCAAACAGATGGAAAGAGCTTCTCAAGTATGATGAGTTGCGGAAGGAGAAAGGAGCTTCACATATACTTTCTGGTTTCAAAGAAGGAGAAATAACCTTCCCACCGACGTTCAAAATGCAAAGGGATTATTTAGATCATTACGATCAAAAACGAATGCCTGCATGGTGCGACCGTGTGCTGTGGAAGACTTTACAAGGATGCCATTCCTACCTCATTTCCTACTTTTCTGCCCCCAGCATCCTCACCAGCGATCACAAGCCTGTGGGAGCAACATACAAGTTGACCTCGTACGCATTGCCTTCATCGACGATGCTTCCGGCGGGTGGTTCTGATGAAGATGACAAGAGGTGCGTGGCTTTCTTCTGCTATTTCACCAACGCCCTTTTTTCGTGCATCAAGTCAGTAGAGAGGAAATTTAGTTTTCGACTCACTTGTGTCCACAGTGGCCTCTTAAATTGGTCTGCTATCATTCTAGAAGGTTTGCGAATTCTCAAATAGCATGTTTCTATGAGAATTGGTCCCGTTGTGATTTTTGTTCGATGTACGTCCAACCTGAAAGGCTCTACAAGGTTGACCTTGTACTTGTGGTTTGTTAGCCATCAAGCATGCGGGGACCAAGATCTGCATTACTCATTGTGTTACTTGTGTCCATTTTGCAGGTGGCACATCCGGTTCACGTCATTGCGTGCCAAGAAACTGCGAGCCTCAGACATCAATGGTTTCTCGGATCCATTCGTGTCGTTTGTGGGCCCCAATCTGTTGCAAGAATTTCATTCCAAAGTGAAGCACCAGACTCTGAACCCTGTATGGAATCCCTTACAGGAGCTTCCTACATTGGTTTTGAGCTCGTTTCCCTTGCAACGAGTGGACAAAGAGTACTTGATGGTACGAGTTCTTGACCATGATTCAGATGAAGATGCACTGGGCTATGGAGTCATTCCCTTGGGTCAGGCTGTGGCCGCCTTCAAGAAAGGTGTCGTGGAAATCGCACATTTCAAGGTCAACCTTTCTCATCACGGTCTCCCAGCAGGTACATTAGAAGGGGGCATGAAACTCACCTGGGAGAAGAACGTGATCAAGAGGAAGGGGTATGTAGGAGACTTGAGCAGCCGAGGAACCAGCATCCGGGATTCCCTGAAAAAGAAAATATTCGTCCGAAACAGGAGCCCCAAATAACAAGATGGATGACTATGTAATCGCGAATTTCCCAATGTTATACCCTTATCTCCTCCAGCAGGTGTTGTTACAAGCTTAGGGTCGCAGTTGGTTATAGGATCACCTACAAGTGATCGACGATTATTAACCTCATAATTAGCAGTCCCCAGGTCTCCCAGATAATCTTCATCGAAGCAGCGAGTTTCTCAGAACGAGGTCTCGATGGATGAACAGTATCAAGATTATTGGATCAACTTCCGAAATGAGGAACTCGACCACGTGATGGAGAGCTGGCAGCCGGAGATAAGGCCATTCATTTCAAGAGCAAATTGGAGCCCCTTTATGTGACAGGTAAAGTATCAATCTCAACGACAAGACTGCGTTTGGCTTAGGCGTAGACTGGATTTCCTACATACCTTCGTTCCCACGTAGAGATGGTTTTCAGCAAATATCAAGTCTGTCACCAGCGTTGCAAGCATATATCTGGGACGAAGGGCGTGGACTGGTGTACAATAGAACGGGATTCTGAATCTTCAACTTTCATCCAGTTCTGGGTCATGTGGAGATGCGGCTGATGGAGTTTCTGAATTCAGTAACCATTTTTTCCCATCTCTTTCAGTGTCTTTTGTGATAAGCCAGGTCCTAGTGTAATCTCCAACGCATATTGTGGGAGATGTGAGAAATGCGCAGATCATGCTGGTGAGAAGGTTTTGTAATTCTTCGCTCTTTTTATTCTTCGAATGGGTAGATTCATAAACTTCTTTGGGACTGATTGGATTGAGACTCAGAGGAGCTGAAATCTATTCCGTTGTGTGAGACTGTTTTTCTACCTATAGAATGTCCATCAGGAGAATCTTTTGTCTAGCTAATTGTTAGGTTCGAAGTTGTTAGGTTGTCAGATAATAGACACGACAGATTGATTAGCTATGCCGGCCACAACTGGGACCAGAGCTCTTCAGATACAGTAACTTAGCAATGCTCAAACACTTTGATAGGTTTGTACAATGAATACGGACTTGATGAGGGTGACATTTGAACTTCTTTGCTGGCTGTGGGCCAAAGTGAAAACTGTCAGGTATGCAAATATCTTCTTTTATCTCTCTATATACATAAGACAATTATCTTCTTTTACCTCTCTAAAAGACAAGTGTAACGGATCGGAAGTGTTGGAAGTCCCAATGATGTGGTGAGACAAGAATTTGTGTCGCTCAAGAATTTCACCCACTTTCCTCAAGTCCCCTAAGTTCCTACTTTCCTCAAGCCCCCACTGCCCTCAAGTCCCTCAAGCCCCCAAGTCCCTACTTCCCTTAACCCCAAAAGGCCCAAGAGTCCCCTTGGGGGACTCTTGAAGGTTTGGGCAGGTTCATATGGTGTCAGTTTTTAACATTCCTTTTTGAAATTTCTATTGTAGATGGACATTGCTAAAAGCTTTGTGTGAGTCCACTTTTTCCTAAATCTAACATTTTATGAAAAAGTCATAGGGTTTTGAATTTCAAATGGGGAGACCAGGCACTTCGGGCAACTCCAATAACTTTTGATAGGACAATCTATTGAATGTGAGATTTCCAATACCAGCTAATAATATTATTTTCTTTCATACTGTCAAAAAAAAATCTCTTATCTTAAGTGGAAAATAGCATAATAATCTAAGTCAAACATTTTCGCACATTGTCAAACTTTGTCAGGCAAGGTACCCAAAAAAAAATTATTTTCTTTATAAAACTTAGAGATTTGCATATTTCTTACATTTTATTTTTTCTACTACAAGATGTGGTGTAAAACTTCTTATTGACCATTTGGATTATCATTCTAAAACATATTTAGTTCACAAAAAAATAAAACGTGAATTGACAATCTTTGAACCTCCACTCCTTGCACATTTGTTTTGAATATGCTACACCCCTTCTCTACCTCTAAAACTTAGTGTACAAGGAAATAACATCATGAATAACATGATGGTAATGTTTTCAAACCTTGTATAGTGCAAATTTTTTGACACCAAGTGTAGTCAAAGTCTCTTGATCTACTCGAAGCAGGGAAGAAAAAGAACGGATTTCTCTACTTCAAACACTATAATCTTCCAATCCGTGCAGTCAAAGTTTATAAATTTTAAAAGGACAAGGACATTAACAAATAAGTCTTAATTTAGATCCTACTGTGAGATGTAGAAATAAAGGGTTTCGATTACTTCGTTACTCATTGCACTAAAACAAGCAGTTTTGAAGTGTTTTTGGTGTGAAAATGCCTTGGGCCTTTTGGGGTTAAGTTCCCCAAGTTTCCACTACCTCCAAGTTATCCAAGTCAATCTTCTCTACTTTAAACCAATTTCTAGTGAAAATTTGATGGCTTCATTAAAATCAAAATGTAGAAATTATAATTTTAGAATTGTATATGCAGAAATCATTTTTTCTATTTTTGATGCATACATATACGTAAGGCTCAATATTTTTTCTATTAATAATCCAAATCATAGGAAAAAGGCATACTTGAAGAATTCTTCTAAAGGCCACATTTAAAGCCATTCTTCCAGAGGCTTTGTTTAAGAGGGATTATGATCTCCTATCTATCTAGTGGTGGATACTTAGTTACCCTAGTAATGCCTGAATGATGTGTATCTAGAATAAATGACAAAAATCTATAATAAATTGCGGATATCTAAAGTAAATAATGGTTAAATAAAGTAAATAACGGATATATGAGATAACGTGTGGTTTCTAAAGTAAATGACGAGTATATATTGATTGTAAAAGAAAAAATCAAATGTATCCAATATATGTACATATATTTATTAGGATTTATTCAGTCAAATACTCACATAACTTTGTCGAAAGTGGTTGCGGATGCTCCTACACATTTGGATTGAAGATTCTTCAATTAACACCTTTCAATAGCACGTCATTTCAATATCTTAATCTTATCATGTTCAAATATGACACTATACATGTAGAATATTGTGGCCACTAGTGCCACCTTCTAACATTTAACAGTTAAATAGGAGGATACCTTAAAGTAACTTAGAGTAGATGTAGAATGAATAGCAAATGTCCATTAGAGCATGGAATGTAAATGACTAATCAAGAAAAGGAAAAAGAAAAGCCGATAATAACAAAAGTAGGTCAATGAATTAAATGGCATACAAATACATGGTCCATCATTTTAATTAGAAAACTATGGATATGACACATTCTCATTCTTTACATTTATTGTTTGGATCTTGAAGGTTTACAAAGTCACCTACTTGGAGTTATCCACTCAAGTTACATAGGTTCTACATCCAAACCTAGTCGCAATGACCTCTCTTTATATTTTCTAATATCATCCTCTTCATACTTTTGGTCATCTAATTGAGCTTTTTTAACACCAATTGAATTACTTGAGAGAATTCCCAACATCTATTCAACAACTCTTTTATCCAATTATCTACATATTCTAGAATTCTTGGTTGTTCTCCATGAAGTACTAGATCATAATCACTTCAAGGGTGACCTTGGAAAGGAAGACCTCATAACATATCATGCCACAACTGTGCACGTTTGCTTCTTTTCAGAACACCTTTAAGTCCTTGCATGCAACCTTACTTTAAATAGCTTGTACCAACTCTAGTGCCATGAAAAATCCAATTCCAGCAACTCCAACGGAACACTCAAAGTCCACTACATAATACTTGGTATAACATCCAAGCTCTTCAAAAATCACCACATTCGTAGCTTTGAGGTCCATATGAAGAATGTTATGGTTGCACAACCAATCAATCCCTACTGCAATATTGAACATGATCCTCTCAACTTCATCTTTTGAAAATGGCCCACCGTCATTTTCAATGTCCAAAATAGCACAATCATCCGGCTCTGCAAATCTTCTCGTTCTTTCACCATTAGAAGGGCAAATCTACCATCTTCTGACAATGTTCTACAATTTACATAACAACGTAACATAGTTGATGGAGGCAAATCACAAAGCGCACGATCCAACTCTTCTTCTCACCATTGCAAGTACCCACGATCCAACTCTTCTTCCCACCATTGCAAGTACCCAACATGCCATTGAGCTCATAATTCACGCAAGCGGGTGCCCTTCTTAAACACCTTCACAACCCACTCACGTTCCTCTTCCAAATCTTCCACATTCTTCTTCGAATTCCCCCCAAACAACTTTGGCATAAAAGAGCTCACCTTGTCCCCCTCCACAAAACTTCTCCCCCACCAACAACTCGCCAATCCTTCTCCAATTCTTTGTATCACAATCAAATGTCTCAAAGAATTGACCCCAAGTGAAATCAACTTCATGAACCCAAGAATCTTTCTCTCCCTCTCTCAAGTCTTCAGAGTGGAATCACGAGAGCACCTTCATGTACCATTATAGACTAGACATGATAGTTTTCCCTTGATAGGAAAGAACCACTTTCCAAAATCTCCACATTTCAAATCTCCAACTCTAAAGCAGGATTTATGTCACGACAAGAAACCCTGTCGCTCCTCACTCAAAAAGTGCCGCCCTTCACATACGTAGAAAAGGGTGATTTTTCTTATCTCTCGCCACCCGACCGACTCACAAACTTCTAAAATGCTTGAAATAGTGAGGGGCGACAGGGTTGCGAGTAGTGTGTGTCAACCTTCTCTCCTAGTTTTTTCACTAAAATTTGTAGGAGTTTCACCTAGTTTCTCTAGAGACCTCTAAAAAGGAGTGACACCAATATCCCCGTATTCTGCAACACCTTGGTCAATGCACAAAGGCTTTTTGAAGAGAAGGAGCCAAGAGACCTTCATCGTTACATCGACAATAATCTCCAGCTCTGGGAGTTGGTGATTTCAGTACTTTCCCACGCGCAATCACGTACTGGACTTCGAGGCTTTCGGGATCCAATATAAGCATATCCGCATCTGCACCTGCCTCCAATTTCCCTACACAAGATAAAGAAAATGCATGCAAGAACGTGAAACCCTAAAACCCTAAATTATAAGCCCTAAACACTAGCGAGACAGCCTCCAATTTCCCTGCACAAGATAAAAAAATGCATGCAAGAACGTGAAACCCTAAAACCCTAAATTATAAACCCTAAACACTAGTGAGACAGCCTCCAATTTCCCTACACAAGATAAAAAAATGCATGCAAGAACGTGAAACCCTAAAACCCTAAATTATAAACCCTAAACGCTAGTGAGACAGCCTCCAATTCCCCTACACAAGATAATAAAAATGCATGCAAGAACGTGAAACCCTAAGACCCTAAATTATAAACCCTAAACACTAGTGAGACAGCCTCCAATTTCCCTACACAAGATTAAAGAAGTGCATGCAAGAACGTGAAACCCTAAAACCCTAAATTATAAACCCTAAACGCTAGTGAGACAGGAGCGGCTAATATTTGATCAGGGCTGATCTCATGCGGCTAAAACAAGTTCAACTTGAGGCCACCGAGGTTTTCTATTGCTCCGATGACTATTTAGAATGAGGGAAGAGGAGTCGTTGTTTGTACAAAGAGTATCACCTTTGGATTGGAATGCGAGGTGGGAGGCGGGGTTGGTGGTGCTCAACTGCAGCGCGTCCTCGAGCGCCCACTTTCCATCCAGCACGAGGCGGCGGATGGTGTTGAGGTTCGCGTTCGGAGACGCCACCGAGTACTCCACAAGCTCGCCTTCGGAGTCGAACACAGGCAGGGAGCCGAACGCGTCGGATGAGACAGAGACGCCGCGGAGTGCAGCGTTTCCATGGCGCTTGCTCCAGTCCAGCAGCGCGTCGTGGGACGAGGATTCGCCGTCCTGGTCGGATGTGAAGTCCACTCGGCCCCCGTCCATCACCCACTCCTCCGCCGCCTAGAAAAAAAATGAATATGAAACTCACCACATCGAAAGGAACATCAAGACGTGCAAGGATTTTCCTGATGAGAGTGGGTTGAGATCTATCTACTTTGAGGAGAGCGGGGCCGCGGCTGGAGACGTGAGTTGGGATCATGTGCGTGAGAGGAATGGAGCCCCGGCTCGCGTTCACCACATCCCAGAGCGGCTGCAGCAGGGAGGCCGCGGAGCCGGTGTGGAAGTGCACCACGCCTGCCTTGCCGGAGAGCATGCCGCCCACCCGCGCGTCCGTCACTAAGCGCAGGAGCTCCTGCAGTGGCATCCAGATCGTCACTTCAACCCGACTGGGGGAAAAATGGTGCAAGAGCAGTGAATCTGATCCGGGTCACGACAGTTCCTCGACCAAACTGAAGGGAGGAGGAATGTGAAGGGAGGAGGAGGAGAAGACCTGCGTTGTGGGCCAGCTGCTGCGATGGTCGCTGATGGCGATCTCCCCGGCGCCGACGACCTCCTCCACGAGCTGCAAGTCGCGGATGAGCGACCCGGTGAGCGTGGGCGACGGCACGCGGTAGCACCCGCTCCACATGTGCGCCGTGAGGCCCTGGAGCTGCAGCGCCGCCACCTTCACGCGCAGATTCTCAAGGCTGAAAACAACACGATGATGCGGTAGCTGCTGCAAACCCCCACCTCGAGGGGACAGTTTGCGTACCTTCTGGAGACGCAGTCCGTGCCGAGCACGCCCACGACGGTGGTGATCCCCGCGTCCACGAGCGCGCCCACGGCCGCCTCCGGGGTGCGGCTCGCGGGGCCCATCTCGCCCCCGCCGCCCGTGACGTGCACATGGATGTCGATCAGCCCCGGCACCACGAGCGCGCCGCGCGCGTCCACCACCTCCACGGGCAGCCCCGTCAGATTCTCCGTGGGGTAATCCCCCGGCAGAAGCGCCACTATAGCTTCCCCGCCCGTCAACACACTCCCCCTCCCTCTCGGATGCGGCGTGTAGAGCTCCGCATTCGTGATCAGCATCATGGGAGCACCTGCGCCATTGCCTAACTCACCCAGCAGGCACAAGAGCAACAACAACGCCACCATCGTCATCAAACCAGACATCCCTGCAAACAGCAAACTCATAATCCTATTCCAACCCTTGAAACTCACTCCAACTTTCATGTTAATTTTCATGTTAGAAAGACGTTTCTAGGATTTCCCGAAACATCATCCCTTCACATTCCGACCGCTGCAGACTCAAATCAGGAAACATCGAATCTCGTTTATGCTTCCGAAACTGGAATTTTGGAAAGACGGTTTGGAAATAGGGCATTATTGTGGCGATAGGGTGTCTATGGCCATGAACTACTCCACGTTATCTCAAATCTGTCGAGGTTTTCAATCTGCTGATAAACAAGTGGAAATGTTTGAAGGTTGCTGTTCGTAGAATGTGATTGTGGCAGTTGTTGATTTCGTTGGAGGTGGGAGTCTGTGAGTGTGGAAGAGGTGTGAGTGGGAATTGGGGTGGCTTGCTTTGATGGCGCGGTGTGGAGTGATGACGCTGGTGCCGACGACGACGGCGGCCGGTGTGGTCTCGCAGAGAGATTGTAATGTGAGGTGGAGCTCTTCTCCGCTGCACGGCTTGGGAGTGACGGGAGGCGTGGCGAGGTTGGAAAGTGGCCGGCGGTGCGGCTCTAGAACGCGAGCCATCGCTGAAGACAACAATTCCGACAATGTGAGCATGTTTTTCTCTCCTCCTCGCGGGTGTTCCGTTTTAGCTTTGTACTTACACCGTCATGAAAATCACATTCTTTGTGCAGGGCTCTTCGACTACATCAACAAGTGGGAAAGAAGACTTGAGTGCCAAGGTACTTATTCATGGAAGCCCAAAGTCATGAAAGCATGTTTCTAGGCATGAAGTGCAGCATTACCCTATGTTAGATGAGACTGATTGCCACCTTGAAAGAAGTATGTTACGACCTATTTTTCAAGTACTCAACTGTGATGTTCCAGTTGGCAGCTGCAGAGGCAGAGGCCGAGGCGCTGCGCAAGGAGCTGGCGGCGCGGAAGGGCAGTGCAGGTGGTGCCACCGACCTCTCAAAGCTGAAACCAGCCACTCCGGAGAAGCGGATCGATGGCACAGGCTACAGAGAAACCATCTTCTCCGGCCCAGGAAGAGCCACTGGTATGGATCACACCTTGAGATTCTCCAATGTTAAGGCAGATTCTATCATTCATGGACCCTCAAATTTACTAAAGATGTTGAGCATTGTGTAATCTTTTCATCAATGGTTTGGTTTTGGCAGGGAAACCGGAGCAGCAAGCCAGTAAGTGGGGATTATCTGAAGCAGAGCTCTTTTTATCCAAGGGTGCACCTACTGAAGGAAGCGGTCTTGGAATGGAAGCTATGGAGGAGGGTTCTCAAGACATTGTTACGCGGCGTCTACTTATTGGAGTTGGAGTCACTGCAGCGGCTGTTGGATTGGCTTTTGTACGTTGCTTCCTGTGCTTTCAACGCATT
>OZ020518.1:15194989-15310550 GCA_963971425.1 Bryoerythrophyllum caledonicum | reverse complement strand
CTCTCACTTCTTTGGTTGTTTGGGCTGCAGAGGTTGAAGAGGTAAAAAACGCACTGAGAAGAGCTGGCAAGCCTGAAGAAATTAAGGAGAACTCGTTGAAGTACGTTTCAGGCACTCACTTAGAATATTATTATTATTTATGTGCACAATGGGACAAAAGAACTACAATCCACTAAACTTGAAGACTGATTCTGCAGTGCGGCAGCATGGTTAGATGGGGAAAATGCAGACAAGGCATCGCAGCTCTCATTTGAAATATATGAATACGTCTATCAGGTACTACACTTCCATTACAAGTATCAAAACAGTTAGCTTGCCTTGCTAACCTTCTCTCTTGATGAGCTCTACAGTCGATTTTTCTACTTGACTCTGGCAATTTTCGAAATAATATCTACTTGCATGTTGCTTTTTTAACCCCCCCCCCCCTTTTTTTTTTGTTGGCAACAGGCGGATTACAGTAGATACTTTGAGAATCTAGGAGAACCAAACGCTGTGCAGCAGTAAGTTTTTTTCAGGCTCCTTGACCTTCAAGTATAGCACATGAATGATATCAGGCTGACGAAACGCCATACCACCATTGTTTCTCTTTTTGTGCAGGATGGAGTTTCTCAAGTTCAGTTTGCAGTCGATAAAGGTGAGACTAAATAGACAGTGCTGTGATTATTTTTCATGGATTATGATTTATTTATTTCTTTATGTATTCATGAATTTATTTCACGTGTGTTGTTTGAACAGGCTGCTCGGAAAAAGGTCGATGAGTTGTTGACGCTGATGCCCTCCGAAGCTCTTGATGCTGCGGCCTCCCAGTTTGCTCGGTAAAGTTTTGCTGCGATTTGACAAGACGATTTATGAATGTAGGATATGTATGATTATGTTACTTCGGAGAGAATGACAAACTAAGTCACTTTCTGTGTTCATGTAAGCTTGCTGCTTATGTGATGTAATTTTTATTTCCTGGCTGCAAGAACTGCTCCGCTGGATTTTGTGGACATCTCGTCTTTACATTTGTGAATCCTGGCCATGGATTGTGGCACATATATCGAAAATGGAGCTTTGTGTTGTTTTAATGGATGTGACTTTATTACAAATAATTTACACACATTCTAGAATTGTAAGGCAATCATTCTGTATATTAAAAAGAGAGGAAATTAGAGATGGAGATAGTTCTTCTTAACCCTTTAGCGTCACGGGATTCTTGGAGATAGTGCTGTACATGCCCATTTTGGGCCTCTCCGGCGTTGGAGGGTTAAGCAAAGGTTGCTTTATCCTTTGGCGCCGAGGAGACCCAAAATGGGCGATTTTGGTGTTAAAACTCAATTCTCATAAAATCCATGAGGAAAAAGGTTGTGCAATTTGAAGTTTAGATTTGTGCACACATTACTTGAATAGTGAAATCAAATCATGATTTGGAGTTATTGATCCCATGGAAAAGTCACGGATACAACCAAAATACATCAAATATTGCAAAATACAATGAATACCATGCTTCATATTGTGATGTATTTCATAGACATGCAAAATGATTTTGGTCTTAAATTTTGATTGAAATTTGTCTTTAAGGGATTCCTCATTGTTTGGTGATTGTTGATTCCTCTCATCGCGTACAAAACTTTCGCTTTAATTTGTATAAATTTTGAACATTTTCGTATACAACCAATTAGACAAAAGCAAAAAAATCATCAATAATCATATATAAGTGTTTCCTTCAGATATGATATGTCAATGCCAAGCTATCAAACTAGAGCATGTGTGGACCTCTTATTATTCAAAGAACAAAGATTCTTGCAAGAATCTATTGATGGATAAAGTAGTATACCCTCCAAAGTGCACAATTTTCATTCCCAATATACGGTAACTTCAAACACTATATTCTTTTCCATCAACCGTTGGATGTTGTGCAAAAATTTTCCAAAGTTTAGGCCATGGTTTGAGTTCAATTCTCTAAGATTGGATACTAAAATTAGGCATTGTATCTCCATCAAAGTTAGCTCAAAGAAAAAAATCAGCACATATCTTGGTTTTAAATAAACATGAACTGGGTGCCAAAGTATGATGCCGTGATAAGGTATTATATTAGGATAAGGGGATGTGGGGGGGGGAAGAGATGGGTAGTGAGTAGCTCCGCAAATCCTAGTGAGGAGGGGCTTAGGTGTTAGGCGCAAACACGAAGCACAAGGCAATGAGGGCTGTTGGATCTCATTGTAAATCCCGTTGTGTTCCTCGTTTTGCTACTAGACGGTGTTTCAAAGGTGTGTAGAGTGTTGGCAGGGATTGCAAGCTCTTGATCTATTACCACAAGTTTGTATGGGCTGCAAAAGATCTAGCACTAGTATGGGAGAGTAGATCTGAAGTGGGGCTCTATGTTGGCCCAGATCTAGCTCTAGATCCTGCATTACCCACGGCAAACATGTACAAATAGATCTAGATCTGGATATCATACCACAACTAGAAACACCACACCTATCACCTCCCAGGACACAAGCACACATACATGAAGATCGATTACTACCCACATTTTGCAAGAGACAAACGCCAAGACGCAAGATCTGCCCACAAGGACCAACACGCTCCAAGACCAGCTAAGTTACATATGTGTATTTTGTACTTTGAAATGTTTCAAACTGCTCTTACAAACTTGATAGAAATTCTCTAGTGACTGCTGATGCTACTACACTCACGCCTAACCTCCATTACAAGAAGCCCCAAGGTAGCACCACAATGAGAAGACTAGTACAAGAACACAAGCGTCAATGTATAGAGCGGCACCACCCGTGGAAGGTCGCCTGGACATCGCATAACCCACAGCCGCCTGTGCCATCAGCACACCTACGTCAATATTACTGGATCAACCCAACCGACACCAATTACAAGACACATATCGAAAACAATGACATACTACCCCTTGTGGCTAAGGTACGTACCCTAACTTGCTACCTAACCAACACATGCTCTCTATCTCTTACCACCAGAAAAGACCGCGTACTCTCCCGCCAGGCAGCCATCAACAGAGAGAAACAGCGATGCAGCATATGCAACAAAAATTACCGACGCATCATTTGCAGCAAGAGGCACCGATGCAGCATCAACAGGAAGGGACACCGATGTAGCATCAGTAGGGAGCGACAACGACGCAGCATGCAGAAGCTAAAAAGAAGTACAACAAAGATACATGAGAAGACACCCAAACCAATTGTATCAGCAGGAGACAATACAAGTACAACAGACAAGCAGCAGCTGCCGACGAAGCAAGTCAAGGACCAAAAAATACACAAGTGCTAGAAGAGAAGGGAGGGCAAAGCATAAGGCAACACACCTTGACAAGATCAACACACCAAGTACTGCAACACCACCAACAACTGCAGCCCCAAACACACCAACGTCAACATGAAAACAAGCTCCCTAGAAGACACACAAAAACAAGGTAAGTGCACACCCAAGTAAGAGCCCTTATCACTCTATCACCTTTATCTTCCCACTCTTGCAAATCCTTTCCAGATGATAACAGGAGCAATGAGAAATCCACAAGAACATACTGCCAACTGCTGCTGCAACAAAACCCTAGCCGCCACAACATTCCAGAAAGTGACAAATCCATGATAGATCAAGATCCAACACCACATCTACAACACCACAACCGCCCAGCTCAAGTCAAATGGCACTCTGAAGAAACCAACCCTAAACGGCCACAAATACAAGAACAATGACGTTCATCGAACACAACAACATCCACCAAACGACAACCCTCCACAAGATATATAACACGCTACCATCTAACTCTTGAATCCTCTCACTTTGCTCCATTGTGCGGATACATTATCTTTGCCTCTGCGAAACAAAGAACCACTTACACAACCCGCGTGAAGGACACATACCTGTGGAGAGCCCAGCAGGAGAACGAGCTGCCGCCCTCACAGCTGACGAAGACACGCCGCATCTGTGAAGAACTCCCCCCTCTTGACTCTCAGTTCTTATTGTTGTGCACCTTGATCATTCATGAACTAAGTGACTTCAACTTGTTGCTATACTCCCTCCAGATCGTATTGTGCCTACGCAGGATAGAAGAACTCTCTGGATTAGGGAAGAAGTCATTCACACAACACACGAGGTTAGGAAGACGACATCAACTAGCACACCATACTAGGCAGCAAACCAGACTGAAGTCCCCCACGAAGCCCCGATCCAAGCCCAACCGTGAAGAATCTCATCACGGAGCCAAGGAATCACCTAATACACCTGCTAAAGCGAAGATCGGAGGAGAAAAGACGGTGGACAACAGAGGTTACCCGTCAACAAGCAAAGGAGGACGCGTCCACTCCAACATCCTGCCGCCACCCACAACCTTGACAAACCCTGGTGCGCCACCGAATCCAACAGATCTCGCAAGATCGCCCAGGCGGCCGCAACCCACTTCAACCCGCGCCATCAACGTCCACAATCGCTACCATACCTGCAACAAACAGAAGGTAGTCAGCCCAGGGATCATTGCAATCGCAGCACAAGCTAGAGAGTGCGGGTGCTCAAGAAGTAAAGACTACAAAGGGAGCCATCAACCATCACATCATACTTTACATCGCCGACTCACCTCCAAGAACAAGTGCAGAAGACCGAATCGTTCCCAAGAAACAAGTGAACTGCGCCCGAGCCTCACCTTGGAAGACATGAGAGCAACACCCACGAGAGGGAGCACAAGCGATACATGGAGGGAGGCCCCACGCCGCAAACCAGCCGGATCAGGGAGCCCCGTCAAAGCAAACCAAGGAGGGAGCCCGGACGCCGGAAACCCTAGGTACCAACAACGACGCACAGGAACCGGAAGGACAACAGACGCTACCACGAGCCCCGATGCCGCACACTGCACAGGGAGCAAAGAACGAGCGCCCCAAGACACCGGAGTCAGAGAACAGACACCGACGCGAAGTCCCCTAACCTGCGGGAGAGGCACAAAGAAGCCTCAGACCGGCAGCCGGAGCGGGAGCAATAGCAACCTCAACGGTAATCCGACGCCTGAATGCCAACTACAGTATGCCTACTCTCCATCATTACTAGCCAGCTCATGTTGCTCGAAGGTGTGGAGCGGCCAGAGATTAACAAGAAGGGGACAAGGAGGGCCCAAGATTGAACAAGAAGAATACAACAAAAGAAGAAGGTGGTTGTTAGTACAGTTCGTTCCCAAGAAATACCTCAAGCCAAAACCCATCTACACAACAAAGTGGACCCATCAAGTCACAAATTGACAACATCTCACCCAAGTTGAGATCATACTATCACGTCATAGTTCTCTACCACTCTCCCCTTTGATTATTAGTATTTTACCTCATTGGGTTTATTATGCAAACCTTTGGGCATGTACACAAATCTTAATATTAAACTTGTTGACTTGGAGGGGTGACCACTTTTATGGCACCTCTCATGTGTGTGTATGGATAAAAGGCACTAAAAATCATAACTTCAATACCTCTTACTTAGAATTCTTAGTAGTTAGGGGTCCAGTTGTTTGCTTGAATGTCATCTACATTGTTACTCTATTCTCCTTCTTGATTACATTAACTTCACCAAGCCCTCAATGCATGTTGAGGGAAGAAGTTAAAATCAAGGTGATAAGGAGTGATGCTATAGTAATCCTACACTTTACTGCTAGTGACACTCTTGCTTTTTATATTGACAGCATGGCTCGACTCCAAACTATGACTACCCCCTCTAAGAGATTGTTTGTAGAAGCAGCTAAGGAAAACTCATGTGCCGTAAGTGTATCCCAAAATGCGTTAGTAGTTACAAGTACCTCCCAGAAAAAGGTGAAGGCAACAAATTTGCCTCACATCGAGTACTGGTTGGGTTTCAACACAATGAATACTCTTGCAAAAAATCGGGGTAGTCCAAAAATACGCATTGTTGCCATAGAGGAATTGTTAAAATACGGTCTCAACCCTAAAGAAGCAGCTGAAAGTTATGGAGCAATGCCTGCATACCCATTTGTCCCACAAGAGAAATGGCCAATTGAAAGGGCGGATGGGAAGGCTGGAAATCTCACCGAACTTCCAAGTGAAGTTGAGGTGGATGGAGAAGGATTTGCCTTAGATTACCATGTGTCAATACATTTTGAACTTGGTGATCAAACATGGACAAAAGAGGTCATGCTAGAAATGATAAAAACAAGGCTGAAAAACATGGAAATTCCTCTTGGTACCCAGATTGGTGAATCAATAGCAATCTTTTGCTATCACCAAACCGAGAAATGGAATGGTGTTATCAAACTACATCTAAAAAACCGTGAAAAAGACGGAAAGGGATTGTTGCAAGGACTGAGACCCTTCATCCTCATCTAGGTTGAAGGAATTCCGCACAAGGGTAAAGTATGTAAAACATACGACGCCTTGGCTTTCTCACACCTTCTATTAGAAAAAATATCCGGTCCTAGCCTTGTCAATAGACAATCACATGACTTGCATGCGGAAATTGTGAGAGATAGTTTTACAAGAGGCTTTGACTTTGAAGTGACACGGGTAGAAAAAAAAGTGTTTTTTGAATTTTCTTGGGTCAAAACCCCTTCCCCGGTGCAAGCGGCCAAAGTAAAAGACTTCAAAATCTCATTTGATAATGAGATCTTTGCGCCGGTCTTTGCAACCCAGAAGATGGATGAGGATGAGATTGCAAAAAAGAATTGCCTAATTCTCATTGCAAAAAACCTCAATAAAACAAAAAGTGAAAAAGAACTAGCGGATGGTATAAAATCCATATTCGGGGATGAGAATGTGATTGATACATTCTTCAAACTCGAACATGGTCGGCATGTTGGGACTTGCAACATCGAGTGCTTAAATGCAACGGTGTACAAAAAGTATGTCAGACAGAATAAAAAACTCCATGGTAAGTATATAATGTTTACCCCGCACCCTAAAAGCTTGGACGGGAGTAATAATCCGAGTGTGGATGAATTAACAAGATTAGGATTCACAGACGTAAACTCGGCCGTAGCTAACGCAGTAATCGCCATGGAAAATGGCTCAAACAAGAGCAATGGAGTCACCCTACAACAACTCCGGAGAGAAATGAAGACCATGAAAGGAGAAATCGTAGAGGAAGCGAAACAATATGCGGATTTGATGCAAGCAAACACGGTGAAATCCCTAAGGGGGGAAATGTCAACTCTTCGGTCTCAACTCATTGCAACCATCATGGCGGCGGAAACACAAGCATCGGAACGAGAGCAACGCGCCATTGAAAGCAAGATGGACACGTCAAACTAATAACGTCAAACAACGCTACAACCAAACACAATATAGTATATATATATACTAAAATACATATTAAATACCAAAAAATATTTAAAAATATATTTAAAAGAAAAGAAACAAAATATCATAGTATACTTATATACTACAATATATAATAATAACAAAAGCATAAACAATAATAACAAAAACAAAGACAACAACAACAACAACACTCCACACCCCTCCCACTAGTAGCCATGAACATTACTCACTGCAAACTATTAATTATACTTTGCGGAGACATAGAAACTAACCGCGGCCCAATGCCAAATGTCTTCCACAACCATCCAAAAACACACAAAAGATTATCAAAAATATATTTTATTCCGAATACTATAAAACTCCACCCCGAATATCAACACCTAGCATCTTCCTTTGCACCACTTCTAAAAAACAATCACATACTTCACCAAACTTACTCCATCCTCTACCCCAACATTTCTCGCTACATACACCAAAAAAACAACCACCCATCCACACATATCTTATTCGCCATAATTACTACCCTCCACCCATCAATAGACGAATGCAACAATATTACTAACCAACATTCTACCAACACAAACCCAACACATTGGACAAATATATTACTAAACACCCTATCCTCTCTACATAATCCCCCTAAAAGACATATAGATACACTCCACCCATACACCAAATTTCTAGAGGAAAACCAACACCTTTTTGAACACAAAACCTCTCTAAATAATGACCTACACAACTTTATTCATAGCCAAACCCCACCCCCTTCCCTCGATGAACTACAACTAAAATTTCCCTACTTCCCGCACAATCTTATCCTTGAAGCTCTTAGATGTTTTGAACCAATTCATGCTTACACGCACCCCACCCCGACACCCGCCCACATCTCCCCTCCACTTTGTAACCACAACAATATAGACAATAAAAACACATATAAAACTACATGGAACGCCTCAACGTTAAACACTGCTTTACCATGCATCCACAATCTAACCGCCCACATCAACACTCCACCCGCCATAACTGCCATACAAGAAACTAAATTAACTGCTACTAAATCCACAAAATACATATAAAAAACATTCCCCGATTATAAACTTATATTTAATAACACTCATTCTCTCACACAATGCATCCAACAACGAAGGCCATATACACCGGCAAGAGGAGGTCTACTCATGCTCATACACCAATCATATGCCTTCCCCGGGAATAATACTAAAATTCCCACCCTGGCTAATATATCACCATATCTTCAAATTATTGAAATTACTAACCGACGCCTCCAACCATGGCTCATTCTTCACCTATACATGCCCTCGCACATAGAAGACTCTAGGCTTATTGTGGAGATCCAAAATTCCATCACTTCACAAATAAATATACACACTAACCATACAATAATACTTTGCGGAGACTTTAACCGAGATATCGCCCTTATTGGACGACAAAACGGAGGGGTCTTTACCCCCCCACTTGACATAGACTATCAATGGCAAAATTATATGGATAACCTAGAATTATATTTAATCCCAACCAATACACAATACTCTTGTCAAGGTGGACTTAATTACACACACACTAGTCTAATTGATGGATTTTACATTAAAACACCTAACCATACCCGATATACATCTATCACCAATACCACAACCAACTTAAACTCGGACCACTTCCCAATCCAACTCAATATACCTCACAACACCCTTATAAGTAGACCTCCCACAACCATCAACTCAAATGATATTAAAATACTAAAGCCCATCCCAAAAGAAAACCTTGATAACTTTAATACAATATTCTTTGAAAAAACTCACTACAAACAGACTCCCTTACAGATATTCTTTCTAACCACCAACACCTCACACACATACAATGGCAAGAAGCTTGTACGACTCTTGACAAACTTATTAATGAAATTTCTACTATATTAGAAAAGACTTGTAAAGCACACCCGATTCCACAACTCACACCTAGAACCTCGAAACAAGGGGGGTATCTCCCGAGAAAACTAGCCAAAAAGTGGAAACAACATCTTGTCACGTACCACACTATTCGTAAAACAATTTATATTGCTAAAACTAAGCAAAATTGGCGAACCCACTCCATACTCTCCAAACTACAAAACCTCTGTCACCCTCAAATCCCACAAGTACCACTACCCAACACCCCTCACGAAGACTGGCTAAAAGACATTGCAAACATTGCAAAAGCTGCCAATAAAGAAGCTCGGAAAATTACTACAAAATATGCAAGAGAATGTGTCAAAAAAGCCATTTCTAAGTATCGTCAATTATACGAAACTAGCCCAAAAAAGATTAACAGAAGAGTCTTTAAAAATAACACAAACATGCCACTAGACTGTATTCTAGATCAAAACAATAACATTCTAACCAGCCCAGATGACATCGCAAACGAAATACATTTTCAACAATCCATAAACAATAGACCATGCACCCCCCCGATGTCACTTCCAAATACAACATGCATCAACATGCACGTGCGGAGTCAGGCAATACCGGTGGCATGATTTGGACGGATTTACCATTGATAAAAGAGGCGAACCAACAACACCCCTCCACACATATTATAACAGAGACACATACAACATGTGCCTAAAAAATCTGGGAACCAACAAAGCCCCCGGCCCGGACCATATACCTAACTCAATTCTAAAAAACATGCCCCCAAGATTCCATGACCTTCTATCATTATTCTCCCTTTATTGTTACAAACAAAAATCCATTCCCGCATCTTGGAAAACAAGTTTAACAATCTTATTATACAAAAAAGGCAACCCATCCGTGCTACCTAACCACCGACCTATTGCCTTAGCTAACACCATTTACAAATTATATACTAGCACACTAACATCAATATTATTGGCCTACGGGGAAAAACACCAAATATTACACGAAAGCCAAGAAGGGTTTAGAGCCGAGAGAAGTACCACACGGCAACTTCAAACCTTCATTGCCGCTCTTGAGGATGCAAAATTCACTAATAAAGACATTTACCTACTCTACATCGACTTCAAAAACGCATTCGGCTCCATTGACCATCCTCGATTGCTAGCCATTATGAGTGATCTTGGATACCTGGAAGACGTAGTGACACTGGTTGGCAATATATACTCTCAATCTACCACTACATACACTGGAGAATTCTTTGGTAATACACGCCCTATCCCCATCCAACGTGGTACCATCCAAGGCAATACATTGAGCCCATACGTCTTTATTATTTTTCTAGAACCTCTATTGAGATGGCTTCAAAGAGGTAACAATGGCTACACATTTGGCACCTCAAAAGTCACCGTAAACTCGGCCGCATATGCCGACGATCTAGCGGCCATCTCCGGACGTCTTAAATCACTCCAAATTCAATTAGACAAAATATACAAATTTTGTCTATGGACCGGGATGGAACTTGGGGTCCAAAAATGTGCCGTAACTCGATGCTCAAACAAATCCAAAATAAACCCGACCGCCTTCAAAGCCCTTATCCAAGCTACCAATATCCACTATCGTAACCAACCAATTCCGGTTCTCAACCAAAACCAACCCTACATATACCTTGGAATAAACCTAGTCCCATCGTTAAAATGGAAAATTCAAATTCACGCTACTACTACAAAACTTATTAAACAATGCAATGAACTTATACTATGTCCGGCCACATTGCAACAAAAAATAAAAATGATTGATACCGTCATACGTCCGGGTATCTCATATAGTTTCTATGCGGTCCCTTATTCCATGCCCGCCATAAACAAACTTGATAAAAAAATCATAGCCATACAAAAGAAAGTATGCAGACTCCCTAAATGTACGCCCAATGTCATAACACAACTCCCCCACGAACTATTCGGATTAGAAGCTTTTTCTCTCAAAAATGCCTATCTACGTTGCACTGGAGAACAACTACAAAATGCACTTAACGACAAGGGACGACTAGGACTAATTTACAGTGGACTCCTTCGGCACATCCTTGCCATTTATGGAGGAGTACAATACCTCCAAAGACTTAAAAAATTTGATTGCCTTTGGTCTCCCATTACCCACACACTTTTTCTACTCAAAAGAGAAGGCCGAACATTTCTAAAAAGCACACTAGAAGATTTCCTACTAGGCCCTGCGCCACTTGAAATACATAACCTCCCTAGACTTGACCGACAATTATCCGCCAAACTCCTACAAAAACTTTTTTCCGCAAATATGACCAATCTAAAACAAATTACACTACCAAATGGAACACACCTTATGGACAACAAGAGCTACAAAACATTCTACGGTACCCCTCGCAAATTAATAAAAAGTGCACTAAACATTGCTAAACAATTATTTTGTCATCCTCCATGCCTCCCTACATGCCCCAATCCTTGCACCACTCACGCCCCACCTTACACACTTAAAGACCTGTACATCATAGGTCACAATGACATCCACCCCAACACCAACCTTCCATTAATCCCTCCAAACCCGCCACATTACGACCATATGCCCCTCCACCACATATATTAAAAAATCCTTCCATGCACCCAATAAACAACATAACCGCGCACAAACATAGAAAGTACATTGACTCCAACAACATAAGCAAACAATATACGTCATACCTATGCCATTGGCCCCACAATAACACCACCTACACCAAATGGCTCCCGCAAATAAATCTTTTTCCTTGGCACAACCCAAATACTTCCTTACATAACACCGAAATCCTCACACAATACTACCGTAGAACTCAAAATAGTTATAACCTGAATATCATACAATTACACCACCCCTAAGCACAACCTCGAATAGAAGATTTGTCAGGCCACCTATTATTATCCCCCTCCTCAACATCTTCACAACCGAATGCAACCGCGAAACTGACATCCTCGCACAAACAAATACAATCAAAATACAACAAGATAATGCACACATATATGAAGGTAATGGTAGCCACCTAATAATCATACCACTCGCTAGACTACAATGGCTGTGGAACCAATATCACAACGCACTACAAACCCCCATTAAGATTGAACCAATATCCCAAACATTTAAAATTGAAATTGTTTGGCTATACCAAAGATATAAATACCGTATACCCAAAAATGACCCCCTAAAAAATGCACACTACACATTACCCGATCCTATCCTAGACTACCTTATTACATCTCTGAATATCACACATTCATACTTCTCATCCCCCGTTACATGCTCCACAAAAATTTCAAAATTCTACTCTTCATTCGAACGTGATAAGATTTTTGGTTCTCTCGGAAAAGCTTTTGATTGTAGGTGGAGCGGGATAGGCCTTGCACACCCTCACAATGAAGAAGAAACATAACAAGCAACACATTGGGCACGCCTAGCGGCAAACAATGATCCCAACCACAACATCACCATTATTATTACCCGCGACACTCATTGGTACCACAACTCTAACCCACACTTAGACCCATTCCCGGACTCTCACATCATAGTACTATTTGAAACGGACTCTATGACTTACAAAGAACCCACTATACCACCGCAAATGCAAACACCCCGCCTTGAACCAGCAACCCTACGTATCCTATGTATACATTACCAAACTCGAGAGATAAGTACTCTAGAAAACCTCACTCATCTCACTTTGATAGCAAAAAATTTAAACATTAGCAACGTATACACCGCAATTGCCCCACCCACACCTATTTCAATCCGTGTAAACCGTAACAAAAAATGGACTAAAACCCCCCACACAAACATCTCCGCACTACCAATTACCGAATTTAGCCTCCCACTCTCCAATTACCAAATTGATACCGACCTTAAATTTGACCCCAACTTTAGCTACTACACTGACGGCTCCTTTAAGAACCAACCAAAGTAAGCCCGGGACACTGGCATCGAGAAAAAGCCGGTAATGGGATATACAATTCAACCAAACAAATTAAATTAGGCAAAAGACTACATGGACTCCAAAATATTCTAAGAGCCGAACTGATGGCTATACACAAAACCCTTAAGATAATCACCACTCAATATCCAAACGAACCGGCTCACATTTTTATAGATTGCATAAATACATTATATCTCCTAAATACACACATAAAACACCCCACTTTACACAACAGTCACCCGGACAAAACTATCCACACATCTATGGTTGTAATGCTCCTAAATCGCACACAAATTACTACACTCGACAAGGATTGAGGAAATTCTTTTTGCCCATGGAATTTTTGGAGTGAAAACACCTTTATGTTGATTACATGTGTGGAAATTTTCACGTCCAAAAAATGCACGAGATATATCACATCCCGAATCTACAAGCATGTGTGATTGTGAGAAACAAAGGGAAAAACCATTTTACTACTTCCAACTTTGACATCCTACCTAGGGCTGAAAGTTTGTTATTTCAACATAAAATTCTTAAAACATGGTTATCTTTATCTTGATGACATGTCGGAAAATTTTCAAGGCTAGAAAATGTATTCAATAGAAGACTTTCAAAATCTACTAACATGGGGGTTAGCTGTGAGAAAGGTTTCATAGCTGTCCACTTTGACACCCTCCCAAGAATTCAAAAAATATATATTTGTCCATGAAATTTTTTGTATGAAGTCGCCTTCACGTCAAATACAAGTGCAAAAACTTCAAATCCAAAAGATCTACACAAAAAAACATATACCAAGTCTACCAACATGTGTTGTTGTGAGAAACAAAGGGGAAAGCTTACCACTACTTCCAACTTGAACACCCTTCTTAGAATTGAGTTTTTGTTGATACATAATGAAATGTTGGCCACAAGATCATGTCTATGTTGGTAACATGTGAGATAGATTTCAAAGCCAAAAGATGTATATACAAAAAAAAATTATTCCATATCTACCAACGTGTATGTCTTTCTTTAGCATCAGTCATTGCTTGTAACCTTGAGGGCATAGAATGACAAAATTGAAGGAGCTTTGTACCACTGACCAAATTCCACTCTCTTTCAAAAACTACCTTCAATAGTTTTAAGTTTCTAAGGCATTCCTTGCCATGTTGCACAACATCTTTTGGCATCCTCTTGACATTCTCTATTGGATTGAGATTGGAAGAGTTTATAGGCCAATTGAGCTTCTCGAGTTGGTGGGTTTGTCTCCATTCTTCACATGTTTTGTTGCAATGGACAAGTGCGTTGAGTTCCATAAGCACTCCTCCTGGAACTCTATCCAAGAAATGAATCAATTTGCCATTGTAGACCACTTCCACAAAATCCTTAGCAGAACATTGACTTTTTGGAATAAAGACAAGCTGTGACTTTTGTCCTCTAGCAAATGCACCCCAAATCATCAAAGATGTCCGTCCACTTTTAAAAGTAGGAACTATACAACTTGATGAATAGCGCTCATATGTAATTGTCCAAACATGAATTTGCCGAGAACTTTTTCAAATCTCAAAAGCAGATTCATATGTCCAAACAATATGCTCCTACTCTTCTGGACACCATCCACGGTGCTTCTGAGCAAAAGCTATCCGCTGAGACATGTCACGGGGTGTCAAGAAAGGTTTTTTGACTGCTATTTGACTAAAAATACCACTTTATATAATACTCTTTGAATAGTACGTTTACACACTTGAGTACGACATATACTAGTAATCTCTGAGAACAAGGAGCGACAATGAGTTTTTGTGAAACGCACAATACTATGCACATCTCTCTCACTAAGTTTTTTAGCGTGACTTCCACCGCAAGGTTTGGGCTTGTAAGTTCCATCTTCTTTATACGTTTTTACTAACCTCTGAATTATTCTAACAGAAACTCCGGTAATGGCTGCAATTTGAACTCTTGTATTTCCTCCCTCACTCAAACCTATAATGCGAGCACAAATTTCATCTTAAATTGCGATTCAGGATTATTTTTTAATGATATTGATACGATACTAAACGCTCAACAACAAGTAGTCAATATAACACTCAACGTATGGCATTTGGATTATATGGATCAGTGAACACAAATGACTGAGCCCATGACATGTGCACTAAGTAAATCAGTCAACAACATAATACTCACACTACAACAGAATACTCACACTGGCATGTTCATCTGATGATCACCAATGATGGCATGTGCATCAATTGAGTGAACTAGAAAATACTCTTAGACCAGAAAGTACTTTTGCCACGTGTGATTTGTTCACCCTCAGTAAACTAGTCAGCAACATTTAACCAGAAAAATGATATGTCCACTCAATATATCAGCCCATATGTGATATGTCCATTCAATCAGTTAGCAACACTCAGCCCATATGTAATATGTCCACTCATCCCATATGCCCTACATCGAAATTAACACTCATACATCACAATATGACACTCTTTGCTCTCAATATCATCTCAACATTCAGCCTATCACAAATCACATGACAAAACACACAGAAGATTTCCTTTACGTAGTGCTCAATAAATATTTGGAGGAAAACACTCGTCATAGAAGAAGAAGAAGAAGAAGAAGAAGAAGAAGAAGAAGAAGAAGAAGAAGAAGAAGAAGAAGAAGAAGAAGAAGAAGAAGAAGAAGAAGAAGAAGAAGAAGAAGAAGAAGAAGAAGAAGAAGAAGAAGAAGAAGAAGAAGAAGAAGAAGAAGAAGAAGAAGAAGAAGAAGAAGAAGAAGAAGAAGAAGAAGAAGAAGAAGAAGAAGAAGAAGAAGAAAAAGGAGACCGACGTGAATAAAGTGTCTGTTTGTTCCACTACTAAGACCATGCCCACCGGACATGGAATTAGTAAGTTGGGACTACTTCCCCCTTCCCAGGGTAGACACTATGAAACAAGTATCCAAAACCAGTGAACCCATCACCCATAGGAGTAACAAGAAAGGAAGCAAAAGGTGTGGGGGGACGGGAGAGAGTGAAAAGAAAGAAAGTTGTAATGGAGGTGAGGATGAGGAGGGGGGTGTGTTTTCGTAAATCAAAGTTTACGATGTGGTAGAGAGGTGGATTTACGGTGGGTCTCGTATATTGGGAAGGGCTTGGTTGTTTTCAATTTTGCGTTTATGAAGAAGGATGGACACAACGTGATGTATGGCTATGATGTTAATGTTCTTGAAAGTGTTTTTAATTGTATTAATAGGAATTTTGAAGGTATCTTCTATGGTGTTTATAGATGGGATGAAGGTGGTGGCTCGTGCGCCGACAATGATTACCATAAGGGGATCGACTTTCCATCCAAGGGCAATGATGTCATTTATAAGGGGTTGGTATTTATTAGTTTTGTTTTCTATTGTTTCTGGGGAAAATCTATCATTGCAGTATGTAAATTCGATGAATTGAATGGTATAGTTTTGGGTTATGTGGTTGGGTGGGGGGTCATTGTATGGTAGGCCTCTAACGCATAGTATATCCGGTCTGAGTCTAGCATTGCAGTGACATCGTTGGGTTTCACATATATATGGGAATAGCCATGATAGGACCGTGTTTTCTTGTGGGTTTTTGTTAAAGGTGCCGGCATTCATGAGGGTAAAACATCTATATTTGTTATTTGAGGTGATCAATTTGCGGAGTTCCCATACGGCTTTGTTATATCTTCTGACAATTAGGGAGTGTATGTGGTGGTTGTGACATCGAAGTAGAACATATAGCCACGTGTCAGGATCCGTGGAAGTGCATATTGGGCATGTTATGGATGGGAATCTTTCTACTCCAAAAAAGAGTTGTTTGCGGGCGTTTCCCATGTATTGTCCGGTACGAAATTTGATAAGGCATGTTATTTGTGAGTCGGTGATGATGGGGTTTTCCCATAAATTCGTAGAGAGTTCATTGTCTATGTCCTTGTTGTTAGTCCACTTTTCTATATTGGGGAAGTTATCAGAGATTGTATTAAGGTTATTATATAAGTCCTCTTTTTTGAGGTATTTGTTTAGGAATCTTACCGGGCCTTTGTCTGGGGTGTCTTTTTTGGAGGGCCAGTCTTCCTTTTGAAAGTAATATGGGGTGGCGTGGGCATGTTCGTGTGGATCTTTGGCATTTTTGTGTGACTTTTCTCGTCCCTCTTTTGCTAGTTTATCGGCTTGTTCGTTGCCATAAATATCGGCGTGGGCTCGGAATTTGTAGATGGTTGTGATTTTTTCTTCGTTTGAGTATCATTAGGACCATAGATTTTAATATGATTTTGTCGGGGTGGCTATTGTGGAGGGTAGGATGTGTTATTTGGGTGTTTAATAAGTATAGTGCGTTAATGCAATCCGTAAATATGTGTGCTGGTTCATTATTATATTTTGTTGTGATGATTTCCAGTGTTTTGTGGATGGCCATGAGTTCTGCTCTGAGAATGTTTTGTAGTCCATGCAGTCTTTTGGCTAATTTTATTTCTTTCGTAAGATTAAATATTCAATAACCGGCTTTTTCTTGACGCCAATTACCTGGACTAATATATTCTGGTGGTTTGAACGAGCCATCGGTATAGTAGCTATATGCGGGGTCAAATTTTGGTGAGGTGGTAGTTTGGTAGTCCGGGAGGGGTGGAGGTGATAAAGTGTAATTTAGTATATTGTTGTTGTATTTTAGTTTTGACCATTTTTTGTTTTTGTTGACTAATGTTTGTATGGGTGTTGGTGGGGCCGTCCTTGTGTATAGCCGGTTTATGTTAAGAGTTTTTACTATGGAGGTGAGTTTCGCAAGCTGTACTACGGTGCCAAGGGTTTGGTTTTGGTGGTGGACGCATATTATTTGTAATGTAGAGGGTTCAATTCTAGATTTTTTTAGCTCAGGTGGGATAGTAGGTTCTTCGTATGGGATTGAGTCTGCTTCAAATATTACAATGATGTGGGAGTCTGCAAATGGGCTTGACTGTGGATTAGTGTTTTGGTACCATTTTTTGTCTGGTGTGATAATGAGTGTAGATGTGTGGTGTGGGTCGTTTTTAGCAGCAAATCGGGCCCAATGTAGTGCTTGTTGAGTTTCTTCCTTGTTGTGGAGGTGAGCTATGCCTTTACCGGCCCATTTATGTTCAAAGGCTTTTCTCAAGGAGCCAAATATTTTATCTCTTTCAAACGGTGAATAGAATTTTTTTAATTTGGTGGAGCATGTGACGGGGGAGGAGAAGTATGATTGTTTGATGTTAAAGGATGAGATTAATGTGTCTAGAATAGGTGTGGGTATTGTGTATTGTACATTTTTTAGGGGATTATTTTTAGGGATGTGGTATTTGTATCTTTGGTATAGCCAAATTAATTTGGTTTCGAATGGTTGGATTATTGGTTCAATACTTGTGGGTGTTTGTAGTTTTATGTTGTATTGGTTCCATAGCCATTGGAGTCTATCAATGGGGATAGTGTATAAGTGTCGGCCATTTGTTTCATATAGATGGGCTTGATTGTTCTCTATTTTAATTGTGTTCAAGATTATGCTAATATCGTTTTCGGGGTTACATTCTGTTGTGTAGATGTTTAGGAGTGGGATGATTATTGGTGGGGTTACGGATCTTGAGTCTTGTAATTGTTCTTGGGAGTGATGGGCTTGAATGATTTCCGAGTAGAATTTATTTTTAGTTTCTTGATAATATTCTTTTAGTTTTTCGGTGTTATATGTGGAGGTATTGCAATCGTGTCTTGGAAAGAGGTTTCTTTGGGGGAGCCACTTATTGAAGGTGTTGTTGTTATGTTGCCATTGGCATAGGTATTTTGTATAGTTATTTTGTATTCTGTTAGTATCTATATGTTGTATGATGTTATTAATAGGATATGTGGTGGGATTTTTGGTGATGTATGTTGGGGGGCGGGGGTGGTAGGATGGGTTGGTGATAGGATAGTTCTTGGGAGGAAGTTGTTGTTTATGATTATAAATTGGTCTTGGAGTGTGTAAGAGTATTGGTGTATGTTGCAAGGGGTATCATTTGTAGTTGTAGTTGTGCATATTTGGTGGCAAAAAAGTTGTTTAGCAATATTTAGGGCACTTTTGATTAGTTTGGATGGGGTGAAGTGGAAGGTTTTGAAGTCCTCATTATTCATGATGTGTGTGCTGTTTGGTAGAGTGATTTGTTTTAGTTCGAAGATGTTTTTTGAGAGGAGTTTATGTAACAGTTTTTGGGAGAGTTGGGCGTTGAGTGTGTTATGGTTTCGTGATTCTTGCCGCCATATTATTTCTAATGATGATTTGTCGTAGAGGAACTTTGCGAGTGTACTTTTTAGGTGAACTTTGGCTACGTGTTTCAATAAGAAAAGTGTGCGAGTTATTGGTGATCTTATACAATTCGTTTTTAAAATTTTGGGTATATTTTCGGCACTTCCAAATTGAGCAAGTATATATTGAGTTAGTCCGGTGTATATTTTTCCTAGCCGACCTTTGTCATTTAGGGCATCTTGTAATTGTTCCCCTATGCATCGGAGGTAGGCATTTTTAGAGAGAAAGCTTCGAGTCCATATAGGTTGTGTGGGAGTTGGGTTAGTGCGTTAGACATGCATTTTGGCATGCCACAGATGGTTTTTTGTATGGCTGTTACTTTTTGATCAAGTTTTTTGATAGTTGGCATAGAGTACGGTACAGTGTAAAAGCTGTATGCTATACCCGGGCGTATTACGGTGTCAACCATTTTAATTTTTTGTTTCTTAGTGGCCGGGCATGCTGTTAGTTCTTTACATTGTTTGATAAGTTTTGAGGTAGTGGTGTAGATTTGGATTTTCCATTTTAGAAAGGGAACAAGGTCTATACCTATATACATATGATTCATTTTGGTGTAGTATGGGGATTGGTTGGCCTCTATAGTTGATGTTAGAGGCTTGCATTTGAGCTTTAAAGGTAGTTGGGTTTGTTTTGGATTTATTTGGACATCCAGTGGCAGCGCATTTTGGGACGCCTACGTCCATACCAATCCATTTATAGTATCTATCTATTTTATCGATTCGTGTTTGTAGTGGTTTTATTGTGTTAGTTATGATAGCTAGGTCATCGGAGTAGGTTGCAAATTTTATGGTAATTTGCAATGTACCAAAGGTGTATCCATTATTGCCTCGCTCTAGCCATCTAATTAGTGGTTCTAAAAATATAATAAATAAGTATGGGCTAAGGGTATCTCCTTGTATGGTACCTCTATGGATGGGGATAGGCTTGGTCTTCCCGAAATGTTCACCCGTGTAGCACGTGGATGATTGGGAATAAATGTTTCCGACTAGTGTGGTTGCATCTTTTGGATATCCAATGTCATTCATTATAGCTAGTAGCTGAGCGTGGTCAATAGAGCCAAAGGCGTTTTTGAAATCAACATACAAAATATATATGTCTTGATTTGTGAAACGTGCGTCCTCAAGTGCTGCTACTATAGTTTGTATTTGTCTGGAGGTGCTTCTTTCTGCTCTGAATCCTTCTTGACTTTCGTGTAGTATTCGAAACTTTTCCCCGTATGAGGATAGTATAGAGGTTAGTGTGCTGGTGTAAAGTTTGTATATTGTGTTGGCTAATGTAATTGGTCTATGATTTGATAATATTGAGAGATCTCTTTTTTCGTATGGTAAAATTGTTGTGCTTGTTTTCCATGAGGCTGGTATTTGTTTTTGTTTATAACAGTGGGAAAAGAATAGAAATAGGAGTTTATGAAATCTTGGGGGCATGTTTTTAAGTATTGAGTTCGGTATCCTATCTGGCCCTGGGGCTTTGTTATTTCCGAGGTTGCGGAGGCATGTGTCGTATATGGCTTTATTAAAGTATGTGTGTAATGGAATTTCAGATTCGCCTTGTTTGTCTAAGATAAATCCATCTAGATCATGCCATGGGTATTGTCGTACTGTACATGTGCATTCTATTGAGTGTTGTGGTTGGTAGTTACATGTGGGTACCATGGGTCTATTATTTCTTGTTTGTTGGTTGAATATTTTGTTTGCAATGTCTTTGGGACTAGTTAGAATGTTGTTATTTGGGTCAATGATACAATCTAGAGGTGAGGATTTGGATTTTTTAAAGACTTTCCTATTTATTTTTTTGGGGCTAGTGTCATATAATTGTCTATATTTTGAGATGGATTTCTTAATGTTGTCTTGAGAGTATTTTGTAGTTATTTTTCGGGCTTGTATATTGGCATTTTTTGCGATAAGTGCAATGTTTTTTACCCATGTGTCGCAAGGTAGGCCTATGGAGGGTGGGACAGGAATTTGGGTATGTTGAAGGTTCATTATTTCGTTACATATGAGGTGATTGCGCCAATGTGGATTTTTTTTTACGATTCTAATAGTTTTTCGTATTATATGGTATGTGGCAAGGTGTTGTTTCTAGATTTTTGAAAGTTTGCGGGGTAGATAACCACCTTGTTGAGATGTTCGGTTTGTCATTTTAGGTATTGGCAACGCTTTAGAAGTTTTTTCTAGAGTGTCGGAAATATTATTGACGAGTGTGTCTAGAATGTGGCATGTTTTGTGCCATTGTGTCTGAGAGAGTTGGTTGTTATTTTCCATAGTGTTTATGAGGGAGTCAATTTGTATGGAGTTTTTTTCAAAGAATACTATGTTGAATTTTTCTAAGTTATCTTTTGGGATGGGGTTTAGTATTTGTATGGTATCATTATTTGTGGTTATAGGGGTACGGTTAACTAGTACGTTGTTTGGGATGTGGAGTTGTATGGGCGAATGATCCGAGTTGAGAATAGTGTCTTTGTTTGTGGTAGAGGTGTATTGTGTATTATTGTTTGTATTTATATAAAAGCCATCTATTAGGCTCTAGTCACTATAGATGTATCCGCCTTATCTAGAGTATTGTGTATCAGTGTTTATGTAAGCGAAGTCTAGATTTTCTGTAAAGTGGCGCCATTGATAGTCTATGTTTTGTGGAGGAGTGTTATGGGTTCCATTTTGTCTGCCAATTAGAGCTATATCTCTATTGAAGTCTCCGCATAACATGTAGTTGTGATTAGGGTTATTATTTATTTGGGATGTAATATTATTTTGTATGTCTATATTGAATCTGGTATCTTCAGGATGGGAGGGCATATATATGTGAAAGATTAACCATGGTTGTAGTGGTTGGTTATCGATTTTAATTATTTGAAGGTAAGGAGATATGTGCATAGGGGTAGGATTTTTTTTAATGTTGCCCGGGAAGGCGTATTTTTTGTATATTAGTGTGAGGAGGCCACCTCGGCCCGGTGTGTATGGTCTACGTTGTTGGATGCATCTTGTTAATGCATGAGTGTTATTAAAGATAAGTTTATAGTCTTGAAATATGTTTGTATGTATTTTGTAGATTTTGTGGCCGTTATTTTTGTTTCTTGTATAACTACGATGGCTGGTGGTGTATTTGCATGTGTGATAAGGGTTTGTAGACTAGGGAGAGCAGTGTTTAGGGATGAAGCATTCCATGTAATTATGTATGTGTTTTCATTGGTTGAATTGATGTTTTGGTTTTGTGGAGGAAGGTAAGGGGACCGGGGCGGTGGATGGGTATATTCTGGAATGGGGTCGAAGCATCTTAGTGATTCATTGATTAGGTTATTAGGAAGGTAAGGGAATTTTTGCTTTATTATGTTGTTTGAAGGTGGTATGGTTTGTCTATGTAATAAGTCGTATAGTTCGTTGTGTATTGAGTTCCCATGTTTTATGATATTTGAGTTTTCATCAAGAAATTGTGTATAGGGGTGTGGGGTATGGATATGTCTTTCAGGTGGATTTTGTAAGTTTGATAGGGTATTTAATAAAGTGTTGGACCATGTGATTATGTTTGGGTTTAGTATGTTTAGAATACGGTTACATTCGTCTATGTTTGGGTGTATGGTGACTACTAGAGTATATAATATATATGTTGATGGATGTGTGTTTTTTTGTTGAATATATTGGGCAGTATTGGGGTATGTTGTGTTGTATAGTTGGTGTAATATATGTGTGGGTTTTAAAAGAGGTGCAAAATTTTTAGCAATGTGTATGTATTCCGGTTGTAATTTTATGGTGTTTGGTATGAAGTATATTTTTGCGTTTTTTTTGTGTGTTGGAGGATGCCTTTTTAGTATATTGGGCATTGGTCCCGGGTTGGTTTCTATATCTCCACTTAATAGTAATATGGTTTTGTAGTGTAGAGGTTTGATACGTTGTTTTATTGGTTTGTATGTGTTTTTTGTGTATTTTTTTGTTCGTTTGTTTTTTGTTTTAGTATTTTTATTTATGTTTGTGTGTATGTTTTTGTTTGTAGGGTTGGGATGTAATTTGATGGTGTTTTTGTTGAAGTGTGTGTTGGTTTGCTTAAGGGTTATTGGGTGTTTTGTTAGTGTGTTAGGTATATGTTCTGGATTTAGTTTGTTTTTTCTGTTTAATATCAGAGGTATAGTGTATATTGTGGTCGTCTCATATGTTTTGTATTTTTGGTGTTTTGGTTTTGATGTGTTTCTTATGTTTGCACATATAGGTGTAGTGTTGTTGGGCGGTAGTTTTTTTTTGTATGTATTTGGTGGTAGAGAAATTGGTTTTAGGATATTCGTTGAAGTGTTTGTACATGATTTTTCTTTGTTGGTTTGGGGTGGTCAGTGTAGGAGTATGTTTTTAATATATTGGTGGCTTGGTCGTTTGTTTTGATTGTTGGTTTAGAATATAGAGTCTAGTTACGAGATTCTTTGTTGTTATTTTCCTTATTTGATTTGTTTTTGTTATTATTATTTAAAGTTTTTCTTTTTAAATGATTTTGTTTTTGTTTGTGATTTCTTTTAGTCCAAGATTATTTTTGATTTTTTTGTGTTTTAATTTTGTTTTTAATTTTTTTTAAAATTTAGAGTCTTTATTTTATTTGGATTTTTTTGTTGATGTATTTTTGTGTGCGTTTTTGTATTTGTTTTTGTATTTGTTTTTATTTTTATTATAATAATAATAATAATTTTTTGTTTTTGAGATAATATTATTACTATAAATTTTATTATTTTGAATATTTATTTTGAAGAGCATATGTTGTTTTTGGTTTTTTTGTTTTATATTATTATTATGTATTCGAAATAGCGAAAGAACTATCGCGTTGTTGGTCATAATTAGTTTGACATGTCCATGGGGTTTTCAATGGCCTTTGATTGTTTTCGGCTCGCCTCTTCTTCTGCATCCGTAATTGTTAGAATGAGGTTTGCTCTTAAGCTCTTCATTTCTCCTCTAAGTGTTCTCATCAATGCTGCTTGTACCGTGTCTACATATAACCGTGCTTCTTGTACTATCTCACCTTTCATAATGTTCATCTCTTTCCGGATCTCCTCAATGGTGCTAGTTGATCCCTTGTTGACTGCCACTTCTACTACTTTATTAAGGTCCTCATGACTAAGACCTTTGTTTGGATCGTTCTCCATGGCGACTACCACATTTGCCACTGCGGTATTCATGTCATTAAATTCAAGTTTTACCAAGGCTTCTTGAGAAGAGGCATTACTATCACCTAGACTTTTTGGGTGAGCAATGAATTCGACATATTTTCCAAAGATTTTGGCACTTGTTCTCACATGTTTTTTATACACCGCCGCATTCAAGCATTGGACATTGCAAACACCTACATGTTTACCTTTCTCAAGTTTGAAGTAAGTCCCCACAACATTCCCTTTGCCAAGTATTGCTTTGATCCCTTCTTCAAGCATTTCTATATTCTTGGTTTTGTTAAGGTTCTTTGCAATTAGAATGAGAGCATTCTTTTTTGCAATTTCCTCTTCCCCCAATTTTCCTTTGCTTGCAAAACTTGGCTTAGTGTACTGCATGCACTTGGGCTCTTGTGGGCGCGATTCGGTGCCGTTCTGGAGGCTTGGTCTGTGTCCGTCTTTCTACGTGTGTTGCTTGCGTAATGGCTCTTGTGTGCTCGATTCTGTGTTGCTCCTGGGACTTGGTCTGGGCTCGTTTTTTTGTGTTGGGCTGGGGTTGTCTTCCTTCACTGTCCGCTGTCCTGCCTCCTCTTGGCAATCGTCTACTTCGATGGATTTTTCTAGGGTGGTGTCGCCTGCTGATCTCTGTAAAGCAGAGTTTCACAACGTTAACATTAGTGTTAGTCTTACCGAAAAAGCTAAATACACATGTGTACACTAACGAAGAAAGGGGAGGGAGAATTGATGGCTCCTCACTGCTGTCGATCGGGGTTGGTGTCGGAGGAGGCGGGTGCTTCCTGTCATCAGCCTACTTTCTGCAACTGTCCGCTCGTGCTTGGGGGCGTAGTTGTTGGTGGGCTCTCGCATATGCTGCCTGCCGTGGCGACTGCTCCTGAGTACCGGGATCTCTACAGAGATTGAGAGTGGGGGTGGTCCACTGAAGTGCGGCGAGTGGCGGCAAGGAGTGGGGGTGGAGTGGCTTGTAGAGAGCGAAGGTGCGACGAGGGGCAACACAGAAAGAGGGTTTGATTTGGGGGTGAGAGCAGTATTTGTACCTTGTTTTCTGGTAGGGTTTGGTGGATGTTACATTTGGTGATGTATGATTCTTCAGTTGCCGTTGGTCGCGATTAGGTTTTCCTTCTGTGGTTTGCCTTGGACGTCGTCCGATTAGAATGTGTTGGTTGTGATGGTGTGGCGGCTGATGAGTCTTTTCTTGGGGTGTCTTGTTGTCTTGGTGGTGATTAGGGTTTGCAAGGAGCCATTGGTGGGAGCTCTCCAGAAGGTGCTGTCTCTGGCGTGGGTTGGTACTCATCTACGGGTTGACAATCTTACAACCTGGGTCTTTCTTTGTTGTTAAACCTTAATCCTGGAGATGCACACACCAACTTGATGAGTTTTTTTTGGGAAATTGTACATACCTTTGTTTGCCTTCGCCTAGTCTTGTTTTCACGCCTCTCTGTATTGTTTTGTTGTTGTTGCTTGCTGGTCTTCATTCTGTGGTTGTCTTCTTTTTTCGTTTCAGCGTGTACTGACTCTGTCATTGTTTTTTTGTTTCCAGCGGTTGTTTTTGCTACCGGCATTCTACCTTTGTTAGATATGTGATAAAAAATAGCTGGGCAGGGTTTAGGAGAACTTACCTATGGGGCGGCGATCTTCTGGGTGAGTTTCATAGTCTTTACGTCATTATTTCTTTGTCGTTGTTGATATTTCCTCCTTTTGGTGGATCTCTTGAGGATTGGATGCTAGCTTTTATGTTGTTTTCTTTCTTCCGTAGGGCCTCCTGCAAACACATGATCTACATACAACGTGTAATGAGAAGTTGGTTCGGGGTTTAGTGTGCTGACCTTATCCACTTTTTGTTGGAGGTAGATGGCCTTTTTTTGTTGCCAGGGTGATCGGCGCTCTCATGTCTTCGAGGTCGGTGTCGGTGGAGGGTCTACACAAAATCGGTGGACGGTCTGCTCCTCTCTGAAACAAGCCTTTAGTGGGAGTGTGAGTGCTGTCTCAGGAGCCTCCTGCTCGTCTCGCCGAAGATTAGCTTTGGTTGACTTGTGTGTCTGTGTCCCTATTGAGGCTGTGCATGTCCATCTTTGCTTGGGTTTATGTGGCGTGGATGAGGCTTTGTGTCTGCGTCCCTGGTGGCTTCGGTGGGGATCTACTCCAATCAGAGTTGTATTGATCTTTTCTAAGCTGCGCTTATCAGTTGTAGCAGCTCTTGTGTATCTTGGGTCCTCTTGTTTCTGTAGAGGCTCCTCTCCGAAACATGTCTTGAGTGTGAGTGCTGCCTCAAGGACCTCCTGTTTGTCTCGCGGAGGATCTACTGTGGTTGGCTTCTGTATCTGCGTCCCTGTGGAAGCTGCGCATGTCCGTCTTCGCTTGGGTGTATGTGGCTCGGATGATGTTTTGTGTCTGCGTCCCAAGTGTCTTCGGTGGGGATCTTCTCCAGTCGGGGTTGTGTTGATCTGCTCTAATCTGCGCTCACCTGTAGTAGCTCTTGTGGATCTTGGGTACTCTTGTTGCTGTAGGGGTTCCTCTCCGAACCATACCTTGAATTCGAGTGCTAGTGTTGTCTCAGGGACCTCCTGCTTGTCTCGCCGAAGATCAACTGTAGTTGGCTTGTGTATCTATGTCCCTGTTGAAGCTGCGCATGTCCATCTTCGCTTAGGTGTATGTGGTACAGATGAGGTCTTGTGTCTGCATCTCTAGTGGCTTTGGTGGGGATCTTCTCCATTCGGCGTTGCACTGATCTGTTGTGAGCTGTGTTCATCAGTTGGAGCTGGTCTTGTGTATCCACTGTAGCTTCGGTGGAGCGTTTTTTCATTTCTTGTGTATCCTTGTTTGTCTAGGTAGCAAATGTCTGTGGTGACCCTTGTTGGCGTAGCGCTTTTAGCATCTTGTTTGTTTCGGTGAGTAGTGTCTATAACTGTCTCAGGGTTTAGATTTGGTCCGTTTGGTGCTTGGCCGCGGTCTGCTCTATAGATCTGTGCATCTGAACCATGCAATTTTGTTTTGCACATTTGTGAACTATTGTGTGGAATCGTACTATATTCGAGAAATTCATAAACATAAATCGCAAGAAGACTAAAGATGTATTCCTAAACATGATTTTGTGGCCAACATTTCATTAAGTATCAACAAAAACTCAATCCTAGGAAGGGTATTCAAGTTGGAAGTAGTGGTAACTTTCCCCTTTGTTTGTCACAACAACACATGTTGGTAGACTTGGTATATGTTTTTCTGTATAGATATTTTGGATTTGCAATTTTTTATACTTGTATTTGACGTAAAGGTGACTTCATATCCAAAATTTCATGGACAAATATATATTTTTTGAATTCTTGGGAGGGTGTCAAAGTGGACACTTGTGAAACTTTTCTCACAGCTAACCCCCATGTTAGTAGATTTTGAAAGTCTTCTTTTGAATACATTTTCTAGCCTTGAAAATTTTGCCACATGTCATCAACATAAAAGTAACCATGTGTCAAGAATTTTATGTTGAAATAACAAACTTTCAGCCCTAGGGAGGGTGTCAAAGTTGGAAGTAGTAAAATGGATTTTCCCTTTGTTTCTCACAACTACACATGCTTGTAGATTTGGGATGTGATATATTTCGTGCATTTTTTGGACGTGAAAATTTCCACACATGTAATCAACATAGAGGTGTTTTCACTCCAAAGATTCCATGGGCAAAAAGAATTTCTTCAATCCTTGGGAGGGTGTCAAGGTTGGCAATTGTGAAACTTTTCTCACAGCTACCCCATGGTGGATAATCTTTGATATCTTTTGTGTTATTAGTCTTGTGGACTTGAAATTTGGTATGCTTGTTATCAACATAGAGATGATGTTGTCCCTAAAATTTGAGGGTAAAATAACAATTTTCAGCCCTGTGGAGGGTGTCAAAGTTGGCAGCAGTGTGGGACACAATCCCTGGAATTGCCCAAACGCCAATTTGAATGTCACCCTACTGTACACGGCCTAGCAGGAGAATGTGTATGTCGTTCCCAACCCAAACGTGAAGTGATACTACGAGGACTTGAAGAAGCGTCCAAGCTATACGAAGGTGTTGGGCGTATCCGAGCGCGGGCTTGCGTCGGTGGGTATTATTTTGCCTACTCTTGGGAAGGTGTGGTTTTCTAAAGCCACTGGCAAATACTAAGTTTTTGGTTGAAATTGTGATTGTCATCTCGGTAGCTATGGGATGTTCACCGACATGACTTATCGGTGAACATGATGGAGGAGTATGTTTAATAGTAGTCATTTAATTGGACTATTTGTTAGTGTGGTTTGTTATGCTCATTTGAACACTACACTACTGATGACCAAATTTAGTATAACCCGACTCATTATTTTGGAAATGCTATAACTTTTTACTTTTGAAGATTTTTTTTCTAAGAGCACATCTATCTACTAAAGGAGAGGATCTTCGTAAACATACAAGTTGGTAAAGATATTTGTAAGGAGTAAAAACTTATAGCATTTATAAACAAACTAGTGTGGTTACCACTAATGACCATCTTTAGTGTAGTGATTGCAATATTACTATAGAAGTTATAAATGCGAATGAGTCTTTCAAGTCAATGTATATTTCTAGCTAGCTTTTGATTATGGTAAAGCCAAGATGTGGTAGTTGATGATAGGGTGTAGTTTTATGTAGTAGGATCCACCACAACATTCAGTTAGCTGCACCATTCTAATGCTGGTGTATGGGTTGTTCTTGAGATTTGATTTATAATGTAGAGTGACTTTTAGTTATGTGTACATCCATGGTACTTTAAATTTTGTGTTTAATGTAGGTACACTATATGATATTTATGTGCTATAAGTTTTGACTATTTGTGAATATTTTCACCAACCATGTTGACAATGATCCCCCTCTTTAAAAATCTTCATCAAAAATAAAAAGCTATAGCGCTTTCAAATCATAAAGTACCACTAAACCAAACAAGAAATAACACCTTGTGTGTTACAATTTCAACTGGATTGATGGCATATTATACTAAATGAAAGTATGAAGTAGTTATGAGTTTTCAAAGTGGTATGCAATGTTGAGCCCATTTGTGCCGTGAGGCACCCTTCATAAGCATAGGCAAAGTGCAAGGGTTTATAATCAATGCTAAAACTAGATATTGTAGTTGCAAATGAGTGAATGGGGTAGAAATGGGATCATTTCTAAAGCGGTGGAGATAAGAAAGTCGTAGTGAGCATCATCACCTAAATACATCAAATTCCATTTCATTATGTTTAAATCCTTTAAAAAATCTAGACAAAACATTAGTGGATTAAAACTTCTATAATATTCCAAGAGTGGAGCTAAGGCACTCTTCTATTATCCCTTTTATGCCCAAGTGAACTACAAGGCCTGGGAGAATATATGGGATTAATAGATTATACAGAACTTCATCGACACAACAAATACATTTCATCGCGACTCCATTTCACAGAAATCATTGTAGTTCACCAATGCCTAAATTGATTGAGGACCAAAGTCATTTGGGCCCTTAATGGTCTTCCAAACATACAGATCTCTCTATATATATGAATGACAACCTTACAATTTAGAAGAACTGAACGTTCAAACTTGATATCTCTAAATCTCTATCAAGACAATTATATGTGGCAAAATTTAATGATTTTTTTGTAACTTCTTACCCAACCACATCCCCATCATGCATACCAAGTTATTAAGATTTATTAAGAAATTTGAAAATAATCCACATCAACAACTCAACTGTTGTATTATGGAATTTATAACAAGAAACATATATCTTGGCATCATTGTAGATCTCACAACTTCAAATATAAATCCTCATCCATGACGGCCTCCAAATCTCCCACTGCAACTATGTCAAGGTTTAGATATGATTGCAAATAGTGTAGAATTCATCATGATTCTCAATATTCAGGGAGCAAAGAATAACCGAGGCATTGATTTCTATGCGGAAGAGCAAAATATAGAAAACATAGAGCGCCTCTAAAATGTTCGAAGAGGTAAAGACATTAAAACAACCTAGAGAAGTGAATGTGAAAAAAATACCAAACCTCATATGGAGCATCAAATGTAAATAATTCATTCAAGAAAGGAGAAAGGTAAACCAATAAGCACGAAAGTAGGTCAATAAATTCATCACCATACACATACATGGTCTATTCCACCAATTTGCCAACTACAAATATTACACCTTATCATTGTTTACAAATACATATTGAACCTTGAAAGGCTCATAAAGGCACCTTCTAAGAATTCCCATCCTACCTATTTTGGTTCGATCAATTCTTCTTGCAATAACTTCTCTCCATATTTTCTATTCCTCTCCTCTTCATATTATTGATAGTCTAATTGAACTTTTCTAACAACAATAGAATTATTTGAGAGAGTTTCCAATATCTCTGGAAACAAAGGTCTCTTTGAACAGTCCACATCCCAACATCTATTCAACAATTCTTTTATCCAGCTATCTACATAGTCTGGAATTCTAGGCCTTGCTCCATGGATTATAAGATCATAATCATTTCCACGATAACCTTCGAAAGGTAGTTTTCCTGTCAAGACCTCATAGCATGTCATGCCGTAGCTATACACGTCTGCTTCTTTTGAGAACACCTTTATATCCTTGCTTGGAACCTTATTCTTCAAAGCTTGCATTATCTCCGGTGCCATGAAGAATCTAGTTCCTACAACTCCAATGGAGCACTCAAAGTCCGCCACATGATAGTTTGGTAATATTCCCTCCTTAAATTCATAAACAAGCACATTTGATGCTTTGAGGTCCCTATGAAGAATGCCATGCTTGTGCAACCAATCCATCCCTAGTGCAACATGAAACAAGATCCTTTCAACTTCATCTCTTGAAAATGGTCCATGGTCATTTCCAATGTCCAACATCACACGATCAATTCGGCTCCGTAAATCGTCATGCTCTTTCAACATAAGAAAGGCAAACCTTCCATCTTGTAACAACGTCCCCAAATATACATCGGATACATGTCGTGTTAGTGGAGGTAGACCTTGTTTAAAACGATCCATCTTTTCTTCGCAACATTGCAAGTACCCAAGGGGCCATTGAGCTCGTAATTCACGCAAGCGAGTGCCCTTCTTAAACACTTTCACAACCCGCTCACGTCCCTCCTTCAAATCATCCTCATTCACCTTTGGATTCCTCCAAATGACCTTGGCATGAAAGAGCTCAGCTTGTCCCCCCTCTGCAAACTTCTCTCCCACCACCAACTCACCAGCTGATTTCCACCTCATGTCATGACCAAATGTTCTGAAGAACTGACCCCAAGTGGTATGTGACTGCAATTCCTCAAACATTTGCCTATTCTCTTGCACCACTTCCTCATCGTCGAGGTCCGACTCCGACTCCGTGAGTTGGCTCCAATGCACCTTGGAATGCTCAATTCGGTCCTCAACAAGATTCCCCACCTTCGCACTCCCTCTGGCCTGCTCCAAGCTCCCCTTGCCCTCACATCTCACCGGGCCATGATCGAAGCTACTTCCACGATGACCTTCTAAACCAAGAGGAGCCGTCTCATCGTGCCCGGACTCCATCGAGCTATCCCTCGGAACAAGGGAAACATCACCCGAGTGGCGGATGCATGAGCATGTGTTCCCCATCACTCCCCAGCCCAAATGCAACCCTTCTGCAACCTCAGATCTGCAACCTCAGATCGACACACGTCCCCACGACCTGCACACAGAAACGATTCTCAATCTAAGGCCGCAAACGATGGCCAAACCACAAACACCACCGCATCCCAGCCAAAGAGCGACCAGGTTTCAACATCCAGAAGCAACAGATCCGTAACAGAAGACGATCCACGACAGAGAAGAAACACCGTACTCACCCGCCACCAGACGCGGAACCAGATTCCTGAGCTCCCGAAAAAGACGACAGCAACGCCGGCGCAGGAAGGGCACCAGTCCAGGGGAAGCGCGAACCGTGAGTCGAAGTTGGCGAGATGAGGGTTTCGAGAGCTCAAGCTGGTCATTTATTTGTCGACTCGACGGCCCTGGTTGAAGACACTGTAGACGGTAGCCCCTCGAACCCTGTTAGGGCCGGCGGGAACATTCCTGGTGTCCCTCCTCCGACTTAGTGAACCCAACCATCTTAAATCTCCCACTCTCAAGTTTGGAGAGCTCAATCACGAGAGCACCTTCATCTTTTATGGAAGTCGGCATTCGGTCTCAGTGTGCATCGATCTTTCTGTGCTCTACATCCTGTGCAGACGTTTTTACAGGTCACTGGAGAGATGTAGATCATGGGATTGGAAGCTGGATTCGGCTGCTGCTGAAGCAAGGCAGTCTATGAGCATGTTATACAACTCCCATCCCTTATCAATCCTTTGTGTGAGATGTGACATCAGTAATCCATGAGCGCATTACTTCCAATTTTATTAACTTCTTGGAGCAACATATTTATCTTCCTATACATAATTGTTTTCAAATTTATTATATCATTTTCAAGGTCTGAAATACTATTGAGGTTTTCATTCATTTTCATCACATGGTTTCTGAAATCATGGGATTGGAAGCTGGATTCGGTAGCTGCTCAAGCAAAACAGTCTATGAGCATGTTCTACAAGTCCCATCCTTATCAATCCCTTGTGTGAGATGTGACTTCAGTTATTCATGAGCAATATACTTCCAGTTTTATTAAATTCTTGTAGCAACATACATATCTTCCGACACATAATTGTTTTCAAATTTATTTTATTATTTGCAAGGTTTTTATTACTCTTGAGATTTTCATTCATTTCAATCACATGGTTTCTGAAAACATCAATATGATGACTTATATTTAATGTACAATCTTCTACGTGGAGCGTATATTTAGAAATATTCAGATGAAAATAGTGAATGTCATGTCACACTAAGGTTATATACTTCCAAAAAGGGCCAAATCTTTTGTATCATCTCTAAATAATTATGCAAATAAAAATAATAATCTAGAACATAGTTGATATTGTCCTATGAATTTCTACCTAGAATTGCCATGTTCAGCCGTGCTCAAAGTCAATACACTAATAAAAAACAAAATGTATATATTGGCAAAAATAATTGTCTTTAGTTTTTAAAAGCATATTCAGCCCTACATTACTTTGACAAATTCACACCAAAAACACTTAAAAACACTTCAAAGCTTGATTTAGTGCAATGAGTAATGAAGAAAACAAAAACCTTTATTTCTAGTTTAAACCGTATGCTCTCAATTAAGACTCACTAAGTACCATACTCAAGGAATTTCATAAACTTCGACCACACAGATTGAAGTAATTAGATTGCGGTGGACTGAACGGTGGATTGCGGTGGTTTGTAGTAAAGAAAATGATTCATTTTTTCCCTTGCGTTTAGTCAAACATCAGACTTTGATTTCACTTGGTGTCCAACTTTTTCACTACACAAGGTCTAAATCCAAAACCATCATGTTAAGCATGATATTTGTTCCTTGTACAGTACACCTTTTTTTACTGGTAAAGAAAGGGTGTAGCATATCAAAAAATATTGTGCAAGGAGTAGAGGTTCAAAAATCGTCACTTAACATTATATTTTTGGCAGACTTAATATGTTTTATAAGGAGAATCAAAATGGTCAATAAGAAGGTTTAGACCACATAATGTCGTGGGGAAAACATAAAGTAAAAAACATGAAGATCTCTAAGTTTTATGTCAAAAGGAAGAAAGTCTTTTTAAAACATTGCCCGACAATATGCAACAATGGATGAAAATATTTGACTTAGATTAATATGCTATTTTTCACTAAAGACAAGGGTTTTTTTTAACAATATATAAGGAATTAATATTATTTGCTAGCATTGAAAATCTCACATTCAAGAGAGTTTCCTAACAAAAGTTTTTGGAGTTGCCCGTTGTGCCCGCTCTCCAAATTTCCAACTTGAAAATCCTACAACGTGTACATGAAATGTCAAATTTGGGAAAAAATTGGTTCACACACAGCTTTTAGTAACTTCCATCTGTAGTAATTTTTTTAGAAAAAAAATATCGTGCTAAAACTTGCAAGAGTCTCCCAAAGGGACTTTTGGTAATTCAAGACTTAATCCAAGTCAAACATTTTCACACTTTGTCGGGCAAGGTACCATACAAACTTAATATTTTCTACATAAAACCTAGAGACCTTCATATTTTTCACTTTCTTATTTTTTGACGACAATATGTGGTGAAAAACGTCGTACAGACCATCTAAATTGTCATTCTTAAACAAATTAAATTCACAAAAAAATAAAATGTGAATTGGCAATTTTAGAACCTACACTCCTTGCAAACTTGTTTTGATTATTCTACACCCCTTCTCTACCTCAAAAAAATAGTGCACAAGGAATTAACATCAAGCCTAACACAATGGTAAAGAATTTAGACCCTATATAGTGCAAAACTTTGACACCAAGTGAGGTCAAAGTCTACTGATTCATTTATCATAGGGAAGAAAATAAACAATTTTCTGGACTTCACACAATAAAATCTTCATATCTATGTGGTGGATTGCACCCAAAAAGAATGGTAAGTTCATATCAAACTCTATTTTGAGATCTTACAATTTAAAGTTCAAAATTGTACTTTAAAATTATATTTTCTTGCCACTTGAAGTGTTTCTCAAGCGAAAATGCCTTGGGCTCATAGGGGTTAACCCATTAGAAAAGACATTAATCACAATAGTGATTCCTACAATCCAAGAGGCTGCCCAAGTGCAAGTTCTACAGAATCCGCACAAAATTGCTTCCCAACTGAAAATTAAAAGAAATCCTCAACTGTAACAAGATTCTCAGAGCCACCAAAAGCTTGCAGAGAGGCTGTTGCTCACTGCTCTCACATGATGCCACCTGAACACAGGGAAACACCATGTCAGTTTCAGGAGAACAGCTGGTTACTTGGAACTAATTTCAAGAGGACATGAGTTATACAATCCGAATGAATTAGCTTACTACTTGAGAGGAATGTAAAGCATCTCGCCTGCACTCAACTCACACTCCCAGTACTGCGCTTTCTCAAACTCGGCCCATTTCTTGCTCGTATTCAAGTCCTCCGGATTCACCTGATTTCACTGGTGTAAGTGAAAATTTCAAGCAAGTCTAGCTAGCCTCAAATACAAACCATGAATAAATTTTGAAGCTTGTTGACATAGTTACTTGTAAAGTTACCCAAAGTTTTCAATAAGATACACCTTCATTTGATTAATAATACTACACTCATCCCTCAGCTCAGTTATAATTGCCGCAAAATTTATGACCTCTGCTGAAATGTAACATCTGTTACCGTGTACACTCCAGTGACTTATAACCTCTAGTTCATTTACAATACCTTTAACATCAAAACAGCAGCTTAGCACACACAAAAAGTAAGAAACCGCACCTGAGAAGAGTTCCGGAGAAACATGGTTGTCGTGAAAGCATAAAGCCTTAAGCTTTCTTCAGGGGCGTAAAGGCGGATGTGCTTTGTCCCCCATATCTGCAAAAGAACTCGAGTTCCCACTCGTCACTTGTTTATTTATCTGCATCCAAACTCAGCCAAAGAGAGATGTGGATGAAATCTCACCTGTGCCAAAATGTTATGATATGGATCATAATGCAGCGGAGAAACAGTCCAAACAGATCCCAACCATAAGTTTCTCTGGTAAACTTCCCGCTGAGCTTTTACATAATCCGGGTCCCTGCCACACAAAACAGTCCAATATCCATCATCTTATCTTTCTCAACACAAAAGTACAGTCCTAGCATTTTCGAACCAGTGCTAGAAATAGATGTGTTAGAGAAGGTTCACTCGAAGAGGACTTTGATACCAACACTCATTCTAGAATGTTATGATCCTAGCAAATAAACTAGACAAGAGTAATAGCATGCTTTTACGTTTCCTACAGAAGAAAAATTAAGCTAGATATAATAATCAATGAAAGGCTTACTCTTACGGTATGTCGTGTGCCATTTCAGGAACTTCAGTGACCAGCTGATGTTGCGCTATGTCCCCAATAACTTGCGGCAGTGAGGATAAGTCTTCTCTTTCGCACATAAATATATCAATGAAATCCGCTAAAGACACTGCATCATAACACACAACACCATGTCTCCACATAAGATCACTAACTCTTTCGTGTTCAGTACACAAAAACTGCTTGCAAGTCAGTAGCTGCTAAGTTAAAAACTGCGCAACAACAGAAGAAAATACTCCACTCATGTTGGTTGTAAAGTCGCCCAAAGTCTAAAGAAGGTACAACCCCCTCTGTCGACTACTTTAGATTGATTGAGAAACATACACAGGTGGAAAAAGAGGGGGCATCTTGTTGAAACTTTGGTTGGCTTCACAAATTACTCTAGAGATGAGTCTTACATGGTTGATGAGAGACGGCGTTTTCCTGGTACAGGTCGCGGTAATCTCCATATCTTCCTTCCTGCTCCTTCCAAAACCCTAGCTCAACAGGTACACTGAGGTGACCGAATCTCTCCTTGAGCGACTCCGGAGTCCACTTCCTTGACGCCCATGTCTCTATGGCACCACGAATCACCACGGGAGTCTGCAACTTAGCCCCATCCGAAAACAATCAAGAAACGCAAATCCATCAAACCTCCAAACCTAAAACCCTAAAACAGAGCTTCACACAAAATCATGTAAGAGATTTCTCAAACGAGGAGATCCTAGTTCTTTCAAGCACAGAAACCCTCAAATCTCTGAAAAGAAGCCATGAATGTGCACCTCGTAGAATCTACTCACGAACTCCTCCACAGTGGGCGCAACGCACACCGGAACTTCCCTCTTCTGAATCGTAATCAAGAGAACGAACTTGGAAGAAACTCTGTAAAAACTCCCTCCGACTTTACAACCAACATGAGTGGACTATTTTCTTCAGTTGTTGCTCAGTTCCTAACGTAGCAGCTAATTGCAGTTTCTGTGTAGTGATCAAAGAAGAGTTGGTGACATGGTGTTGTGACCGAATCTCTCCTTGAGCGACTCCGGAGTCCATTTCCTTGACGCCCATGTCTCCATGGCACCACGAATCACCACGGGATTCTTAAACTGAGCCATCCGAGAACAATCAAAGAACGCAAACATTTCAAACCTCCAAACCTAAAACCGTAAAACAGAGCTTCACAAAATCCCAACTGATCAGCATTCAAAACGGAATCCTCTAACGAGAAAACCCCAACTCGTCCACGTTCTAGAATTTACATCAAATCCAAAGCACAGAAACACAAAAACCCTAAAACAGAGGTTCACATAAAATCATGTAAAAAGATTTCTCAAACGAGGAGAACCTACTTCTTTCAAGCACAGAAACCCTCAAATCTCTGAAACGAAGCCATAAATGTGCACCTCGTAGAATCTACTCACGAACTCCTCCACAGTGGGCGCAACGTACACCGGAACTTCCCTCTTCTGAATCGTATGAAGAGAACTTGAAAGAAACTCGGTAAAAAAGCCTTCCTGCAGCTCAGCAATTGCAATCGCTTCGCCATCGGCACGCTCTCTCAGAACCTTAAAACATGAATCCTGAAGAAACTCATGCGCAGATTTGGCTGGCGACGCCGGCTCACATGGATGGGGTCTGTTCACCAGAACAGACCTCTGTTGAGAGTGCGCCTCAACCTCAGCCAAAGTCAGGCAGGCACAAAAAAAACGAGCCGCCTCTCTCAGCCTCAGCCGCCCACTTTTGTTTTACCCTTATCAACCCTCTGACACTTAAAATTAGAGTAAGTAAAATGCACAAGTCACATAGAAAAGCACTATAAAAGCACTATGGGGTTTGAGGTTTTTTTCTAACTCAACGCGGCGTACGCCGGCGCACATGCAAGCGGCGCGCTCCCTGGCGTACGCCGGCTAACTTTCAAATACCCCGAACCCCTTCGCACCGCGCGGTGTGAACGGGGTCGGAGCAGCTGATCCAGGCGCCGCCGCGTGGAACTGCGCCGGCGACGCCGGCTCAGCTCCTGACGCATGTGCGTCAGCCTTCAGCCACCCCTCTTGGTGGGCTCTAGGCACACCCCTAACTTACAGAATAAGTCAGTGCGATGAATTTCTCTCGGTTTCATCGAAATCGAGAGTCCATACTCTTCGTCTTCATCACGTTGGGGTACACTTGGATTTGCTGACTCTGCACTGCGAGCGTCTTCCTTCATGAAGCCGCTCAGTGTCCGGATATGAGAAAAACCATCGCTGTTCTTCTTCTCTCTTTCAAAGGTTTGAGATCGAGAGGATGCTCTGTAGCTGCCTTCCTGGGATACATCTTGCATTGTGTAGTTTCCTTACTTCGATCGATCGAGAGAGAGATAGTTCATTTGAGACAGCATGGCAGCTTTAGGATTGGGAGCAAATTCATTGCCAAGCAGCGGTGTTGCCGCATCGTCTGCAGTGAAGATCACGCCTTTGCTCTTCACGAAAAGTGTCAAACGAGCGCGAGACGTGGGAAAATTACAATCTCAGCATCGTATCAGGTGGTTTGATGAAGCGGCACTCATGTTTATGTAGTGTAAGAAGCTGCAGATTCTCATGTTTTTTGTGGTGTAAGAAGCTGTTGGCAAAGTGACTCCCATATTCTTGTAGTGTAAGAAGCAGACGCTTATGTTTCTGGATGTAAGAAGCTGGAAAATGATCGGGGTGATTTGCAACCCATGCCAGTGGGTTGATGGAGAGAGGCTTATGTTAGTGGGGTGTTACACTGATTTTGTTTCTTGGCAATACATTGCAGGTGACGCTGATCACTGCTGAAGGTGAGAAGGCAGTCCACGTCGACCCCAGCGACGAGTGCATTCTGGACGCGGCGGAGAGACAAGCGTGGCGCTGCCCCACAACTGCCGCTCGGGGGCGTGCTCCTCGTGCGTGGGGCGGCTTAAGTCGGGCACCGTGAGGCAGGACGATCAGACGTTACCGGACGAGGCGCTTTCATGTGCTCCCCGCTTCCGACCTCGGATTGCGTCATCGAAACGCAGAAAGAAGAGCTGTTTTATTAGGCAATTCCTCCACACACTTTCTGGATTGCAGATGGTTTGCGAACCTTGGATGACTATGTCGATGCAGAATGTTAGATAGATGTGAAATACTCTGATAGCAATTTCTTTACTCGTACGCTTGACATCGAAAATAGATTGCTGCTCGGTGTGGCTGTGTTTGCTGTGTATATTATGCTTCTAGATCATGCGACTTTGACGTCAAAACATGAAGCTGTAACTCTTGTACTCTTTACATGAATAATACGAAACTTGGTCTCGTCCAAAGGGGTTGTGCTCTATGTGCATGTTGCATGTCTGGGTCATGCATTTTGATGTCAGATTATGATGCTGTTTCTTGAGTTTCCAATCGTTTTAAGCCCCATCCCGGCTGCCAATGGCTCTCTAGGAATCATAGTTGCAATGAAACGCATTAATGTAGGGCTTTTCGACAAACTAAGATTACCGAACAAGTCAATCAGGAAGTTGATTGTGAAAAGACCGACCGAAATTCATTGACATTGCAACTATGGTAGGGATTTTGTTGAACAAATGAAAGTAACCCTCATATATATGTACATCCACTAGATGACATCAAGATAGAACGTAGTATTTAGGTATCCAACGAGAGTTGAGATGCCGATTACTGTTCATAGTTTGTAACAGTCTATCCACTCACGTGTATATATTCCTCTTCATGAGGCTCATGAATCATCTCTCATTGTGTGAGCTATATTTCAATATGGTATCAGAGCTCCTAGTTCTCTATGCCTTGCGAAAACACACTGACTCAGATCAGGAGTAGTGTCTAGATGGCAGACAACGATGTTAGCTCTTCAGGAGTTGGATCATCTATCACACAGAGTGGCTCTGTAGGTACCATAGGAACCACAACCACCGAAGTGGATAGAACTCTCCTCAGAATAGTACTTAGCAAGGGGTAGAAGTTTCTCTACCTGAGAGTAGTAGGTTAGAAGGCTCAACTAACTATCAAGTATGGTCATGTAGAATGACAAACATACTTACCCGCTACAAATTGTTCTGCTACTGCACCAATCCGGCGCCGTCTTCCAATATCATCACTACCGAGGAGACTGAAGCACGTGCGGTTTCCATACAAGCCATCATAGAGTCACTGAAGGACTCTCTCGTCACAACAGTATGTCGATTCACCGATCCATACTTGTGCTGGGAACATCTGAGGAACAAGTTCAACCCACGATCACGTTCTAGGAGACTTATGCTCCTGCGTAAGCTTGTATCCGCCAAGAAAGAGGAGGCAGTATCCATGGAGGCATACATGAAGTCCCTGAAAGAGACGGTGGACCAACTCGACACCATGGAAGTCTCGATTCCTCCAGACCTCATTGTCCTGTTAATACTCCATTCTTTACCAAAATAATATCAGTATTTTATACGGACTCAAACAGGTAAAGACTCACTTCCTATTTTTGATGAACTAGAGAGCAAATTACTTGATGAGGAAATGCAGATTAAGTTGGACGCAGAAAAGGAGGAAGCAAGTGAAGCACTATTCCTCAAATGTGGTCAGAAGCCCTCTCGTTCAACAACCAAGCACCGGCGAACAGATCATCGCGAAGATAAGAAACCTGCACAACAGTCCAAGGAACGTGGCAACTCAGATTTCAAACTCAAACAGCAACATACACGGCGTCCGTGCTACACCTCCGAAGATCGCTGCAACCTACGTGGACAAATCGGCCACTGGGAACGAGATTGTGAGGTCGCCAAGATTGTCTCTCAGATCAAAACACTCGATGTACGAATGCAGAAGTTGAAGAAATGCAGCACCAAACCTCAACATGCAAACTCAGTTGAAGAGGAGATTCTCACCAAGCAAGATCCTGATTCCGACTCAAGTGGCTGAGTTGGTGAGGTATTAGAAGCTCAACTTCTTGAATTGGAAGCAAATTCTCTAGAACAGTACCAGTCAAAACATCCAGTATGGATACTAGATTCCGGTGCCACTTAGCACGTCACTCGGGACAAAAGGACAATCAGAGACTTCACACCATTAGAAACCTCAACACCTATGTTGACCGCTGGAGGTCTATCGTATAGTGTGGTTGGGCAAGGCAAAGCCCTCGTTAAACTTGCTAATGGGACAATAAAGACGATCGGAAATGTTTTGTACGTACCTCGTATTCGACACAATCTCCTTTCTGTAGGTTGTTTCTCAGATGATGGTTATTCAATCGAGTTCCTGAAAACACCTACCTCATACGTGATATGATCACCAGAATAGTTATTCTGAAAGGATCACGCATAAGAAGAAAGGGACTTTATAAACTAGCCAGCCACTATACCTGCTCGTTAGAAGTATGCAGCTTAGAAAACAAACATGAGCGTCAGAAAGCTTTACTCTGGCATTACCGTCTTGGTCATTTGAACTTCGAAACGCTGTATCAGATGTCGTTGCATAAATCCATAGATAGGCTCCCAAAACTGTCTAGGATAAACCACGTATGCGAAACCTACCAACACGGCAAACAAGCCAGAAAGAAGTTTCCGCGAAGTCTCTCCCAAACCACAAGACCATTGGAATTAATACACAATGACGTCTGTGGTCCTTTTAGAGAACCTTCTTATTCAGGAGCTAGGTATTTCATCACTTTCATTGATGATTACGCTCGGAAAACGTGGGTAGCATTCATGAAAACAAAGGATCAGGCTTTCTATGAATTTTGAAAATTCAAAGCTAGGGAGGAGAATTATACATGTCACAAGATACTTACTCTTTGCAGTGATAATGGCGGCAAATACACCTCCACCGCTTTCACATCCTTATGTGAAACACAAGGCATTCACCGGGAATATTCCCAATCCTTCACTCCGTAGAGCAATGGAATAGCAGAGAGGAAGAACCGCTCTCTCGTCGAGACTGCTCGCTGCCTTGTATACCACTACTCACTTCCAGAATAGCTATGGACTGAGGCTATTCAGCATGCATGCTACCTGCTGAACAGGAGAGCAAGCAAACACTCTATCCACACTACCCCGGAATAGACGTATACTGGCCGACGTCAAGACATCTCCAAGCTACGGATTTTATGGACGAAAATTTATGTGCATATACCCAAACACAAACGGGACAAGATGGCACCCAAAGTTTTTTCAGCTATTCTTGTTGGAGCTGATGAGCACACCAAAGGTTTTCGTTGCTTCAACCCTATGACCAAGACCATCACGATTTCCAGGGACATTACTGTAGATGAGTCGCAGACAGTAACTATCTACAACTTACCTGAATCCAGTATCCCACCACTACACATTCATCACCATGCAACCGTCCCTGTGCATCTTCCAACAACATCAACTTCTCCAATAGCCTTGACGTCATCCCCGTCACGCTCGCAACGACCTCATGACAGCTCCGCGCACACTTCCGCGGCAACCTCTTTCTGCTCGCCTTCGACGTCTCAATCATCTGACCCAACTGTATCTACTTTATCTCCATACCAGGTACTCACTAGTTCACCAACCATTCCCTTGATTAGAAAGTCTACGCGTATCAAAAAACCTAGTCAGAAACTCATAGATCACTATGACTTCACTGGAGCTTTAGAATCCAAGACACCAGATCTCGTCTACGAGGATGTGGCCTATCATCCTTTGTGGCAGCAAGCCACGAAAGACGAAATGGATAGTATCCACCGGAATCATACATGGGAATTAGTAACACTTCCATCTGGTGCACGCGCAATATCGTGCAAATGGATCTATAAAGTCAAGCCTGGAATCCCGGGTGAACCAAATCGCTACAAAGCCCGGCTTGTCGTCCGCGGTTTCGACTAGTGCGAAGGAATCAATTACAATGAGATATTTGCGCCAGTTGCGAAGTACAACACCATCAAAGCTGTCACCGCTCTCGCAGCTGCTCATGGATGGGATATGCATCATCTCGACTTCCACACTACATTTCTGAACAGCAAGCTACGTCATAAGGTATATATGACACAACCTCCTGGCTTCGTTATCTGAGGACAAGAACACTCGGCTTGCTTATTAAAAAGAGCTCTTTACGGCCTCAAGCAATCGCCCAATGAGTGGTTTACTAAGATCAATGCCTTTCTGAGCACCTTATTACTCAAACGCTCATTTTTTGATGGAAATCTATACTATGGTCGTATCAATGGCATGCTTATCATCGTCATTTTATACGTTGATGATCTTATCGTTACCGGCAACCATACAGCTCGGATTTACTCTATCAAATAGACACTAATGCATCGGTACAAGATGACATACCTCGGCTTAGTCCGCAGGTACTTAGGGCTACAGTTCACCTCTCTCTCTCGCGGACTGCTACTGCACCAAACAGACTATGTTCGCAGCATCATCATCGAATTTGGAATGGCTAACTGCAACTCGTGCCGCACTCCACTACAACCCGGACTGAAGCTGCAACAGGAAACTAACACTCCTTTTATAGATGCAGATCTATACCGACGCATAGTCGGCAAACTTATATTTCTTACCCATACCACGCCCGACATAGCCTATGTTGTAAACCTGGTGTCCCGCTACATGCAAAAACCACAGCATGCTCATTACAATGCTGTCAAAACTAATTTAGGATATTTGAAGGGAACCGACTCTCTTGGCTTATTCTACAGGAGGGGGGCAAACCTGGATATCTGTGGTTTTAGTGACGCTGATTGGGGCGGTGATGTTGATGAGCAAAAATCAACTGGAGCCTTTGTCTTCACAGCCAGATCAACTCCCATAACATGGTCGAGCAAGAAACAGACATGCATAGCTCTCTCTTCTACAAAATCAGAATATAGAGCCCTAGTAGAAGCTACAAAAGAAGCTATGTGGATACAGGGTTATTCAGAGAATTAGGTTTCAACAAACAGGAACCAATCAAGCTTTATTGCGATAACCAGAGTGCTATCAAGATCTCAAAGAACCCAATTTATCACTCCAAAACGAAACACTTCGAGATCCACCTCCATTACATTAGAGATATGGTGAAGAAGCAACAAATTGACGTACTCTACATATCAACAAAGGAACAACTAGCAGACATTATGACAAAAGCTCTCGCAAGGGTAAAGTTCGAAGAATGCCGACTACTGCTCAGCCTAGCTGCTGCCTCAAACTCAAAGCCTACATAGACATACCACTCAACATATATCTCTGAGCCTCAACTAGGCTTTTGAAACTTTTATGATCATTACCACTGAAACCATTAACCTGTGCCCTACACTCGTCCCAACTCTGATATTTCCCGGGATGATGGCCAACTCGCATAGCATAGAACTTCGGTTTCAAACCAGATTGCACAGGTGCGAACGAGGGCATTACTGGTGCAACAACACACAAGCCTTCCCGCCGCTCTCCAACTTCTTCCATCCGCACTCCAGAACCACAGCTACGACAATGGCCCTGATATACAGAAACTGAGGACACAACACTCTTCCCTGCTTCTCGAATAACAACCTACCCTCCACCATCTTGTCGTACTGAAAGTCCAAGTCCAGTACTCTCCCTCTCCTCTCGCCGGACAACCTGCCTTTCACCACCCAGCCCTGCTCGCAAGCACCATGCAACGTATTGTACAACCTGTCGCAACAGCAAGGACATCAACCATTTAAAGAAGACGAGCACCAAGGTAACTCCCCAGCCACTAGGTGTGGCATCCTCAAGCTCAAGTTGATTTTGCTTCAACATGGCTCTACAGTGCACTACAGACTGAAGACTGAAGTACCTATCTCTGAACGATACACTTAGGGTTCAGGGGAGATGTTGAACGAATGAAAGTAATCCTCGTATATATGTACATCCACTAGATGACATCAAGATAGAACGTAGTATTTAAGTATCCAACCAGAGTTGAGATGCCGATTATTGTTCATAGTTAGTAACAGTCTATCCACTCACGTATATATATTCCTCTTCATGAGGCTCATGAATCATCTCTCATTGTGTGAGCTATATTTCAATAGATTCGACCACATCGTTGTTTGCTTTAGTGGCGACCAACAGATTTCATTTCTCACATGCGGAAACGCTTCAGAGCACGTGCTTTCAAGCTGGAGAGGAAGGTGTCACAAGTGCGCGGTTGCGCTCTTGGTTACGTGCGCGGTTAGATGCCACGTAGACGAGCGCCAGTTGGATAGATGCCATGAGTTCACTGCCTTCAATTCCCGGCTGCTCTCGCAGATACAGAACAACAGCCACCCTCAATTGTAAGCTCCTCGCTTCAATTCGCACAACTTTCTGTGTTCTGAAGTATCATCAGCAACCGGAATTCAGTATGATAACAACAGCGTCGACGATGCATCACCCGTGTGCGCACGAGAGATTTGTGTAGGGCTTGTGGTGAGACTAGCACGTTGTATATGGAGCGCCCATGGCCCGGAGCGTGGTTTGCGAATGTGGGTCAAGGGGGTTGACGAATTTGGGTCGTGTGCAGGCGACGGGGACTGCGAGGGCGGAGAAGAGGAGGACGAGTTTTGTGTTGTCTGTGCAGGGCAAGAAGAGGGTGAAGCTGCGGCTGCGCATAGAGCACCAGATCCAGATGTTGGTTAGTTATTATCTTCATCGAGGTCATTATTCAACTTAAACCCGAGGATACAAAGACTTTGTCATGTTGGTTAGTTATTATCTTCTTTATGATTTTGATGTTGGTTAGTTATTCTCTTCATAATGTAATGAAAAGGAAATCGAAAAATTTTGTAGAGAGTTCATGAAGATGGAGAACTAGAGGAGCTCTGTTTTTTCTGGTGAGGGTTGCTCTGGGAGTTAGTCGCAAATCACGAGCAGAGGACAACAAGAGGTGTTGGGCCAACAAGAGGTGAAGAGCATGATCCCTCCTCTCCTCCAGATCTAGAAGTGTATGAGTTTGGGGAGGGGCGTGAATGTGTTGGCAGCGGGATCATGCTAGACAGATCTACTTGTGCAAAACTTTCTGGAAGTTAGAGTGTGCCTAGAGGCAGAACCTTGTTGCAAGTCATCTCTAAGAGCTGGAACTTGAAGTGTTGGGGATTAGGTTCAAAACTCACTCCAGATCGATAAGGCACGAAGTAGATCTGCTAAAATAGATAAGTACACGCACATAGCTCATACAAAGACTTCCAAGGCAGCCCAGATCCAGAAAAACGTCAACACGACAAAGCTGGAGCACGAAGATCAACACAAGCTGCCGCCTAAGGCCACCCCTGAGCTACGCACTTCCCTTAACCCTATCTCTTACTTTTGCATAGTCTCAGCTTTCTTACTTGTTATTTTGTTTCATTTTCTCACTAGACACCCCACGATATGTACACAGTCTCAACTAGGTCACATCACTAGACCACAATCTCACAAGTCCCACAAACATCCTAGTTCTAATAGCATACTAACTAACAAACACCACCAACAAACCAGATCCAGAAACACGCTAGGAAAACAATACAAACACTATCACACCTTTAGGCACTACACTAACAAAACCAGATCCATAAAAATCACGCGGAAGCGCTGTCAAAAAATACACAAACAATACCATAGCTCACAATATCACAGTACACAGCATCACAATATTCAACACACTCCTCACACAGTATGTAATAGCTCCGTGTTAAAATCAGTAAGTCCACAACAGACTAACAGAGAACATAAGCTACATAGAAGACAATCGAACCAGAAAGACGAACGCATGACAAGGAAAGCACCGGCAGAGAATAGAGATCGTTGCTGCGAGCTCACAGCTCGATTCAAACGAGTGCAGCTGAACACGGACAACTGCACCAAGCACTCTCTCAAGACGAACACTGCGAGTACACTAAAGGACGACACTAGCTTACATGCAGTCAGCACACAAGGTCTGAAAAGACCAAGCACCGTAATCAAGGTATGCCTTCCTTACATCAGTACAAAATTATTTCAGTACTATCATTGTTCCCTCACGCGGTACATACAGTGCTTAGGTAACCTAAACCTAAAATATAACTACGACCTAGCAAAAAAACCCTCAAACAACATAAGAAAAATAGGTACATACAAACTAACATTACTGGTAGACAACATCTCTCTAGAACTAGACTTGCATGTGCCTTGCGAAAGTGTTGTCCAACTCTCCAGAGATCTGAAGAAACTGCCCAGAAGCCCACGTCCAGGCCATCATCCTGCAGGTCATCACAACCGAGCCATCAGCATGCAACGTCCACAATAAAGAGTGACTACTGGACCAAAGCAACATACTCACCTGTGACTATAATAAGGTACGACACAAGACCTATCCTCCTTGCAGGGCAGATCGAAGAAGGCCAACATCAAAGCACAGATCTCTCCAACACCGCAACACCAACAACGCGCACGTCAACAACAGAAGCAACTCTATCACACAACAGACTGCGCGGTAGTAGAAGGAGAAGGCCCAGCAACAGAACAGGAAAGAGCGACTCATGGAAAGCAGAACCCAATCGACATACGTCCACTGCAACACCAAACCCCTGCAGCATTGAAGGAAGGACGCAAGAATCTCAACAACCAGCACCAGCCCGAAACAACACAAGCAGGACGAGCAAGAAACGAACAGATCAACCACAAGATAAAGCAAGATCCGAAGAACTCAAAACAAGACAACAGAAGACTGCAAGCCTGAGCCCAAGATCAGCATCACAAAAAAGGCAGCAAGAAGAACGCAAGAAGAAAGACAAGTGGAGTCATAAGACTTCGAGACCACACACTACAAGTTCGAGCCCAGGAACTCCAACTCTGCCAAACACGAGACCGCGAGGCAAGCCAAGGACTGGCACTCAGAACCCAGGCACTCAGACATCGCGGAGCCAGGCGACAAACCAACAGCAAGAAGGGACGAGAACTAAAGAACTCATTGCGCGGAGGGAGACTACAAGACTGGACCCCAGCAAGCCAGCTCGGACGAACCTGAGGCAACCGCCCTGCGTCACCGGACGCAACCCCTGCCCCCAGCGACTCAGTGCACCCCCCAGCGACCGACTGAACTCCACCAACGACCTGGGAAAGCCCCTCTACAACCTACCACAACCCTCCAGCGACCCATCACTACCCCCCAGCGACCTACTGCACTTCCACAACGACCTCAAGACCTACCCCAACGACCTCCAAAGCTTCCACAACGACCTCCTACCTTCGCCCTACTACCAGCCAACCTCAACCATCGACCCTGCAAGCCCCAGCAACCCTCCAACGCCCCACTCAAGGTAAGTCCCCTCATCTCTCCTTTGTCTAATTGGTACACATTAACAACAGCAGTGGAGTGGGGAGGGGTAGAGATGGACACAAGGAGTGCGAAGAAAGCCCTCAGCTGTATCGACCACATGGATACTGATTCTCCAAGTGAAAGCCTCAAGAGGCTCCAAAGGAAACAAGTGGAGAAGCAAAGACATGAAGAAACATCCTACAACAAAAAACACAAGCCCATCCGCGAAGAAAACAAGGGGAAAGAAGGTATGACTATCATCACCACTCCTGACATCAGTTGCTTCAAGTTTTGGCTAGGTTTTCAAGTAATGGAGGACCTAGCGGTGGAGGAAGGCTTGGACGAGCTCCTCAACGAGGGAACAATTGAGGATATGGTGACAAGGGGCCTCGAAGAAAATGAAGCCCGTGAAGTCAAGCAAGCAAGGATAGCCTTCCCACGCATCCCACAAATCTACTATCCACAATCGCGAGAGGCTGGAGGACTAGGAGGACAACACTACAACCTCACGCAAGTACCCATCAACATCCCCGTGGACGAAGGTACGGGTCTGGCCCTAGATTTTCAAGTAGCTATCCACTTTGAACCACCCACTAACCCCATTTTCCATGATGAAGTTAAAAAGATGGTTACTAACCGCCTCAAAGACATGGGCATCCTCCTAGGTAAGAAACTCATCGAACCCATCTCCATTCATTGTTTGAGTGTCAAAAATGGTGGTGGCAAAAAGGGTGTATGGTCTAGACTTATCAAATTGCATCTTGCTAACTCGGCAATTGATGGCCTACTCCTCCTCAAGGGGATTAGACCTTTCATTCTCGAAATCGATGAGATGGACGTGGTGGGAAAGGTATGTAAAACTTACCATAGCATTGTACACCACTCTAGCCTATCAATTAAGATACAAAGTCCATCTTTGCATAATATTGATGCTAACCACCTCTTCAAAGAGGTCCTTGAAACTAGCTTTAAACGTGGGTATGACTTTGAAGTGACTAATCTGCAGAAGGCTAAAGGAGATGGATTTGCCTTCGTTATGACCACCACCCCGCAACAAGCCAAGAAAATCCAAGAGCTACAAGTAACCGCATGCCAAGAAGTCTTGCAAACGAAGAAGCCCCTTGGAAGAACCCACATCACCAAGGAAATGAAGGCCAAGAAAGATGCCCTCACTTTAACTCTCTCCCACCTTCCTATACTAATGAATGTTATTGAGACCACTAGTGCTATCTTCATGCTTATGGGGGATACTAACATTGGCTCTATTAATTGGTTTCACAAGGACAACGGAGTTTGCCATAACGGTAGTGCAAATGTGGTATGCACTAACCCAATTGTATATAGGGCATTTGTGGGAAAAACCATTCCCATAGGAGGCCACTTTGTGGAGTTCGCTCCCCATAGAAGGAGCATCGACGGAATCGAGCCCCCCACTCAAGCTCAACTCATAGAGTATGGCTTTGGAGATATCAACAAAGCCATCATCAACACGGTGGAGGCCTTCAAACTCAACACCCCATCCCAAGCTATCACCAAGAAGGACCTAGTGGAAGCATTTGAAGCAAACAACAAAATCTTGAGGCAAGAAGTCAATGAACAAGCGGATGCTAAAGCCAAGGAGCTCCAAGAAATTAAAGACCAAATGTTGAAGATCCAAGAATGTGTTGGTACCACCTTTGCGATGTTGCAAAACATCACGGGATCCAAACCACCGAGCTTGATTGAAGAAGACTCATCAAAAATGTGAAGAACAACAACCTCAAGGTCATTGGTTCTTTACCCCACCCGTATTGCACAAAATATGACCATAGTAGGATACACCTAGTCAACACCTCTACATACTACAAAACCTTATCAATACTAACCACCATAGCCTTATACTATACAATACTATTAGCCCTACACAAAATACTACTAGTATTTTGTAGTATTTACATAGTATTATTCACCGGACATATAGAGGTATACACAATAGATCACATGGTAGGATACATAATATTATATATAGGCGTGTATCCCACAGAGTATACAGTATATAGACTACATACGATATACACATTTTGTACTAGAACAAAATATAAATACAAATACTATACAAAAAGGTGTATACAATACAAATACAAACACGAATACAAATACATATACATATACATATAGTATACTCAACAATAATACTGACCCTTATATATATATAAATACAAATACAAACATCAGTATAAATACTGTAAAACATACTTATACAAACATCAAAACAAACACTTGTATAAATCCCAAAACTTATACTACATGTAAAAAACAACAACAACAACAACAACAACAACAACAACAACATAAATACCACATTAAATACCAACATAAACCCACATACAAATATTCTTCAACATAATAATCACAAATACACATGGACAAAAACAACCACGGAAAAATACAACCAAACACACATTCATCTAAACAACACCAAAACAAAAAAAACTACACAAATAAAAACATGGACACATAATAAAGTAATGACGATAAAAACTACATATACTATAACAACAAATAAACTAAAAACTCACATACAAAATACAAACGCCCACCTACCCCCAAACCAACAAGACCTTAATAACACAACAAAACCTTTAAAATACAATACTAAACATAGATACAACAAACTCCTACTACTACTAGGGGGAGACATTGAAACCAACCCGGGCCCCATGCCTAACATACTAAAAAGACATCCTTCAACACATAAGAAAAATGCCAAAAAATACTTCATACCTAATACCATAAAACTACAACCGGAATACGAACACATAGCAAAATCCTTTGCACCCTTCCTAAAAAACACACATACATTACACCACACACATAATACTACATACCCAAACATTGCCCAATACATACACCAAAAAAATACGCATCCTCCACCCCACATTCTATATGCACTAATAGTCATGATACACCCACACATAGATGAATGCAATCATCTCCTAAACCCACAAAATTTAAACACAATTACATGGACCAACTCACTCCTACAAACTTTACTAAACCTAACAAACCCACCAGAACGACACATTCACACTCCGCATCCTTATACAAAGTTTCTTGAAGACAACCAAAAGATTATCAAACATGAAAACACAATACACAAGGAACTATATGATTTCTTACATAGTCAAGTCATACCCCCCTCAATTGAAACAATAAAACTAAAATTCTCCTACCTCCCCAACACTCTTGTCAGTGAAGTATTGAAATGCTTAGACCCTATAGCAGAATACACCCACCCACCCCCACCACCTCCCTACATCCATCCACAAAACCAAAACACGAGAACAAATCAAGAAAATACACATATAATTACATGGAATGCCTCCTCCCTTAACACTGCCCTCCCTAGCTTACAAACTGTGGCCACACACACAAACACACCACCAGCCCTCATAGCCATTCAAGAAACAAAACTATCTGCGACAAAATCTACAAAATATATACAAAAAATATTTCAAGATTATAAACTCATTTTTAATAATACACATGCACTCACAAGATGCATTCAACAATGGAGACCATACACACCAGGCCAAGGGGGCCTCCTTACACTAATACACAAAAAGTATGCCTTCCCGGGCAACATAAACAAAATTCCTACACCAATGCACATATCACCCTACATTCAAATAATCAAAATTACTAATCACCCATTGCAACCATGGTTAATCTTTCACATGTATATGCCATCTCACCCCGAAGATATTAGATTTATTACAAACATACAAAACACTATTACATCTCAAATTAGCAATAACCCCAACCACACATACTTACTATGCGGAGACTTCAACAGAGACATAGCTTTAATCGGTCGTCAAAACGGAAATAGCATCACCCCCCTCCACAACATCGATTACCAATGGCGTCGCTTCACAGAAAACTTAAACCTCAAATACATAAAAACCGACACACAATTCTCTAGACAAGGTGGCTATAACTATAGTGAGTGGAGCCTAATAGACAGATTCTATATAAATACAAACAACAATACACAATACACCTCTACAACAAACAATGATGTTATTCTCAACTCAGACCACTCACCTGTAAGATTACACATCCCAAACAATATACTAATTAACAGAATCCCTACAACCACAAATAATAACACTATACGCATACTCAACCCCATCCCAAAAGACTATATAGAAAAATTCAACACAAAATTCTTTGAAGAAAACTCAATGCAAATAGACTCCCTCGCAAATAACAGCCAACTTTCACAAATACAATTGCAAGAAGCATGCCACACCCTAGACAAACTCATCAATACAATCTCTGACACGCTAGAACAAACCTGTAGAGCTCACCCAATTCCTCAAATGACAAACAGAACTTCCCGACAAGGTGGCTACTTACCCCGCAAACTTTCCAAACCATGGAAACAACACCTAACCACATACCATACCATACGAAAAACCATTAGAATTGTTAAAAACAATCCTCAATGGCGTAAACACCCCATATGCAATGAACTACTAGCTCTACAACATGTCCAAATCCCTACCCCGCCGCCTATGGATTTACCCCATGATACATAGATAAATGATATTGCCCTAATTGCAAAAAATGTCATCATACAAGCCCGAAAAATAATCACAAAACACACCAAAGAAAACATCAAAAAAGCCATCTTAAAATATAGACAACTATATGAAATCAGCCCAAAAAAAATTAACAAAAAAGTTTTTAAAAACCTCGAATATCCACCAATGGATTGTATCACAGATCAATATAATAATATTCTAACTAGCCCAGAAGATATTGCGAATAAAATATTTAACCAACAAACAAAAACAAATAGACCAACAGTACCAACATGTAATTACCAACCACAACATACAACAGAATGTACATGTGCAGTACACCAATACCCATGGCATGACTTGGACGGATACACCATGGAAAAAAAGGGTGAACCAGAAATCCCACTACGTAAATACCTGAGCAGAGCCACATACGACACATGCCTTCAAAACCTTGGTAGCAATAAAGCCCCAGGCCCAGACCGCATACCAAACTCAATACTCAAAAACATGCCGCCAAGATTCCATAAACTATTATTCCTATTCTTCTCTCACTGCTATAAACAAAAACAAATACCAAACTCATGGAAATCAAGTGCGACAATTTTACAATACAAAAAAGGCGACCCGTCCATGCTATCCAACCATAGGCCAATTGCACTAGCTAACACCATATATAAACTCTTTACCAACACATTTACCTCCATACTTTCTTCATACGGGGAAAAATTCAAAATCCTACATGACAGTCAAGAAGGATTTAGAGCAGAGAGAAGTACCGCAAGACAAATACAAACTATAATAGCTGCACTTGAAGACGCAAAATTTACTAACCAAGATATATACATATTATACGTGGACTTCAAAAATGCCTTTGGATCAATTGACCATGCCAGACTGCTAGCAATAATGATGGACCTCGGTTACCCAAAAGAGGCAACTACACTTGTTGGGAACATTTACTCTCAGTCATCTACTCACTATATTGGCGAACACTTTGGGAAAACAAAACCTATACCTATTCAAAGGGGAACTATACAAGGGGACATCCTCAGCCCATACCTATTCATAATATTTTTAGAACCACTACTCAGATGGCTAGAAAGAGGCAACAACGGCTACACTTTTGGCACATCAAAAGTCACAATAAACTCCGCCGCATACGCAGATGACCTAGCCACCTTAACTAACAAAATCAAATCAATCCAAATACAACTAAATAAAACTAATAGATATTGTAAATGGGCCGGAATGGACGTAGGTGTCCCAAAATGTGCCGCTACCGGATGCCCAAACAAATCCAAACTGAACCCCACCACTTTTAAAGCCCTAATGCAAGCCTCTAACATCAATTACCGCAATCAACCGATTCCCATAATACACCAAAATGAACCTTACATATACTTAGGTACAAATCTCGTTCCCTCACTAAAATGGCAAATCCAATTCACACCACAATGACGAAACTCATCGAACAATGCAAAGAATTAACAACATGTCCGGCCTCCATGAAACAAAAAATAAAAATGGTTGATACCGTGTTACGCCCAAGCGTGGCATACAGTTTCTACGGTGTACCATACTCTATGCCAGCTATCAAAAAACTTGATAAAAAAATAATAGCCATACAAAAAACTATGTGTGGATTACCAAAATGTATGTAAAATGCAATAATTCAACTCCCACATAACCTATTTGGACTTGAAGCTTTCTCCCTCAAAAACGCATATCTTCGATGTATAGGCGAACAACTACAAAATGCCTTAAACGATAAAGGAAGACTTGGGAAAATATATAATGGATTAACTCATTATGTCCTTGCCCAACACGGTGGCGCTGAAAACATACCTAGAATCAAAAAAAGTGACTGCATAAGATCACCAATAAGACGAACATTCTTCTTACTAAAACATATAGCTAAAGCCCACCTCAAATGTACGCTCCCAAACTTCCTCATTAATCCCACAACACTTGAAACACTATGGCGCCAAGAAACACTAAACCACAACACACTCAATACCCAACTCTCTCAAAAGCTTCTTCGAAAACTCCTCTCTAAAAATATTTTTGAACTAGACCAAATTACTTTACCCAACGGCACACATCATGAACAACGAGGACTTCAAAACCTACCACTTCACCCCATCCAAACTATTAAAAAGTGCCCTAAATATTGCTAAACAACTATTTTGCCACCAAACATGCCCCACTATATGTCGTACTCCTTGTAACATACATCTATACTCTCATATACTTAAAGACTCATTCATCACCCTCAACAATAACATCAACCCAAGAAATATCCCCACACCAATCAGTCCCGCTAACCCTCCACATATATATCACCCCCGCCCTCACCCCCCAACATACATCCCCAAAAACCCTACCACATATCCCATTAATGACATCATATGCCATAAACATATACAACACACGGACACAAATAACATACAAAATACCTACACAAAATATTTATGCCAATGGCAACACAATGATAATACATATTATAAATGGCTCCCCCAAAGAGATCTTCTTCCACAACACGACGCCAATACCTCCACACATAACACCAAAAAATTAAAACAATACTACCAAAAAATTCAAAACAAAACATACTCGGATATCGTCCTAGCCCACCACCCCCAAGAACAATTCCCAGACTCAAGATCCGTAACACCACCCATAATTATCCCACTCTTAAACATCTACACAATAGAATGTAACCCCGAAAATGATATCCTTACATCCTCAAACACAATTCAAATAGATAACAATCAAGCACATCTATATGAAGAAAACGGCCGACATTTACACACCATACCCGTTACCCGACTTCAATGATTATGGAATCAATACCATACAAAACTACAAACCCCTACAAACATTGAACCAACAACCCAATCCTTTGAAACCGAACTAATATGGCTTTACCAAAGGTACAAATATCGAATACCAAAAACTGACACCCTAAAAAATTGCGCAATACACAATACCCACCCCCATTTTAGACTCACTAATCTCCTCCTTTAACATCGAACACTCATACTTTTCTTCCCCGATCACATGTCCCACCAAACTAAATAAATTCTATTCACCTTACGAAAGAGACAAAATATTTGGATCCCTAGGCAAGGCCTTTGACCACAAATGGATAGGAAACAGCATAGCTCACCCCCACAACGAGAAAGACATGGAACAAGCCATACATTGGGCTAGACTTGCCGCCAAACATGATCCAAACAACACAAAAACAATCATCGTCACACCGAACAACAATTGGTATCAAAACAACAACCAACACCAAAACCCATTCCCAGATTCCCACATCATTGCAGTATTTGAAGTAGACACAATACCATACGAAGAACCAAGTATTCCACCCGAGCTAAAAAACCCCGAATTGAGCCATCTACATTACAAATAATATGCGTCCATCATCAAAATCAAACCCTTGGCTCCCTAGAACAACTTGCGGAACTTACCTCCATAACAGACAATCTAGACATACACAGACTATACACAAAACTGTCCCCACCAACACCCATACAAACCACAGTAAACAAAAGTAAAAACTGGTCAAAACTAAAATATATTAACATCACAGTAAACTACTCCGTCACACCTCCCCCTCTCCCAGACTATCCAACTCACACCACACCAAAATTTAACCCCGAACATAGTTACTACACCGACGGCTCCTTTAAACCACCGGAACAAATTAGCCCGGGTTCTTGGCGCAGAGAAAAAGCTCGCTATGGCATATATAATTCTACCAAAGAAATTAAACTAGCCAAAAGACTCCATGGACTACAAAATATCCTTAGGGCAGAACTTATGGCCATTTACAAAACACTGCATATCATTACAACAAAATATAAAAATGAACCCGCACATATATTCACCGATTGTATAAATGCACTCTACCTACTAAACACTCAAATAACACACCCTACCCTTCACAATAGCCACCTCGACCAAACCATATTATCATCAATGGTCCAAATGTTACAAAACCGTACACAAATCATAACCCCCCACAAAGTGAGAGCCCATGCCAACATTGATGGTAACGAACAAGCAGACAAATTAGCAAAAGAAGGCCGAGAAAAAACACACAAAAATGCCATAGACCCACACGAAGATGCCCATGCCACCCCATACTACTTTCAGAAAGAAGACTGGCCTTCCAAAGAAGATACCCCAGACAAAGGCCCAATTAGATTTTTGGGAAAATATCTCAAGAAACAAGACCTCTACAACAACCTTGAGACAATCTCAAAAAATATTCCTAACATAGAAAAATGGACTAACAATAAAGACAAAGACAATGAACTCTCTATAAACTTTTGGAAAAACCCCATCATTTCAGACTCGCAAATAACATGCCTCATCAAATTCCGTACGGGTCAATATATGGGAAACGCTCGCAAACAACTCTTCTTTGGAATAGAAAGATTCCCATCCATAACATGCCCCATATGCCCCTCAATGGACCCCGACACATGGCTTCATGTCCTACTCAAATGCCAAAACCACCACATACACTCTCTAATTGTTAAAAGACATAATAAAGCGGTATGGGAAATCCGAAAACTAATCACCTCCTACAATAAATTGAGATGTTTCATATTAATGAACGCCGGCACTTTTAATAACAATCCACAAGAAAATACGGTCTCCCGTTGGCTACTCCCATGCTCATGCATGATCCAAAGATGTCATTGTAACGCTCGGCTCAAACCGGACATCCTTTGTGTTAAAGGTTTACCATATAATGACCCACCACCCGATAACATCAACCAGGACTACACCATTCAATTCATTGAATTCACATATTGCAACGATAGATTTTCCCGGGAAACAATCCAAAATAAAATAGATTAATACCAACCCCTTATTGACGACATCATCGCCCTCGGGTGGAATGTCAACCCCCTTATTGTAATCACATCCGGCGCTCGAGCCACCACCTTTATCCCATCTATGAATACTCTTGAAAATACCTTCAAGATACCCACTGAAACAATTAAAACCGCCTTTAAAAACATTAACACCATAGCTATTCAATATGCCATGTCCATTCTTCTACATAAACGCAAAATCGAAAACAACCAAGCCCTCCCCGATACACAGGACCCCCCTTAAATTCTTCCCTCATCTCGATGTATCATGACTAGTTGGTTTTGAGGTTTTTGAATAGTTGCTTGATTTGTGGTTGGTTCGATGGCTAGTTGGTTAGTTCAGTGATTCGTGGATTGGTTGGTTGGTTTGTGGTTCTTTGGCTACTTGTTACATAGTGTCTACCCTCGAGAGAGGGAAGTAGTCCGAGTTTACTAATTCCTTGTCCTGTGGGCATGGTCTTAGTAATGGAACGAACAGACACTTTATTCATGCCGGCCTCCTCTAGAGACCGGCGTTCTTCTTCTTCTTCTTCTAATGAAAAGGATAAGATTTTTTTTTTGGTATGACAATTTATTAGGATGTATTAAGGTTATTGGTCTTCATGTAAAGACTAATATGCATACTAGTTTAGTTTTTTACAGTAACTTCACAATTTTGATATCTAGTGCATCTGGAAATTTCTTGGATTCAAAAGTGAATATTGAACTATACCAACCAGGGTCCAGAAGTCATTTGTGATTTTGATATGGGTTAGTTATTCACTTCATAATATGCTGAAAATGATCAGATTTGTTTCTGCATGACAATTCTTTAGGTTGGATCAAAGTTTTTGTGTAAAGGTTTATATACATTCCAATTTAGTTATCTACAGGAACTTCAGAAATATCATACTTAGCTTTATAAACCTTGAATCAGCACTACCCTTTGACCAAGACCATTTTTTATGTGAAGTTTTTTGATGCAACTCATTAATATCTAAAGTAATTGGTTTAAGATTAATTGAGATATTCATCTTGGTCTTACATGAATATGTCAAGGTAGGATTCAAGTATCTCAAGTCGTTTTTCCAGATTTTCACTATTGCCAATCATGTCACCCCTCACTCAAAAATAATCTTACGTGTGCGAAAAGGGTGCTTTTTGTGACTCACCCGCATGTAGAATAATAGTAAGTTAAAAAGGGTAAGGGTGTTGATAGCGTTTTACACCAGATTCCATTGATTTTACACTAACTTTTGGATTGATTCAAGGTGGCCAAAGCATACAAGAAGCACAACTCGGAGATAGCCGAGCTCTACACGCAAAAGATTGTTGGCTTGGAGAAGATCATTGCGGTCAGGAGTGACACTGTGTTGAAAAAGAGCAACCGGAAGCAGATCAAGGAATTGATGGACGAAGCGGGGACAATTCTGGCAACGAAGGAGTTTCTAGCGGGCGCCGTGTACTCGATGGCAGATGTGATCTTCATGCCTGTTTTCTACCGGATGTACACGGCCAAGCAAGAGAAGGTGTATGTCGGACCCAACCTGAACGTGAAGCGATACTACGAGGAGCTGAAGAAGCGACCAAGCTATGAGAAGGTGTTAGGCGTGTTCGAGAGCGGGCTTCTGTAGGTGGCTGCTATTTTGCATACTCTTCAGAAGGTGTTCTTCTCTAAAGCTACTGGCAAATACTAAGTTTTTAGTTGCAAATGTGACTGTCATCTCGGTAGCTATGGGATGTTCACTGACATGACTTGTCGGTGAACATGAAGGAGGAGTATGTTTAATAGTAGTCAATTAATTGGACTATATGTTAGTGTGGTTTGTTAAATTCATTTGAACACTACACTAAAGATGGTCATTAGTGTAACTGGACTAGTTGTTTTGGAAATGCTATAACTTTTTACTTTTGAAGATTTTTTTTTAAGAGCACATCAATCTATACTACTTAAGGAGGGAATCAGTTTAAACATAGTTGGTAAAAATACTCATAAAGAGTACAAACTTACAGCATTAATAAACAAACTAGTGTGGTTACCACTAATGACCATGTTTAGTGTAGTGATTGCAATATTACTATAGAAATTATGAATGCGAATGAGTCTTTCAGGTCAATGTATATTTCTAGCTAGCTTTTGATTATGGTAAAGCCAAGATGTGGTAGTTGATGATAGGGTGTAGTTTTATGTAGTAGGATCCACCACAACATTCAGTTAGCTGCACTATTCTAATGCTGGTGTATGGGTTGTTCTTGAGATTTGATTTATTTATGTAGAGTGATTTTTAGTTATGTATACTTCCATGGTACTCTTAATTTTATGTGTAGTGTAGGTACACTATGTGATTTATATATGCTATAAGTTTTGACTATTCATGAATATTTTCATCAATTATGTAGACAATGATCCCCCTCTTTATTTAGTATTGATGGTTGTACTCTTAGTAAAAAACTTCATCAAAAATAAAAAGATATAGCGCTTTCAAATCATGAAGTTTAAACAACCTTTTGTGTTACAACCTTTTGTGTTACAATTTCAACTGGATTGATGGCATATTATACTAAACAAAAGTATGAATAAATTATGAATTTTCAAAGTGGTATGCAATGTTGAGCCCATTTGTGCGAGGAGGCACCCTACATAAGCATAGGCAAAATGCAAGGGGTCATGATCAATGCTAAAACTAGATTTTGCAGTTGTGAATGAGTGAATGGGGTAGAAATGGGATCATTTCTAAAGCGGTGGAGATAGGAAAGTGGTTGTGAGCATCATCACCTAAATACATCATATTCCATATCATTATTTCAAATCCTTTAAAAAATCTAGAGAAAACATTGGTGGATTAAAACTTCTATAACATTTCAAAAATGGAGCTAAGGTAGTCTTTTATTAATCCTTTCATGCCTAAGTGGACCACAAGGCCTTTGAGAATCTACAAGAATAATAGATCATATAGAACATCACCTACACAACAAATACATTTCATCGCGACTCCATTTCACGTAAATCATTGTAGTTCACCAATGCCTACATCAATTGAGGACCAAAGAGATTTGGGCCCTTAATGGTCTTTCAACATATAGATATCTAAATATATATAAATGACAACCTTACTACTTAGATGTGAATAAAATTATCCTTTAATATTATTAAATTTCTATCATCAACTCCAAGACAATTATATGGGGCAAACTTTAATGTCTTTTTTGTAACTTCTTACCCAACCACATCACCATCATACATACCTGGTTATTTTGATTTATTACACAATTTGAAAATTCTCTACATAAACAACTTAACTGATGTAGCATGGAATATATAACAAGAAGCATATATGTTGGCATTGTAGATCTCGCAATTTCTTATACAAAATCCCATCCATGCGGGACCCTAGATCTCCCTCTTGCACTTTATCAAGGGTCCAAGTATGATCACGTAGTGTAGTACACAACATGACTCTCATTGTTTAGGGAGCAAGGAATAACCTAGGCATCAATTATGATGCGGATGAGCATAATATGGAAAATATAGAACCTCTAAAATGCTTAAAGGGTGAAAATCATAAAAAAACCTTCAATAGCAAACGTTGGGGAAATACCAAACCTCCTATGGAACATCAAATGTAAATGACTCATTTAAAAAAAGAAAGGAAAACCAATAAGCACAAAAGTAAGTCAATTGATTGATCGACATACAAATACATGGTCCATTCCACCAATATGCCAACTATGACTTTTTCAACTTATCGTTGTTTACAAATACAAGTTGAACCTTGTAGGCTCAGAAAGGCACCTACTTAGAATTCTCACCCTACGAGATTTGGTTCTATCAAACCTCTTGCAATAATTTCTCCTAAAAACTTTTTATTAAAGTCCTCGTCATACTTTTGAAAGTCTAATTGAACTTCTCTAATAGCTGCAGAATTACTTGAGAGAATTTCCAATATCTCTGGAAACAAAGGTCTCTTTGAACAATCCACATCCCAACATCTATTCAACATCTCATTTATCCAACTGTCTACATAGTCTGGAATTCAAGGCCTTGCTCAATGGAGCACAAGATCATAACCATTTCTACGATGACCTTCGAAAGGAAGCTTTCCTGTCAAGACCTCATAGCATGTCATGCCGTAGTTGTACACATCTGCTTCTTTTGAGAACACCTTTATATCCTTGCTTGGAACCTTATTCTTCAAAGCTTGTAATATTTCCGGTGCCATGAAGAATCCAGTTCCAACAACTCCAATGGAGCACTTATACTCCACCACAAAATAGTTTGGTAAGAATCTACCAATATCACGAACTAGCACATTTGATGATTTGAGGTCCCTATGCAAAATGTTATGGTTGTGCAACCAATCCATCCCTAGTGCAACATCAAACATGATCCTTTCAACTTCATCTTTTAAAAATGGTCCATGGTCACTTCCAAATATCCACCATAGCGTGATCAATCCGGCTCCGTAAATCTTCATGCTCTTTCGACATAAGAAAGGCAAACCTTCCATCTTGTAACAATGTCCCCAAATATACATCGCGTACGTATCGTGTTCGTGGGGGTAGACATTGCTTATACCAATCCAAATCATCTCGGCAACATTGCAAGTACCCAAGGGGCCATTGAGCTTGTAATTCACGCAAGCGAGTGTCCTTCTTAAACACCTTCACCACCCACTCACATCCCTCCTTCAAATCATCCTCATTCACCTTTGGATTAATCCAAATGACCTTGGCATGAAAGAGCTCAACTTGTCCCCCCTCCGCAAACTTCTCCCCGATCACCAACTCACCTAAGCTCTCCCAACTAGAATCGAAATTGAATGTCACAAAGAAATGACCCCAAGTTGGATGCGACTGCAATTCCTCAAACACTTGCTTGTTCTCTTGCACCACTTCCTCATCGTCAAGGTCCGACTCCCACTCCGTGAGTTCGCTCCAATGCACCTTCGAATGCTCAATTCGGTCCTCAACATCACTCCCCACCTCCCCATTCCCTGTGGCCTGCTCCGAGCTCCCCTGGCCCTCACATCTCACCGGCCCATGCTCGGAGCTACTTCCACGATCAACTTCCTGTAAGGGCCGGCGGGAACATTCTCGTGTCCCTCCTCCGACTTAGTGAACCCAGCCATCTTCCTCTCCCACTCTCAAGTCTGCAGAGCTCGATCACGAGAGCACCTTCATCATTTATGGAAGTCGGCATTTGGTCTTAGTGTGCATGGATCTTTCTGTGCTCTGCATCCTGTGCAGATGTTCTTACAGGTCACTGGAGAGGTATAGATCATAGGATTGGAAGCTGGATTTGGCAGCTGCTGAAGCAAAACAGTCTACGAGCATGTTATACAAGTCCCGTCCCTTATCAATCCCTTGCGTGGGATGTGACATCAGTTATTCATGAGCGATATACTTCCAATTTTACTAGATTCTTGGAGCAACATATATATATCTTCCTATGCGTAATTGTTTTCAAATTTATTATCTTATTTTCGAGGTTCTTCATACTATTGAGATTTTCATTCATTTCCATCACATGGTTTCTGAAAACATCGATATGATGATTTATATTGTGAGTACAAGCCAAAATGTTATGATATGGATCATAATGCAGCGGAGAAACAGTCCCAGCAGGTCCCAACCATAAGTTTCTCTCGTATACTTCCCGCTCAGCTTTTACGTAATCCGGGTCCCTGCCACACAAAACAGTCCAATATCCGTCATCTAATCTTTCTCAACACTAAAGTACAATCATATCATTTTCGAACCAGAGGTAGAAATAGATGTGTGTTAGAGTAGGCTCTTCGAAGAGGACTTTGATTCCTACACTCATTTTAGAATGTTATGATCCTAGCAAAAAAAACTAGACAAGAGTAATAGCATGCAATAATGTTTCCTACAGAAGAAAAATTAAGCTAGATATAATAATCAATGAAGGGCTTACTCTTACGATATGTCGTGTGCCATTTCAGGAACTTCAGTGACCAGGTGATGTTGCGCCATGTACCCCGATAACTGGCGGTGGTGAGGATGAGTCTTCTCTTTTGCACACAAATATATCAATGAAATCCGCTAAAGACACTGCATCATAACACACAACACCATGTCTCCACATAAGATCACCATCTCTTTCTTGTTCAGTACACAGAGACTACTTGCATGCAATTAGCTGCTACGTTAAGAACTGAGCAACAACTGAAGAAAATAGTCCACTCATGTTGGTTGTAAAGTCGCCCAAAGTTTGAAGGAGGTACAACCCCCTCTATCGACTACTTTGGGTTGATGGAGAACTATTTAGAGGTGGAAAAAGAGGGGCCATCTTGTTGAAACTCTGGTTGGCTTTACAAATAACTCTAACGATGAGCTTTACTTGGTTGATGAGCCATGAAATACTCCTTGGAGCCGGCGTTTTTCTGGTACAGGTCGCGGTAATCTCCATATCTTCCTTCCTGCTCCTTCCAAAACCCTAGCTCAACAGGTACACTGAGGTGACCGAATCTCTCCTTGAGCGACTCCGGAGTCCACTTCCTTGACGCCCATGTCTCCATGGCACCACGAATCACCACGGGATTCTGCAACTGAGCCCCATCCGAAAGAACATTCAACTCAAAATCCAATCCATCAAACCACAAAACCCAAAACCCTAAATCAGAGCTTCACAAAAATCCAACTGATCAGCAGAGAAAAAAAATCTACTCACGAGGAAAGCCCCAACTTCTCCACGTTCTAGAATTTCCATCAAATCCAAAGCACAGAAACACAAAAACCCTAAAACAGAGCTTCATATAACACCATGTAAAAAGATTTCTCAAACGAGGAATTCCTAGTTCTTTCAAGCACAGAAACCCTCAAATCTCTGAAAAGAAGCCATGAATGTGCACCTCGTAGAATCTACTCACGAACTCCTCCACAGTGGGCGCAACGCACACCAGAACTTCCCTCTTCTGAATCGTATCAAGAGAACGAACATCGAAGAAACTCTGTTAAAAAGCCTTCCTGCAGCTCAGCAATTGCAATCGCTTCGCCATCGTCACGCACTCTCAGAACCCTTAAAACATGAATTCTGAAGAAACTCAGCCACCCCGCTTGGTGGGCTCTAGACACACCCCTAACTTACAGAATAAGTGAGTGCGATGAAATTCTCTCGGTTTCATCGTCATCGAGAGTCCATACTCTTCGTCTTCATCACGTTGGGGTACACTTGGATTTGCTGACTCTGCACTGCGAGCGTCTTCCTTCATGAAGCCGCTCAGTGTCCAGATATGAGAAAAACCATCGCTGTTCTTCTTCTCTCTTTCAAAGGTTTGAGATCGAGAGGATGCTCTGTAGCTGCCTTCCTGGGATACATCTCGCATTGTGTAGTTCCCTAACCTCGATCGTGAGAGAGAGAGAGAGTAAGTTCATTTGAGACAGTATGGCAGCCTTAGTATCGGGAGCAATTTCATTGCCAAGCAGCGGTGTTGCCTCATCGTCTGCAGTGAATATCACGCCTTTGCTCTTCACGGAAAAGTCTCAACGCCTACCGCCCTTGTCCATATTGGGCTACCGCCCTTGCCCTCATATCCCGTGATGCCCTCGACGCATGGCCTCTCAGTGCGTAACGCGCGATCGGGTTTTCGGGAACCTCAACTGACCTGCCTAGGCCCGCCCGGAAGCTGCCCTACCTACCAGGGCCGCCCGCAATCTGGCCTGCCCGCCCAGGCCTGCCCGCAAGCTACCCTGCCTGCCCTCAAGAACCGGATGATAAAACAACGAGACGGTTATGAACATCAACGGATATAAACACCGAACCTAAATACCCGAGTATCAATCACCTGAAATAGTATCAGCAGGACGCTTATCTGGACAGAGGTCCTCTAATGATTACAAGCAAGCAGCTTTGACTACAGTCCACCCTCTATAAATGTTACACCTATAAGTGTTAACTTTCTTCTACTCCCCACATATTGCACACTATAAATGTGAAAGGTGTTAACTGTTAATAAAATGGTACTCCCTTCTTTGTAAATTTGACTCTATAAATGTTAACCAATGAAATACAATCATAATATGGATGATAAAGTGACTTGCAATCTAGTTTCGGTACCATTAGAAGGTACATGGAATCACGTTCATGTGATGTGTCCAAGTATGTGGGTTTGTTGGTGCAGATTGAGAAATATTTGCAAGTTGTGCATGCAGATGAATCTCACCAAAGAACCATTGATTCATACTTCACCCATGATTTGTAAACTTGATATTGAATAAAGTTTTGATTGGGTTTGCAATTTTATGAATGGTATTCTCTCACAAGGACTCTTCACAATTGCTTATATTTATAAATGTTAAGATTTGTATATTGCTCAAAAAAGTAATTTTATAATTGTTAACACCTCTATAAATGTTAACTTTGATCCACTCCCAAGGGTTAACATTTATAGAGGGTAGACTGTACATGTACTGTTGGTTCTGTCTGGGGCTTTATATGACGCTCGAATCCCATGACAATCCCTACAGGATATTAAATGCACCGACGAAAAATCAAAGTGGATGAATGATGACTTATTTCGTTAAGACCAGGGTTTCATTTGATCGCTGCCGTTCGATCTCATCTGTTCAATCTCAGCCAATAGATCCTAGCCGTTGGTTTAGAGTTAATTGGATGGTGGACATCCAATTTAGGTTTGTTTGGCAAGGGTATAAAAACCCCCGGAGTTCATTTGGGGGCCATTCCCACGCTCTTCCGTGTGCGGTCTATGTAATGTTTGTGTGCGATTAGTATGCACGCGATTTTGGTTTTGCTTTGTGCACTCTTTGAGGTAATCTCTTGTGAATTTGTATGCGATTTGTGTGCGGTTTGTGTGTTTGCGACATGTGTGCGATTAGTTTGTCTGTGCGATCTGGTGCGATTAGTGTGTGCGATCTATTAGCGATCTGTATGTCTGCGATCTGTATGTCTGCGATTTGTTAGCGATCTGTAAGCGATCTGTATCTCTGTGATCTGTAAGTGATCTGTATGTCTGCAATCTCTAAGCAATTTTTTTGTCTACAATCTGTGAGCAATCTGTATATCTGCGATATGTGTGCAATTAGTGTGTCAGTGCAATCTGTGTTCGATTTGTGTCTGTGCGATCTTGATCATGCATCTTGCACTCTTTGTGGTTGTCTCTTGTGATTCTGTGATTTAATTTGCGTTTCTTTGTGTACTTGTCCGATTAAACCATTTGTCGTGTGCTAATGTGGTGCAAGATCGTGCAAGAAGTTGCTACCGAAGCGTTATCAGGTACGTACATATAATATTTTCGCTGTATATATTACTTGATCTATATTTGTACTTGTGCTTGAACGTGTGCTAGCTAGAGTGCAAGGGGTGTAGATGTAAGTCTTTGATTACATGCTACAAGATGCAAGATATCACAAATACTCTGCACGCAAGGAAGCGGAAGAAAGAAAAAGAGAAAGAGGTTTGTGAGGTTTTGGATTTGATGCCTCCCTCTTTCTTCTTCGACCTGGGAGTTTTGGCTCAAATAAATGCGAGAATGTTGTCAACGCAAGTGAAGACGGAGGAGCAGAGTTTACCAACCAGCCAGCGTAAGTTATTGACCTTAGATGCTTAGTATATTCGTCTTCATTATTTTGATTTAATATCATTCATCTTTAGCTTGTTTATCTGACACTATTATCGTCTTGATCTTGCTGTGTCTGGCAGTAAACATCAATGCTGTTCCGAGTCAGCCGGAGAAAGACGTGCACATTCTGCCAATGAAAGATGAAGAAGTGCACGGTCAGCCAGTGAACATTGAAGACAAGCCAAGTAAGTATTGAGGTTTTTTTTATTTATCTTCATGTTAATGCTTGTTTTGTACCTTAATTTGTGATAATGTGTGCAGGTTGTGTTTTAGAAGTTGTTTCAATGTCAACGTATCGTGTTACACCCGTTGAGGAAAGTCCTAAAGATCTTATTGCAATTGAAGAGCGTGAACTCCGCCATCAGCAGGACATGGCGCTTTACTACTATGAAGCTCAGTTGGAACACGAGCTTCGGAAAATCAGTCCGGATGTTGAGATCATTCCAGAGTCCTCCAATGATGACGATGCGATTAACAATTGGTGCAACTTGTCGTATGACATATATCTTAGTCAGCCTCAACGGGTAGGTTCATAACACATGGTATTATTTGATGTGCTCAATAGTATTTTAAAAACGTTCAATAAAAAATGGAATTGAAATTTTCTGTAATACTGACTTCATAAATTTAATCTAAATCTTATTACCAAGGTTGAGATTAAGTTTGAGGAGGAGGCAGATTGTGCCGAATTTAGTGATCCTCTTATCTCGACAGAGACGGACATCACGATTCTAGGTACGTTAAAAAGGTTAAACATCGAACTGCTTTAACTAATTTAATAAAGCTTTGTTACGTGGTATCTTGCATTTTGATATGTTGTGAATTATGGAATGACTTAATGTATGTTCTATTCACAGACGACTTGAACGGGGATTGTATGGATGCCGATCAATTGTCATATTGTAAGTATCATTAGGAAGGTTATGTGTTGCTCATTAGGAATGTACTAATAGTTTTTTTCTTTTGTTTCAGCAGTTCCTGCAGTTGACGGGCCTATTGACGATCGTGGAGTTGTCGTGTCTACTGGAGATCGAGAAATTGAAGGGCCTCCTCGAGATCTTGCGATTGAAGGGAGCAAAATCGTCGCTGATGAGCGGCAGTCGGAAGTTACCAAAGGCGTAGGTAATAGTTTCTTGATTTTGTGTTGTTTTATAATGTAGTCTAATCACAGACTATATTTATGTGAAGTATGGATCACTATAACTGTTGTTGTTGTATTATAACAGATGACGAAGTCGACGAAGAGCAAGAAGAAGATGCTGAGGATGAAGACCCTGGTGGTTTAGAAGACGATCATGATCGAGACGACGATGATGAACCCAGTCCCTTTACGCCGCAGACAGACGATTACCCCGAAAACGAGCCTAAAGATCCCGCTCCACATGCGCCTAAAGGAAGATTTCGGGACTTGGATAACAATGAGGTGCAGCATGTAGCTGATGGCGGGGAAAGAGGCAGCAAACATAGCGACCGTTGGGCAACGAACGCGTTCAATGAGTGGAGAGAGCATATGGGATACGGGACAAAGCTTTCTATTGGACAACTTTTGGAGCAAGATGACGTCCGGGGATTTATTAACATGTTACACGATTTCGCCCTTCAAGTAACGAAGAAAGACGGGTTGTTATACCCTCATCAATTGTAAGTTCTTTCGTAGGTTCTTTTTCGTTAGTGTTTCATATCGTTTCTTACTTATTCTGGCCATCCTATAGTTTTGCTAATAAGTTCTCTTTTTTTAATAAGGAGATGTTCTTTTGTTTTTCAATCTCTAGTACACTTCTTTTATCACTATTGTCTGAGTTGAACTTGTGGTTTCTGGTTGCAGAATCCAGAATATGCTGCGATCCATTGGAAGGGTCATTCGCTTGCAGCAGGAGCAACGGATTTTGCGGACTTCTGTGAGTGAGATACCTTTCGACATCTTTCGTGATGTTCGTTATCGCAAGGTTAAGATGGCAGGCGACGTTGCAGTGAAAAGATCTTTTTGGCGTGGTCTAGGGACGCGCGTTTCTACAAGTGATTGCTTGACTCTTGAAGAAGAGGTCATTGTTCTTTCTTGTGGTGCTCCGAGTCTCTCGCACCCAAGTGGATGCAACGCGGTATTGTTGTACTTGTTTTTGCGGAATTTTTTTATTCGTGGCCAGGAAGAGGTTCGGGCAACTAATACATCACAATTTGAGCTCGTGAATGATGGGTCGCTTGAGATACTGCGGTATGTTATTGCTTATCTTGCTTTAATTCCATTTTTTCTTTTGTTATGTCTTGTTATGTTACTGGGGTTCTTATGATACCGAGTGTAATGGTGTAGGTATAAACCCACACTGTCGAAGACGTATAAATTTACTGTCGATCATTGAGCGGCGCATTCGTTAAGAAAGCTAGTAGATTGCGGTGATTCGCAAATGCTTGCTGCTTGGAAGACCATTTTTGCTCATAGGCCGGATGTCAAGACCCTGAACGCGAAGTTCGGCTATCCTCACCCTATCTTCCTTGTTCCGAAGCAGAAGATTAAGAAGGATTCCGTTGTTTGGTTTCAACCTCGCGCTGTTGGCAAAAACACCCTTTGTCACATGGTCAAGAACCTCGTCGAGGCGTCTGGAATAGACTTGAATGACCGCAAAATCACGAACAAAACTCCTCGGAGGATGGGAATTACTCGTATGGAAGAAGCTCAAATCCCGGTGGAAAAGGGAATGGCTGTCACAGGTCATAGGGTCGTAAAAAGCTACAAATAGTATAGTGCCCGGGTTGAGAGAAACGATATGTTTGCTTGTCAGCAAATTATCAGCGGGACCTCTGTTATTTCTGAGTCTGGTGATGCTTTGAAGTTTCAGGATGTCTTCAAGCAGGAAGAAGAGAAAGGCAAGGAAAGACAGGTAAATTTATTTATGTTTCATTTGTGATTGAATGTCTCGTGAGTTTTTTAAATATCTTTTGATTTAATGCATGGTTTGTCTTGCTGGTTTCAGGAGAAAGATATTAAGGCGGCTTTCCATCTTCTCGATGTAAAAAGCAGTGGTATCCCAGTTGCAAGGGTTTCTACGGAGGAGGTAAATTCATGCTTTTTCTGGTTCTTGAATGTTTTATGAGTTTTATTTTGATATATGTTCTTCTAGCATGGGAATTTTTCATGTATCATTGAATTCATGGTTTGTTTGTTGTTGTCAGGGGAAGGATATGAAACTAGCTTGTAATGTTCCCGATGTTCAAATTACCGGGGGTTCAATGGGAAAAGTTTCGATAAGTTCTGAGTGTAATCGTGCTGGATTAGGGATAAGTTTTTTGACACGTTAACTGTTTTGGTAAATGGATTCTTAGAAATTGGTTTTTTTAATTGTTGTTTGACTTATGCAGGTGGATGGTGGATTTTTGTTCGGGACGGTGTCTGGTTACAATTTTTTCAATTTTAATGGGGCAGTTGATCCGTCTTATGTCTCTACACTCCTTGTGCAGTTACAGGTGATTTGTCCTTGTTATTTTTATTTTCTTGTTATTGCTTGTTTATTGGGAGCTCAAATTGTCTTACAAGCTAAAGTCATGTTTTTATTTTCTCTGGGGAATCAAGAAAGCAAGGATGCTGCTGTGAAGTATACTGTAGGCTCTGTTTGTGATGGATAGCGAAGAATGTTTTCCTTGAAGGATAGTGAATTGCGAAGGCTCAAATGCAAAGAATTGCGAAGGCTGTGTTGTGAAGAAAGGTGAAGGCTTTATGTGAAGGATTGAGAAGGCTGTGTTTTAAGAATGGCGAAGGATTGCGAAGGATAGCGAAGTCTATGATAGCAAAGAGTAACTTGTGTACTATTTTTTGTAAATGGTTGTGTAAACAAATTTTTGATTTCCTGAGAGTTGGAAAATTTGAGAGCAAATTTTGAAAACGCAGGTTTCTGGTGTACTGCAACAACTTTTGTATTGAACCATTTTGAATGTTAAATTTTGAAAATTGTCTCACGGATTTGTAAATGTGAAACTCTGGGTGCAGTATCTATTTTAATGCTGGAAATTTTTGAATTACTACAAGTTCTGAAGTTATGATTGGATCAAAGCATATATCGATTTTCTTAGATAAAATTTTGAAGGCAAATACGAAAGAGAACTACCAAAAAAAATTTAAGAAAAAAAATAGTATATGAAAAAAGATTGCCCGGGATTTTTGTCGTGGCGGGATTTTTGGGAAAAGGATTTTTGTTGTGAGGTTTCATGAGTCCCGTGTTCTGGGGACTCACGGCCAGAGAGGTGTGTTTAAATGAAGAGGCCAAAAACCCGATCGGGCGTTACGGAGGTGACGTTGATCACTGTTGAAGGGGAGAAGGCAGTCCATGTCGACCCCAGCGACGAGTGCATTCTGGACGTGGCGGAGAGACAAGGCGTGGCGCTGCCCCACAACTGCCGTTCGGGGGCGTGCTCCTTGTGCGTGGGGTTGCTCAACACTATACTAAACGCTCAATATAGTGTAGACTCGGGATTATTGAATCTATTTATCACTCACACTAATTTCCATCAAAGCATGTGCATGCCAAGTTCTGATTGGGTGTTTGTTCTCAAGCAAGTGTGTGTCAGTCAACAATTGCATGTACATTTTCAAATAGTGTAGGAAATTTCAAATAGTCTGGTCTACACTATATTCATGGAACGGTGTACTAGAATTGGGGTTCTAAGTAACGTCAAAAACGTTACTAAATACATTTGGGCGATTGTGTCTCCCAAAACCCCGAGCGTTGCTTAATGCAACCCCTGGGCCATCCATAAGTGTGAGCAACGGTTGGGGGCTTGCTTTCTAGCAACATTTGCCAGAATTGGGAACCTTCGAAAGGGAATGATTTGAACGTAGTTACACCCTCTAAGCAAATGACAGGTGGTGGGGATGTCATTGGTATTGAAAGCATGGGCTCTACTAAATGGATTAACTTATGTTCTTATCTTGGTATTTACTGTAGCTATGTATTGTGCCATTTTGACAGAACCAAAAGAAGAGAATGAGGTCGAACTAGAGCTCCGAGTTTTCTGGTGAGGGCAGCCTTGGGAAGTTAGTCGCAATTTGAGAGTGAGGGACAACAAGAGGTGTTGGACTTGTTGTATACCCCACCTTGCTCCAGATCTAGATGTGTATGAGCTTGGGGAGAGACGTGTCGTGTTGGAGAGGGGTTTTTGCTAGACAGATCTACACATGCAAACTTTCTGAGAGGATGAGTGGATGCTCAGAAGCTAGACCTAGTTGAGAGTTATCTATAAGAGCTGGGACTTGACGTGTTAGGAGACTAGGTTATGCCTCACTTTTGAAAGAGCATGTGGTAGATCTGCAAGCTTAGGAGAGCACACGTACACAGCTCATACATCAACTCCCAAGGCAGCTCAGATCCAGATCCATCAACCGCACAAAGCTGGAGCAAGGAGATCAACACAAGATGCTACCACGGTCTCCATCGCCCACCTCTAAGCTACGAATTTTCCTTAACCCTCTCCTTCACTCTTACATTATTGTCCTCTTCCTTTTCGTTATCAGCACTCACGTTATCAATAGTTACACCAAAGAAGGCACATACACTGAATCAGGCTTTAGAACTGGACTACACTCACAAAACTACCACAAAACTTTAGATCCTAATAGTAAACAAACTAAGCATTGCTATCAACAACATAGATCTGCTAACAAGTTAATAAGACAACACAAGTACTACCACACCTATAGACATTACAATAACAAACCTAGATCTAAAACAACTATGCGGAAGCGGTGCCAAAAAATTCACAACCAACAATACAACACTAAAAATCATAGTAGTAAATTAGAGGGAAAAAATTACAAGTATTTCACGTGTTCCATAAGATGTCTACAGACTAGGGACGCACAGGGTCTGGAGCAACAAGGACAACAAGAGAGCTACAAACAGCTCACGAACAGCAAAAGGCCCAAGCTGCCGAAGGTGGAACGTGACCTAAAGCCACTAAAGCAACCACAAAGCTTGCAAAATCACGTCGCAGCCAGAAGCGAAAGCCCTCGAAGCAGACCAAACATCTCAACCTGCCGCGACCGAATACAGGTAAGATCCCTATATCCTCCCACCACTCGTGGTCTTTTTCTTCATGCTATATGTGGCTGCCCTTGGCACATGTGCAACAGACCCGACCTTGAGACAGAAAGAAGACATCAGCTGACAAGTCCAAACCACACCTGCACAAGAAGGTATTCGCAACATCAGAAGACGAACAAGAATAAGGCTGAATCTCAAGAACGGATCACATCAACTGCCACCCAAGATAGAAGGACACAAGTAGTTATTACTACTTGCGAATATATCGACAACCTGAGAAGGTGCGACAAATTTAATATAGGCGGAGCGACTCTAGCAGAACATCCACAAAAACCATACAAGAAACTGCAACATAGACACTATAAGAAACCCGTGTTTTTTGTGACAGGGCAACTAATGTGCAATTATGTTTTGTGCAGCATCCGGCACGTCAACGTTGACCTCCAAAAAAATCCGTTATAATTGACATGCAAAAAACATGCCAAAATCTCAAAAAACAGGCCCACGTTTTTTAAAACATCACAAAAACTTGGGGGTTGAAGGTGTTAAAAATCTGCCAAGTGGCTGCCACGTCGCGTCCACGTCATCGCCACATGGACGGGCAGTGCCACATCCCCAACTTTATCATCCGGGCCCTTGGTAATGTGGCCCGTGATGTGGCGCATGACGTGGCATTAGATTGTGAGTAGGCTTGCATACGTGGACCCGCCATTTTATGACGTGGCACCTTTAAAATATGACGTGTCACTTTTTAAAATATGACGTGGCATGTCCAATCAGCATAGTTTAATGCAATAATTAATTGTGGGCAGTGTAAATTGGGACGTCATTTCTAACACGGTATGTTTTCTGTGACGTTCGTTATGACGTTTTCTGTGACGTTCGTTATGACGTTTTCTGTGACGTTTGTTATGACGTTTTCTGTGACGTTCGTTCTGACGTTTTCTGTGACGTTCGTTGAGATGGAGGTCACCAAAAGCAAGCACCAGGTCAACAAAAGCAAGTGCCATGTCACCAAAAAGAAGCGCCATGTCATCAAAAAGTACCGTATCACTTTAAGTTTCAAGGGTAATTCAAATTCATCCAAATAGATGGATGAAAGTGAATCACTCTTGATTCAAGTGTGATGAGATAGGAGAGAAGGCCTTACATATATATACAATGGGATGCACAAGTGGTGACAATCCATATGGGATTATTGGATTTGTCATGGTGTTAGCCTTGTGTTAGCATAAACATTAAAATGTCACAGTAGACGTCCATCCAGACGTCTGTTCCAACATCCTCTTTGTCTACGTGGCAGCTGATTTCAACCTTGCCTACGTGGCACAAACATTTTTAAAAGAATCCAATTTCTACCTTGCCTACGTGGCTCAAACATGTTTTTTGTGATGTCAGTAAGGACATTCACGTTTTTTGTGACGTTAGTAACGACATCCACGATTTTATTTTTTTAGGGGTCAGCCCATCTCTATTGTGTTTTAACTGTTGGGCAGTGTTTTACGGGAGGTTGAAGTAACAATCTCGAAGTTACTCACAGTAAAGCTGAAACCCCCCTGCCTACGTGGCATTGTCACCTTTCTGAGGACGTTGTCTAAAACATGACTATATTCACTAGGACGTCCCGCAAAACAAATACGTTTATGCTGACATCTCTGCGTTTTTTCGCCAATTTTTCCATGTTTGGTGCAACATCCACCAGAATCCGAGAGCCCAAGGCTCGGCCCTTTTGCAAAAACATGTTTTGAAAAACACGCTTGATCACAGCTAACGTCACAAAAATCACGGGTTTCTTATAGTGAGAAGACACCCGACACTGACGCTACAACTACACCAGAGACGTAAACACAACATCCAAGAAAACGACACACAAAAACGACACAGAAGACAGTCACAACTCTATAGATATAGGGACTACACAATACAAGATCAAGATGGCGACCCCCCTCCGAGAACTAAAGCCCCAACCACACAGAACAGCGGGAGGACTACCGCCAAACAGAGTAACCAAGCCCAAGTCTACAACCTCCCCCAAGGAACCCAACGCCCTCACGTCCGAAGTCCCAAACCCCTGCCCTTGAAGAATACCAGTACAAGATACCCTCACGCTCGTGGCCCTAAACCCCCGCCCTCGACGCATCCCAAACCAGGACCTGCACACCAGCGCCCCGACACAGAACCCCCTCACGCTCGCGACGTCAATCCCCCGCCCCTGACGAATTACTTCCCAAGACCTGCAAACCAACGTTCTAAGGATCAAGGCCAAAGGCAAAGACACAAGCCGACTTATCAAGTATCAGCCCTCCGAATCAAGACGACAACTGAAGCAGAGACCCGCTCCGACTCAACACAAGCTACAGCATCGACCCCAAGACTCCACATCAGGTATGTAACACTACTAACAAACTCCCATGCAGGACATGACACTCGACAACAAAAAGGCAAGACTAGACAGCAAGGACGAATACTAAACTACGAAGACACAATCAAGACACAAGCATCCCCGCCACCAACAAAAAAGAACGATAGCTCCGCCGTCCTTCACCAAAGGCATCACATACACAAGTTAGTTCCACATCAACTATCGCAAGTTGCACAAGAAGACGACAACGCCAGACCCAATTGGAGCATCCAAGAACACAACGATAAGTATACACCTCACATTGACATTAATCATGAATCTGTAGGGGTGAAAGAAACAATCCGAAGGGCAGCTGCAGACAGGAAACCCTCAGACGAGGGCCACAGCCAACTATTCCCCCGGAGCACAGATACACAAGAACAGGGACAAGAACTGCTTCTTCACAAGACCGGCACTCACAAAATCGCAAGCGTGCAGCGTACTCAAGAGTAAAGGCTCGAGACCAGGTCAGGCGCACGACAAGGCGGCACAACAATAGAAGAGAGGCGCGAGGAAGATTCCCTTCAGAAAAACAGGGTCTCCGCACAACTCCAAGAAGGATCTAACGAGAAGAACAAGAAGACTGAAGCAAGCAAAGAAGAGTCCAAGAAGAAGAGCAGGTCTCTTGCAGAGAGTAGGGAGGGAGGCCCTGGAGAGAGGGGCTGGAAAACTGAGGAGTGCCGAGGCCCTGGAGAGAGGAGCAGGGAGACCGCGGAGTGCTGAGAAGAGCCCCGAAAGAAAGACAAGACCCCTGCAGAGAGCCGCGAGGCAGAAGTCGACAGCAAAGGGCGAGACCCTCGAGGAGAGAGTGAGACATCACAGTGAGGCCCCAGTGCCTCACCTTATATCCCAAGCCGCTCCTCTCACGAGGACAAGACAACTCAAGCCAACAAGCAACGCCGCCAAAGGCGAACAGACCTCAGGGGCAGCAGTCTACATCAAACCTTATCAAGTGCACATCAACCCCCCTTCCGGATCCCAGGTAAGTCCCCTCACACTCATTCAAATTATTCTACATTCAAAGTACAAGCTAACCATGAGTAGCAGAAGAGGCATAGTATTTGACGAAGCAATGGAAGTGGACGACGTGACGGCGTACAAAGTGGCTGCCCCGAAAGAGAAAGGTTCGAGGAAGAATACGGACGAAACCGGCAGCAGTAAGAAGAGCAAGAACGACCAAGTAGACAAAGGTAAGTCCACTAAACCACTACCTCTAACTTCAGACCTAAATCTATGGCTAGGATTTGAAGCCATGGAGCGCATCGCTTTAGATGAAGGAATGGCAGCCCCCACAAGTGACAAAACCATAGAAGACAAGATGGCCAGGGGCTTCAAAGCTAACGAAGCGGAAGAAGTAATGGAGGCTATAGAGGCCTTCCCAAGGATCCCCCAACTACTATACCCTTGCAAGAGAAGAGGAGCACAAGAACAACACTACAACATCACCCAAATCCCACAAGACATCAAGATCAATGAGGCCACAGGTTTGGCCTTGGACTTCCACATTGCTATCTTTTTCGAACCTCCCACCATTGTTATGTTGCATGATGATGTATACAACATAATAACTAGAAGATTAGAAGAAATGGACATTAAACTAGGCACAAGTTTGATTGATCCAATCTACATCCAATGTCATAGTATCAAAAGAGGAGGTCAAAAGGGGGTATGGGCGGGGATGTTTAAATTGCACCTTCTTAACCCCGACACGGATGGTCTCATGCTACATAAAGGCCTAAGGCCTTTCATACTAGTGATAGATAATCACAAGATCTTTGGCAAAGTATGTAAGACCTATCACCACACGGCTAACGCCACTAACCTCTCCGTGCGCATTAGAAGTGATTCCTTGATAGGTACTATTCGTGGACATCCTCCACAATAGCTTCAACCAAGGCCAAGACTTCAAGGTCACCGGAGTGCAAAAGGTCACAAGTGACCCTTATGCCTTCGTCTCCACCACCACTCCACAACAAGCCTTGAAGATCCAACTAGAACACGTTACAACCCATCACGAGGTCCTTCAAGCGAAGAAAACCTTCACCGGGGGGCGTATGACACCGGAAACAAAGGCAAAAAAGGATGCCCTCACTCTCACCCTATCTCCCTTGCCTATTCTCATGAGTGTTGTTAACACCACTAATGCCATCCACAAAATCCTAGGAGTTGATAATACTAGAAGCATATGGTTTCACAAAGACAATGGTGAAAGGCATAATGGGAGTGCAAATGTGGAGTGTTCTAACCCTATTGTGTATAGGAAGTTCGTGAAGAAGAAAATCAAAATTGGTGATAACCACGTGGACTTTGCCCCACACCGGAGGAGCTTGGAAGGAGTGGAACCTCCAACTCAAGAACAAGTTGAAGGATTTGGGTTCAATGACATCAACACCGCCATGGTCAATACCGTTGCAACATTTAAGATTCAAGACACCCCCACCTCCACCAACACCAACGTCACGAAGAAAGACCTAGAAGATGCATTGGAAGAGAACAACAAGAAGATGAGGAAGGAACATAGAGAGTACACCGATAAGCTCCACGACGAGCTTGTTGCACAAATGGAGGGCATCCAAAACTCTATGCAAGCCACCATAGAAGCCATGCGAGCCATCAAGGGGAGAGTAAAACCAAGACAAATTGAAGACACACCGCCAAACATGTGAAGACCAAAGACCCCACGGTAAAATATACTTACCATAACATTAGTGACAAATATCTACACCATAGACTATTAGAAATACACAAATACATAAATACGTTGTACCAATATTGTACTACTCATTTTACTCAATACAAACATCGTACAATACACACATGGACCAAGACATATATATACAAATACATACATGCATATATACATACATACATACATACACACATACATATCCACATACATATACACATACATATACACATATATATATACACACATATACATATATATACGCATACACACATACACACACATAAAATCATACACACACATATACAAGAATACACACATACATACATACAAACAAACCCACTTAAACACACTCACATAAATATAAATAAAAAATACACAAAGACACACCCACATACACACATAATAGAACACACGAACACATACATATACAAATACACATGCATATATCAACAAATTCAACTACATACAAATTCACACACATACACACACACAAATACATCCAAAACACACAAACATCCATACACCCACACACATATAAAAAAACATAAAATAGAACCTCAAAGATGCATAAACACTCACATAACTAAACACACACACACACAAGCACAAACTCACACAAAATATATACATACACACACACACAAAAACACCCACACACTCATATTCACAAACTAAAACCTACAAAAATACAAACTCAAAGACGCATACAAAGCAATATCAAAAACACATATATAAACAAACCCAAAACAAAAATCATAATAAATATACATCAAAACATATCAACTAAACCCACAAACAAAAACAAAACACCAACAAAACCCACAAAAAAATATCATTATTACTATTACAGACATACACATGCAAAAATACCAAAACAAAAAACCAAAAAAACAACAACAAAGAAATATCCAAAATACACACACAAATCAACAACACAAAATCAACATATCAAACCCTTCCACTATAAAAACTTATTAATGTTAAACAGATACGTAGAAATCAACCCCGGACCCAAGCCCAACGAAAAACCCACATACTACAAAATAATAATACTAAATATGAACACTAACATAAAACCAAACACATATACACACACATACACTACCAAAAAAATATACAAACAAACATACACACACCTATACAACATTAATAAAACAAAAATAAATACGCAAATTAACATATGGATACAAAAAAAGATAAAGACGAATACAAATACATCCACTATAAAAATAAAACACATTATCCACATACAAAATATCAACAGTCACTCCCCCTCAAACAAACAAAACTTTAACAACATAACTATACCCAAAAAAGATTCTATACAGAGAATAAAAACTCTAAAATACAACACTAAACATTCATATCACAAACTCCTACTAATCCTAGGAGGAGACATAGAAACCAACCCCGGACCAATGCCAAATATACTAAAAAGACACCCTACATCACATAAGAAAAAGGCCAAAATATACTTCATACCTAATACCATAAAACTACAACCGGAATACGGACACATTGCAAAATCCTTTGCACCTTTTTTAAACAACACACATACATTACACCACACACACAACACTACACACCCAAACATTGCCCAATACATACAACAAAAAAATACGCATCCACCACCTCACATGCTATATGCACTAATAATTACTACTCACCCAAACATAGATGAATGTAACCACCTCTTAAATCCACAAAATTTGGACACAATTACATGGACCAATACACTTCTACAAACTTTACTAAACTTACAAAACCCACCAGAACGACACATTTACACTCCACACCCTTATACTAAATTCCTAATAAACAACCAAAATATTATAAACCATGAGAACTCAATACATAAAAAATTATACGACTTCCTACATAGTCAAGACATACCACCCTCAAATGATACAATAAAACTAAAATTCTCTTACCTCCCTAACAAACTCATAAATGAATCACTAAAATGTCTAGACCATATACCAGAATACATCCACCCTCCCCCACCCCTTCCCTACTTCCCCCCTCAAAACCAAAACATTAGATCAAACCAAGAAAAAACATACATAATCACATGGAATGCCTCCTCACTAAACACTGCCCTTCCTAGCTTACAAACTCTAGTCACAAACACAAACACACCACCGGCCCTCATAGTTATACAAGAAACATAACTAACCGCCACAAAATCTACAAAATATATACAAAATTTATTTCAAAATTATAAACTCATCTTTAACAATACACATACACTTACAAGATGCATGCAACAACGGAGACCATACACTCCGGGCCGAGGTGGCCTCCTTACATTAATACACAAAAAATATACATTCCCAGGAAACATCAACAAAATCTCTACCCCAATGCACATATCACCATACATTCAAATAATTAAAATCACTAACCACCCACTACAACCGTGGTTAATCTTTCACATGTATATGCCATCCCATCCCGAAGATACTAGATTTCTCTTAGATATACAAAACACTATTACATCCCAAATTAATAATAATCCCAATCATACATACCTATTATGCGGAGACTTCAACAGAGACATAGCGTTAATTGGCCGCCAAAATGAAAACCATCACACACCCCCCATAACATTGATTACCAATGGCGTCGCTTCACAGAAAACTTAAACTTCACTTATATCAATACTAATACACAATTCGCTAGACAAGGTGGCTATAATTATAGTGATTGGAGTCTAATAGATGGATTCTATATAAATACAAACAACAATACACAATACACCTCCACAACAAATAAAGATATTATTCTAAACTCGGACCATTCACCCGTACAATTACACATCCCAAATAACACACTAATTAGTAGAACTCCTACAATCCTAAACAAAGACACTATATGCATACTCAACCCCATCCCAAAAACCAACATAGAAAAATTGGGCACAAAATTCTTTGAAGAAAACTCCATACAAATAGACTCCCTCATAGACACTCTTGAAAATAATAGCCAATTAACACAAGCTCAATGGAAAGAAGCATGCCACACCCTAGACAAACTCATCAATAAAATCTCAGATATATTAGAACAAACTTGTAGAGCACACCCAATACCTCAAATGACAAATAGAACTTCTCAACAAGGCGGATACTTACCCCGCAAACTTTCTAAAACTTGGAAACAACAATTAACCACATACCATACCATACGTAAAACCATTAGAATTGTAAAAAACAACCCTCAATGGCGTAACCACCCCATATACAATGAACTTCTAAATCTACAACATATCCAAATCCCTACTCCGCCGCCTCCGGACATTCCCCACGATACATGGATAAAAGACATCGCGCTAATTGCAAAAAATGCCAACATACAAGACCGGAAAATAATCACAAAATACACCAAAGAAAACATAAAAAAAGCCATCTCAAAATACAGACAACTATACGAAATCAGCCCAAAAAAAATTAACAATTTTTTTTTTAAAAACCTCGAATCCCCGCCAATGGACTATATCACAGACCAATATAATAATATTCTAACTAGCCCCGAAGACATTGCGAATGAAATATTCAACCAACAAACAAAAACCAGTAGACCACCAGTACCAACATGTAATTACCAGCTCCAACATACAATAGAATGTACATGCGCAATACGCCAATATCCATGGCATGACCTGAACGGATATACCCTTGACAAACGGGGCGAACCAGAAATCCCAATACAAAAATACCTCGACAGAGCCACATACGACACATGCCTCCAAAACCTTGGAAATAATAAAGCCCCAGGCCCAGACCGCATACCAAACTCAATACTCAAAAACATGCCTCCAAGATTTCATAATCTTCTATTCCTATTCTTCTCTCACTGCTATAAACAAAAACAAATACCAAACTCATGGAAAACAAGTACAACAATTTTACTATACAAAAAAGGCGATCCGTCCATGCTACCCAATCATAGACCAATTGCACTAGCTAACACAATATACAAACTTTTTACCCGTACACTCACCCACATACTATCTTCATACGGCGAAAAATTCAAAATCCTACATGATAGTCAAGAAGAATTCAGAGCGGAGAGAAGTACCGCACGACAAATACAAACTATAATAGCCGCACTAGAAGACGCAAAATTTACTAACCAAGATATATACATACTATACGTGGACTTCAAAAATGCCTTGGGCTCAATTGACCATACCAGACTTCTAGCAATAATGACAGACCTTGGCTACCCAAAAGAGGCAACTACACTTGTTGGAAACATCTATTCTCAATCATCTACTTGTTATACCGGTGAACACTCTAGAAAAACAAAACCTATACCCATCCAAAGAGGAACTATACAAGAAGACACCCTTAGCCCATACCTATTTATAATATTTTTAGAACCACTACTTAGATGGCTAGAAAGAGGCAATAACGGATATACTTTCGGCACATCACAAGTCACAATAAACTCCGCCGCATACGCGGATGACCTAGCCACCATAACTAACAAAATCAAATCAATCCAAATACAACTCAATAAAATTGATAGATATTGTAAATGGGCTGGCATGGATGTGGGAGTCCCAAAATGTGCCGCTACCGGATGCCCAAACAAATCTAAATTAAATCCTACCACTTTCAAAGCCCTCATGCAAACCTCTAACATCAACTACCGCAACCAACCAATCCCGATACTACACCAAAACAAACCATACATATACCTAGGTACAAATCTTGTTCCCTCACTAAAATGGAAAATCCAAATTCACACTACAACCACAAAGCTCATCAAACAATGCAAAGAACTAACAACATGTCTGGCCACCATGAAACAAAAAATAAAAATGGTTGATACCGTTCTACGCCTAGGTGTGGCATACAGCTTTTATGGTGTACCATACTCTATGCCAGCCATCAAAAAACTTGATCAAAAAATAATAGCCATACAAAAAACCAAATGTGGATTACCAAAATGTATGTCAAACGCAATAACACAACTACCACATAACCTATATGGACTTGAAGCATTCTCCCTAAAAAAACGCATATCTCCGATGTATAGGCGAACAACTACAGAATGCCTTAAACGATGAAGGTAGACTTGGAAAAATTTATAATGGATTAACTCATTCCATCCTCGCCCGATACGGGGGCGCCGAAAACATACCCAGAATTAAAAAAAAACGACTGTATGAGATCACCAATAACACGAACATTCTTCTTATTAAAACATATAGCCAAAGTCCACCTTAAAAGCACACTCCCAAACTTCCTCACTAACCCAACAACACTTGAAACACTATGGCGGCAAGAAACACTAAACCACAACACATTCAATGCCCAACTCTCCCAAAAGCTTCTACAAAAACTCCTCTCAAAAAATATTTTTGAATTAGCACAAATTACGTTACCCAACGGCACACACCTCATGAACAACGAGGACTTCAAAACCTACCACTTCACCCCATCCAAACTATTAAAAAGTGCCCTAAATATTGCTAAACAATTATTTTGCCACCAAACATGCCCTAATATATGTCGTACTCCTTGTAACATACATTTATACTCTCATATACTTAAAGACTCATTCATCACCCTCAACAATAACATCAACCCAAGAAATATCCCCACACCAATCAGTCCCGCTAACCCTCCACATACATATCACCCCCGCCCTCACCCCCCAACATACATCCCCAAAATCCCTACCACATATCCCATTAATGACATCATACACCATAAACATATCCAACACACAGACACAAATAACATACAAAATACCTACACAAAATATCTATGCCAATGGCAACAATGATAATACATATTATAAATGGCTCCCCCAAAGAGACCTTTTTCCACGACTTGACACCAATATCTCCACACATAACATCGAAAAATTAATACAATACTACCAAAAAATTCAAAACAAAACATACTCGGATATCATCCTAGCCCACCACCCCAAGAACAATTCCCAGACTCAAGATCTGTAACACCACCCATTATTATCCCACTCTTAAACATCTACACAATAGAATGCAACCCCGAAAATGATATCCTTACACCTTCATACACAATTCAAATAGATAACAATCAAGCACATCTACACGAAGAAAACGGCCGACATTTACACACCATACCCATTACCCGGCTCCAATGGTTATGGAAACAATATCATACAAAACTACAAACCCCTATAAACATTGAACCAACAACCCAACCCTTTGAAACCGAACTAATATGGCTTTACCAAAGGTATAAATATCGATTACCAAAAACTGACCCCCTAAAAAATGCGCAATACACAATATCCACCCCCATTTTAGACTCACTAATCTCATCCTTCAACATCGAGCACTTATACTTTTCCTCCCCGATCATATGTCCTACCAAACTAAATAAATTCTACTCACCATACGAAAGAGACAAAATATTTGGATCCCTAGGCAAGGCCTTTGACCACAAATGGATAGGAAACAGCATAGCTCACCCCCACAACGAGAAAGACATGGAACAAGCCATACATTGGGCTAGACTTGCCGCCAAACACGATCCAAATAACACAAAAACAATCATCGTCACACCGAACAACAACTGGTATCAAAACAACAACCAACATTCAAACCCATTCCCAGATTCCCACATCATTGCAGTATTCGAAGCAGACACAATATCTTACGAAGAACCTAATATTCCACCCAAACTAAAAAAAAACCCCGAATTGAGCCATCTACATTACAGATACTATGCGCCCATCATCAAAATCAAACCCTTGGCTCCCTAGAACAACTTACAGAACTTACCTCCATAACAGACAACCTAGACATACAACGACCATACACAAAACCGGCCCAACCAACACCCATACAAACCCCCGTAATCAAAAGTAAAAACAGGTCAAAATTAAACTATGTCAACAACACATTAAACTACTCCGTCACACCTCCCCCTCTCCCTGACTACCCAACTCATACCATGCCAAAATTTAACCCTGCACACAGTTATTACACCGACGGCTCCTTTAAACCATTGGAACAAATTAGCCCGGGATCTTGGCGCAGAGAAAAAGCTGGATATGGCATATATAATTCTACCAAAGAAATTAAACTAGCCAAAAGACTTCATGGATTACAAAATATTCTCAGAGCAGAACTCATGGACATCCACAAAACACTTCAAATCATCACAACAAAATACAATGATGAACCCTCACATATATTCACCGATTGTATAAATGCACTCTACCTACTTAACACTCAAATAACACACCCTACCCTCCACAATAGCCACCCCGACCAAACCATATTATCATCAATGGTCCAAATGTTACAAAACCGTACACAAATCACAACCCTCCACAAAGTGAGAGCCCATGCTAACATTGATGGCAACGAACAAGCAGACAAACTAGCAAAAGAAGGGCGAGAAAAAACACACAAAAACGCCAAAGACCCACACGAACATGCCCATGCTAGCCCATACTACTTTCAAAAAGAAGATTGGCCTTCCAAAGAAGATACCCCCGATAAAGGCCCAATTAGATTTTTAGGCAAATATCTCAGAATTTCAGAAAATATTCCTAACATAGAAAAATGGACTAACAATAACGACATAGACAATGAACTCTCTACAAATTTTTGGAAAAACCCCATCATTTCAGACTCGTAATCAACATGCCTTATCAAATTCCGTATGGGTCAATACATGGGAAACGCTCGCAAACAACTCTTCTTCGGAATAGAAAGATTCCCATCCATAACATGTCCCATATGCCCTTCAACGGACCCCGACACATGGCTCCATGTCCTACTCAAATGCCAAAACCACCACATACACTCTCTAATTGTTAAAAGACATAATAAAGCGGTATGGGAAGTCCGAAAACTAATCACATCCTACAATAAATCGAGATGTTTTATACTAATGAACGCCGGCACTTTTAATAACAATCCACAAGAGAATACGGTCCCCCCTTGGCTACTCCCATGCTCGTGTATGATCCAAAGATGTCATTGCAACGCTAGGCTCAAACCAAACATCCTTTGTGTTAAAGGCTTACCATACAATGACCCACCACCCGATAACATCAACCTAGAATACACCATTCAATTCATTGAGTTCACATATTGTAATGATAGATTTTTCCCAGAAACAATCCAAAATAAAATAGATAAATACCAACCCCTTATTGACGGCATCATCGCCCTCGGTTGGAAAGTGGACCCCCTTATTGTAATCACATCCGGCGCTTGTGCCACCACCTTTATCCCATCTATGAAATCTCTAGAAGATACCTTCAAACAATTTAAACCTCCTTTAAAAACATCAACACCATCGCTATTCAATATGCCATGTCCATTCTACTACATAAACGCAAAATCGAAAACAATCAAGCCCTCCCCGATACACAGGACCCCCCTTAAATTCTTCCCCCGCTTTGATTTTTCATGACTAGTTGGTTTTGAGGTTTCTGACGAATTGCTTGATTTGTGGTTGGTTTGTTGCCTTGTGATTAGTTAGTGGCTCGTTGGTTGGTTTGTGGTTCCTTGGCTGCTTGTTACATAGTGTCTACCCTCGAGAGAGGGAAGTTGTCCCAGTTTACTAATTCCTTGTCCTGTGGGCATGGTCTTAGTAGTGGAACAAACAGACACTTTATTCACGCCGGTCCCCTTCGGGTATCGGCGTTCTTCTTCTTGCCATTTTGACATATCCATGGAAGGTCACAAGAGACTTCACCTTGTTGTCCTCTTGCAGTTAATGCATTTTCCTCTCTTCATATTCATAGGATTCGCCTAAATACCCCGGTCGAGCGTGCATCAGGACCTCAGGCGCAAAAGGATAGGGGAGGGTAGGGACAAAACCGGCCCCTATTTTTATGTTGGAGGGGGGTCCTTCTAGGTCTTGGGGGTTGGAGAAGGTATATTGAGGCCGCAGGTCCCAAATTTGTCCCAGAAAAATCCAAAAAAAGCCTCTTGAACCCTAAATCGGGCAGGGCTAGAAAAATGGTCCCACCCAAGCCTAGTGCCCGACCCTCACTCGACCGGGGTGAATAAGGAGATCCCTATTCAGATGGCACTTGTAGTGGTTACATTCATTTGGTAGTGGATGAGAAATATGTGACGGAATGTGATTAACATTTCTTTTATAAAAGTAACAGTCATCCTTTCCATGGAATTAAATATTGGTAAAATGTTAAAAGTATATGAAAATTTGGAAAAGTTGGGTGATTGAAACTGTGACACGTGAGAAGGAGAAAGGCCTTCCACTCTTGGAATTGGTTAGTATGATGTTTCAATGCATACATACAATGATGCAAATCAATAAGCCATACCAAGAAGTGGAGATTAAAAAGAAAAATTTGATTTGGCCCCTTTGGAACTGTTCTAACTTCTGATGGTTCTGTTTATCATGTCCCACGTCGAAGATGTAACCCTGCTATTGTAGGTTTGTGGTTAACTGATACTGTAAAGAAGTGTAACCATAATTATTTCATTCGGTTCTACCCAATGATGCTAGATTCAAAACTTAAAAGGTGTGAACAAGAAATTCTGACTTCTTGAACATACTGTCAATTGTCACTCTATTAAAGTGTAAATATTAAAATCTATTGCAGTGGATGGTTTTGTCTTAGTTTCCAATATTTTTTTATTCAAGAATAAGAAGAAATTTTCTAAACAGCCACAATTTTGAGTGGTCAAAGATAGTATTCTATTTTGTTTGCTTGCATGGATAAATTTACATATTATCTCTACATAAAAATAACCGCTCACTTATAGATCATATGTTTATACTTCCAATTTGTTATTTTTTGCTTTATTTGGTCTTTTTGTAAATACGTATGTCAACTTCATTGGACATCTGCAGGGTATGGGTCCAATCAGGGAAACATTGTGTTATCACAATTAGCTTATACGCCAGGGAAACATTGTGTTATCACATTAGCTTATACGCCTGTGTGAGTGAGTTCTGTGGCTGCCAATAACCCATATTGATTGTCGGAAGTCGAGAGCCCTGTATATAGTAGAGAGCCGACATCAATTTGATGGAGGTTTTTGTGTGCTTCGAATGTCTCGACCAGAGGCCTAACAGTCTTGGTGTGCTTCGGATGTCTCGACCAGAGACCTTACACTTTTGGTGTGCCAACTCCGCACGAGCACACTTCGGATCCAGTACTTGCCCATGGCGGCTTCAGTCCCGTCCCTTATGCTTCTGTACCTTAGAGCATCCCCAATGCAACACGGTAAAGCTCACTCCAAACCAAATCCTATCTTTTGACTGACCTAAAATTAGAAATTGAAATTGCCATCATTAAAAGCGCATCTAAATAAACGTGAGATATTTCTCAAGAAAAAAAAATTGTAAAAATTTGATTTAGGTGAAATCCCTCCTTGAAAACACCACATTTTCTAAAATTGGAGGGAGTGCACCAAATCTTGCTTAAAAATGGAAAGATCCTCCCACACTCCCTCTAAATTTAGATGCGCTTTTAATGATGGCAATTTCAATTTCTAATTTTAGGTCAGTCAAAAGATAGGATTTGGTTTGGAGTGAGCTTTACCGTGTTGCATTGGGGATGCTCTTACTGCCCTTTACTTCCCCCTTTACTTCCCAGTCAGGCCCTCCAGCGTGACTGACTTCCTTCTAGCGACTTGTTTATGTCGTAAATAACCCCAAACATGACAATTTACCACTACTCTAAAAAATTTATTTAGTGTGGTGGACACTAAATATGAACCCGTACTCTAAATGTGAACTACTTGTGAACTTTTGTAAAGATTGGAATATTATCTTTTTTACTCGTGCGCGTTTAGCGTATTGAAAGTAGAAGAGAATTATGTGTACATTTATGTTGTCTCAAAAGTGGGAATGTGGATGAGTAGATTTAGGAAGAACAACAATTTGAATGATTTTATTTAGAAAAAAAGAACATGGAAATGGAAGAAAGATGAATCAAGAGAGATAATATTTGGAAGAAACTCATATTGCAACAAATAAAAGAAACATGTGCAAGAAAAATGAGAACTTAGAGATTTGGAAGAATGAGAATTTAGATTAGAAAGGAATTTGAATTTGGAACTTTTAAAAGAGGAAACATTTAAAAAAAGAATGTGAATTGGCAACTATAAAAAATGACACATTTGAAAAAGGGAAGATGCGAAGAACGAACATTTAAAAAGTGCAACAATTAAAACAGACGTATTAAAGAAATGAAACTTTTGAAAAAGTAAAGATATACAAAAGTAAGCGATTTGAAAAAGTAAGAAATAATAAAGTAAGAAGTTGAAAAAAATAAACTTAAAAAAAAGTTAAGTTTGGGAAAAGAAAACTTTTGACCGAATAATGTTTTCAAAAAGTAAAATGATCAAAAAGTAAGGTATTGGAAAAAAAGTTTTGAAAAAGTAAAGTTTTGAAAAGTACGATTATGAAAAAGTAAAGTTTTGAAAAAGTAAAGTTTTGAAAAAGTAAGGTTTAGGAATAGTAAAGTTTAGGAAAGTAAGGTTTTGGAAAAGTAAGGTTTTGAAAAAGTAAAGTTTAGGAAAAGTAAGGTTTTGGAAACTTGTTTGCAATTAGTGCACTAGGGTAGGTGGTTGATTGCAAGTATTATTAATGGCATGTGAGGCTTATACTAATTATCCACTTATTTACAAATAGTGTACTAAGGTAAGTACAATATTCATGCCACTATACTAAATGAGATTTTTAGTGTAGTTGAATCCTCAAGTGATTACCAGTAATAACAGCCTGTTAGTAGTAGTAAATTTCCATTAGGATACGGCCAAGACGAATTGATCCCTCGCTGGGACTTACCCGAGGGGACCACGAGGTGGTTGAGCCAAACCTGACCCCCATCTTGTTTTTGGATAGGGACCTATTTATAAAAAAAAAGGTCTTACAGGGTAAACAATGGCCATAGCCCCAAATTTGTCCAAAATAAATCCAAAAAAACCTCTGGACCCCCCAAAATAAGAGGGCCAAAAAAATGACCCCATGTAGTTAAGACGGGGCCCACCTTGGATAAGTCCTAGCGAGGGGGTCAATTCGCCCTGGCCCAGGGGATACTTGAGGGAAGAGCTAAGGGAACGCTGTTCCGACTAAGATAACCCTTCAAACGTCGCTTTCAAAGCGTCCAAAGCCGTCAACGTTGCTACTCCGGCCAAAACTCGTAAGCGTTGCTTTCTAGGTATGACGTTATTTGGTGGACGTTGCTTAGACCCCCCAGTTCTAGTAGTATATGCAATGATTGGCTTCCAAAATTGTACATCCCATTGGCTATTTTTAATTTTTGGGAATCTCCATATGTTCAGAATTATGCTCCCAATCGTGAAAGAAAAGGCTTCCTTGAAGTAGCACGTACACGAACATGAAAAATTTAATGTTAGTATCAATTTTTGCAAGATAATGCTTAGGTCTCAAAATAAGTGAGATATGTATGGAAATCTCTGCCATGGACTAAAATTAATCTTTTTGTTGAACTTTGGAAATGATTATTCACTATATTTTGTGAAGCAATAGTAATGGCTTTTTCTCAAATGCACACGTGCAATACAACGTATGCGGGGACTTTATTGGAATATCCTCGAGTTCCCTCATTCCCAACTTGTTTTTGGTCATATTTTAAATATTCTCTTAATTGTTAAGTGTTGAATTAAAATCAGGAACTAACAATCGTATAGTTTCCATACATAATTCTACCCTTGACATGCTCTTTGAATATGATTATGTTTCATATATATAGTTTTCATATATATGGCTCGGAGAAGATCATTGCGGGCATGAATGACTTTGCGTTGATAGATAGCAACTGGAAGCACATCAAGGAATAGATGGACAAAGTAGAGACGATTTTGGCGACGTAAAATATTTTGGCAAGCGATGAGTACTCGGCCGCGGACGTGATCTTCATGCCTGTTATCTACTGGATGTACAGTAGGGTGACATTCAAATTGGCGTTTGGGCAATTCCAGGGATTGTGTCCCACACTGCTGCCAACTTTGATACCCTCCACAGGGCTGAAAATTGTTATTTTACCCTCAAATTTTAGGGACAACATCATCTCTATGTTGATAACAAGCATACCAAATTTCAAGTCCACAAGACTTATAACACAAAAGATATCAAAGATTATCCACCATGGGGTAGCTGTGAGAAAAGTTTCACAAGTCCGAGCTCATGTTAATATTGTCGGCAATGAACAAGCCGACAAACTAGCAAATGAAGGAAGAGAAAAAACCCACAAGAATGCCGAACACCCATACGAACATGCCCACGCCACATATTACTTTCATAGATATGAATGGCCCTCTATGGGCGAAACTCCCGATAAAGGCCCTATACGATTCTTGGACAAATACCTCAAAAAACATGATCTTGTAAATATCCTAGAAAAACTTATAGAAAACTTCCCCAATACTGATAAATGGACCGGCAACCCAAACATTCACGACGTACTGTCCAACAACTTTTGGAAAATCCTCATAATTACGGATCCACAAATCACATGCCTAATCAAATTCCGCACTGGACAATACATGGGAAATGCCCGCATACAACTCTTCTTCGGAATAGAAAGATTTCCTACAATAACATGTCCAATTTGCAACACCACGGACCCGGACACATGGCTACTTGTCTTACTCAAGTGCCAAAACCCCCATATACACTCACTAATTGTCAAAAGACACAACAAAGCCGTATGGGCTATTCGTAAACTACTCGTATCATCAACCAAATCTCGTTGTTTCATTCTCATGAATGCCGGAACGTTTAATGACAACCCACAAGAAAATACGGTCCCTCCTTCGCTATTACCATGCACATGTTGCACCCAAAGATGCCACTGTAATGCAAGATTCAAACCGGACCTATTATGTGTTAGAGGACGCACAATTTTGGAGAGAGATGGTGAGAGAGTGTGCTCCGTAATTCCTGGAGAGGGGGGCGCAGGGACTTAGTTTCAAAACTAGTGCTACAAGCCACAAGGAATGCTGGACTTTGTGGACGAGCCCCTGTTTGCACTAGTTTGTGAGAGAAGGAATAGGCTCAGTGAAGCAGAGAGTGTGTGGGAATGGCTCAAAACTTTCAGATCTGAGGTTAGCACTACGAATTAGGACGTTTTGAAGAGAGATCTGCGGCGAGTTGCTCTGAAAGCTTGGGAAACGGGTGTTGGTCCCACAGATCTACTTTTCTGCATCCTCGAGCGCTAGTGCGGCCACAGATCTGAAGAACTGCCCCAATCTGTAGAGCCTCCTGAAAAGTCCGTGCACCCTCCAACCAGGCGCCCCAGCATTCATCATCGGTTCGCAGATCAGCTCACCCGAGCTGAAGGACGACTACAGCACACTCAAACAGGCTATCTCTCACGCAAAACTCACTTTCGCATATTTCGTTTTTCTAACATACTGCTCTATACTTGCTTTAGATATCACCACACATACACTTGCTTCAGCTACCACCACATATGCTTTAGTCTCACCCACTTATACCAATAGACAGAAACTAGGCGCACAAGAAACATATCACACCACACTACCTAGTCACTGCCGTCAACCACACAATGGCACACTAGCTAGACATCACAAACACCCACACAATTCTTGGCACTACTTTATAATAATCAGATTTGCAAAAACCACGCGGAAGCGCTGCCGAAAATTTAACAAATACCATTACAATGCTAGATTGTATTGCAGACAATTGAGTCTTACAAATCTCACGCATAGATGGCAGACTGAATTATGTAGGACAAATCAAAAAACAGAGCCGCAACAACAGGAGACGAGGAGAGATCCAAACAGCTGGACCAGATCTACACCTCCACAATCCTGCGATCACACAAAAGGGGGACATTATAACAAAATCGACACCAACTGCAGAAACACCAAGAAGACAAGCATCACCCACGATCTGCCAAAACCAAATAATCTCAAACCAAACTATCTCTTGCATTCGATTTCTTGTAGTTTGAATACCTATGCTCTTCCAACCTACACACTCTATTCACCCCTACACAACACACACTCGCACACCCACAGGCACGATAGCAACCCACACACTACAAACATAAATGTAAGAAAACAAAAAAATCAAACACTCACCTTGCCGTGTAAGTTTGATGCAACATTGTGCAGATCCAACAAAAGAGATCAGCAACCCAAACGCTGCACCCGCCAGCGCACAACAATCACCTTCGGCAACAGTCCTCCACCAGGCAGCAACAACAGCGACCGCAACACCAACTCGAACATAGACCTGCCGACAACGACCCGGCCTAGAGCAGCAACTTCGGCACCTGTAGCACTAACGCCGGCACCTGCAACACCAACGACGACACCGGCCTCACAGAACCCCAACATCCCTACAGAGAGAAGACACCAGTTCTTGGCCCCGCCCATCCGACATAAATCGCTGTGCGAGGAGACACAGGCACGCTGGAGAGAAACCCCGCCTCTGCTCGTGTACAACGCTGCTCTTAAGACAAGGCAACAACTCTCAACCTCGCCCCTCCAACCCAAGGCTCGGGGCAAGTCCGTGCACAGCGTCCTTCTGAGTAGAACCCTACCTCTGCATGTGCTTAGCGTCCCCCCGAAGAGACAACACCAACTCCCAGCCGCGCCTCTCAGACACAAGCCCCTGCGCAAGACGACACAGGAACGTGGGAGCAACAGCGTCAAAGCGTCGGAGCGAAGACATCCTTTCTCTGCCTCGGCCCACCCACAGAAGCCTCTGTGCAAGAAACTACAGAAACTGTGGAGCAAACCCCCGTCCCTGTCCGCGCAAAGAGCCCCTCTGGAGCGACGACACCAACACCCAAGACATAAGACAGCGACCCCGCAACACCAAACAATGCTCTACACAGGGCACCACAGGCGACACACAAGAAACAAGCGTGCACCCCCCAACCTCAGGTACCAGTCCCACATTGAACCTCTGCTCCCCTCCTATGCCCAGGAACCCTTGACTCCTCTAAAGCGAAGGATGAACACAAGAAAGCCCAGCGAAGGAAGGACGACGAGGAACCCCGATACGAGTACGTACGAAGAAAGACCGCAGATGGTGTAGCCAACAGGAAGCGGAAAGAAAAACTCGGCCACACACATGGAGATTGAATCCCCTGACAGTACACCTCCCAGGCTCCACAATACAAGACTACAGAGAAGAACGGAAGAGGAGAACAACACAAGCAAGAAGAGCAAGCTCACCTATTCTGAGAAAGGTAAGTCCCCACATGAACCAGAACTATCCAAGGTTTAAGTTTTGGATGGGCTTCAAGGCCATGGAGGCCTTGGCAATCGAAGAAGGTGCAGAAGAACTTTTCAGTGGAGAATCGGCAGAAGACATGGTGACTAGAGGAATGAAGGAGGAGGAAGCTCTGGAGGTATGCAACGCACGAATAGCCTTCCCACGAATTCCTCAACTACTATATCCTATGACAAGGAATGGAGTCTAAGGCCAACACTACAACATCACCCAAGTACCTTTCGACATCAAAACTAGTGAGAGTTCCGGTCTCTCCCTTGACTTTCATGTTGCTATCTTCTTTGAAACACCTAAAATCCCAATCATGAAGGAGGTAGTTAAAAAGATGATCGAAGAAAGACTTAAGAAAATGGACATCATACTAGGGATAGATCTCTTTGACCCAATAGACATTCAATGCCTAAGCATCAAACACGGAAAAATTAAAGGAGTATGGGCAGGGAGCTTAAATTGCATCTTCTTAAACCAAAGATTGATGGGCTAATGCTACTCAAAGGCATTAGGCCCTTTATTCTAACAATTGATGGTGAATGTATAGTGGGAAAGGTATGTAAGGCATACCATGGAATTGCCAATGGATCTAACCTCTCCGTGAAAGTTAAAAGTGACACTATGGTGAACATCTCCGCCCAAGTGCTTTTCAAGGAAGTACTTGAAAATAGTTTCCACCGGGGACATTAGTTTGAGATCACGGGAGTGCACAAGGTATTTGGCGAATCCCATGCCTTCATCATAGCGACCACACCTCAACAAGTGACCAAGATATTGTTGCATCAAATCACCATGAGGAGAGAGGTCTTGCAAGCAAAACAAGTCCTTGACACAAAAGGACCAAAAGGTATTTTCGAAACCAAGGCTAGGAAAGATGCTTTGACACTCACACTTTCCCCCCTCCCTCTCCGCTTGGACACATCAAACACCACCCATGAAATCTATAGAATCATGGGAGGTGCCAATGTAAGGTCAATTTACTTCCATCGGTCTGAAGGTAATAACCATAATGGTAGTGCAAATGTGCTTTGTGCTAACCCAATCGTGTATAGAACCTTTGTGAAGAAGACACATGTCATTGGAGGAAATTATGTGGATTTTGCACCACACATTAGAAGCTTGGAAGGCCTAAAACCACCAACCGATGACCAAGTGAAGGCTTTTGGATTTAGCGACATCAATACCGCCATTGTCAACACAATGACCACCTTCAACATGCTGAGGTCATCACCAAGAAGGACATGATAGAATTATTGGAGGAGAACAACAAGAAGCTAAGGCAAGAAAATAGGGAGTATGCGGACAAGTTACACGATGACTTGAAAGAAAAGATGGAGGCAATTGAGATGCTTGCCACACTCCAAACCATGCGAGCTATCACGGGGAAAATCAACAATCCAAGAATTGAGTCAAACATGTGACCTTTGAAGACCGCAGGGAAATACATACCTATCCTACAATATACTCTAGTTCACAATACTTTCTTGACACTAGTATTAAATACGCAATAGCATACAAGTATGTGAAAATGATATACACATACCGTATTAGACACCTCACTCAATACCATGATAAATACAGTAGACTATACCATACTACATACTATACCAAACGTTGTATTTTATACTATATGCAATACAAAAACTATACAAAAACACTTACATACCTTAGCCACAAACAAATACCAATACTTGCACTACACAAACACTTCCATTGTACTAAACAATACTCTCAATACAAAATACAACATTATATCAAAACTCGCATTAAAAAATAGCTACATTGTATTAAAAAAAAATATACAGGAATATGCATATCTCAAGCTCCATACACAAAACTTAAGCCGACATTGTATCCCATAACATACAATACAGTACACAGTAAAAATACCGACAAAAACACTAGTACACACACTATTACATATACAGGTACGAACACTAGAACAAATACTAATACAGGTACTGATTCGAATACTGGACCGAATACTGGTACAAATACTGGTTTAAATACTGATACGGATACTAGTACGAAATATGGAATGAATATTGGTACAAATACTTGTACGATTATTGGTACGAATACTAAGACAAACACTGATATAAATACTGAGACAAATATTAATATTAAAACAAATACCAAGACATATACCAATAAAAACATACGTGTGAAGAACAAAACCAATACAACTACACCCACAAAAACAATTACATACCATCAACGAAACACATACACACACACAAACAAAAATGAATACAAAATATCAAAAAAGCACAAAACAAAATGCCAAAGCCACATGTGGGAAATTTTTTTTACTATTAAACAAAACAAAAAACCTATCTACTACAAAATATTAATACTAATTGGAGGGGACATAGAGACTAACCCAGGACCCATCGAAAACAAATATACTCAAAATCTAAAATCAAGCAACAAACTCCAAAATCACAAAATAAAAGAATGGACAAACACAAAAAGTAAGAAAAATCTTAAACCTAGTAAAGAAGTAAAAAATACAATACACAAAATGAAAACAATAATAATAATAAAGATATATAACTCCCCACACAATCCAAGTGAAACAGAAAACACGAATCCCAACAAAAACACATTCCATAATTCAACTCCCAGACTATACACACAAAACTTCAATACAAATACTAATATAAAAACGGAAACAAATACTTAGACGAATATTGAGACACATACTAATACAAGAAGATACAAGAATACTAATACTAATACACATACACATACAAATACAAAAACAACTACATATCATCAAAGATACACATACACATACACATACACAGTTGAATACATACAATCAAAAAAGAACAAAACAAAATACCCAAGCCGCATACAAAAAACTCCAAAACAAAACAAGAAACACACCCACTACAAGCTACTAATACCACTTGGAGGGGACTTCAAAACCAAAATAAAAAATAAAATGAATAAGAGAAGAGATGGAATTAGAATAAATAATAAAAGGAAAGATAAAATAAGTACTATAATTACATATAACAAAAAATGAAACAATAATAATAAAAACAATAATGGAAATATTGTAATAAAGATAAATAAGGGTAGAAGGGAATGTAAACCCAGAAACCATCAGAAGAGAAGGAAAGAAAAAATGGCTAAAAATACGAAAATCAAGGAGAGTAAAAAGAGATATTATAAATTAAATAGGAAGAAGATAGATATTTAAAAAATTTCAAAGGTTTCAAATAGAGCAAGTAATATTAAAAATGAAAGGGAAAAATCGGAGAGGATATATAAGAAGAAAAAAAGGGTAAGGTAGAAAACCATTATCATAAGAAAACATATAACAAGAACATAGCAACAAACAATAGTACTAAAAATAGAATATGCTTCCTAAGTAAATCAAAAACAAGGGATGGAAAATTAACCAAATTAGTAATGAGAAATAATTATCATAAGAATACAAATAATAAGAACATAGAGAGAAAAAAAAGTTCTAAAAATAGAACATGCTTTCTAAGGAAATCAAAAATAAGGGATGGAAAATTAACCAAATTAGTAATGAGAAATAATTATAATAAGAATACAAATAATAAGAACATAGAGAGAAAAAAAGTTCTAAAAATAGAACATGCTTTCTCAGGAAATAAAAAATAAGGGATGGAAAATTAACCAAATTAGTAATGAGAGATAGTTATCATAAGAATACAAATAATAAGAACATAGCAACAAACAAAAGCACTAAAAATAGTATATGCTTCTTAAGAAAATCCAAAATAAGGGATGGTAAATTATCAAAATTAGTAATGGGAAAAAATTATTATAAGAATACAAACAATAAAAAGATCTCTATACAACAGTACTAAAAATAGGATATGTTTCCTCAGAAAATCAAAAAGAAGCGATGGAAAATTAACCAAATTAGTAATGAGAATTAAGTATAATAAGAATACAAATATTAAGAACATAGCTATAAACAGCAGTACTAAAAATAGGATATGCTTCATAAGAAAATAAAAAATAAGGGATGGAAAATTAACCAATTTAGTAATGAGAATTAATTATAATAAGAATACAAATATTAAGAGCATAGCTATAAACAACAGTACTAAAAATAGAATATGCTTCCTAAGAGAATAAAAAATAAGGGATGGAAAATTAACCAAATTAGTAATGAGAATTAATTATGATAAGAATACGAATATTAAGAACATAGCTATAACCAACAGTACTAAAAATAGAATATGCTTCCTAAGAAAATAAAAAATAAGGGATGGAAAATTATCCAAACTTTTAATGAGAAACAAAAATTCCATAGTAAAAATAAATAGAGAAGATAGTATTAATAAAATAGTACAGACTAAAAATCGAAATTGGATTATAAATTATAGGGATAAAAAGAAAGTAAATAGTAAGATTAAAATTGATATATTTAAAGATGAGAAGAGTTTGCGATTAAAGAGTAGAAATTTGTTTAGAATATTTAGAATAATAATAAGTGAAGAGGGGATTTTTGTGTCGCTGGCCGTTTGGGCGCCGAATTACTTAAAATAGAATTACTAAAAATAGAAATTCTAATGACAGTAAGAATATATACGAATCTGATTGAAATAAATATCAATATATTTTTTCTGTATACTGGTACGTATCTGTATAAATATATGTATAATGGTACATACACAGATACATATACTGTAGCATATACTAATACAAATACTGATACTTACACTAATACAAATACCAATATGAATATTGGTACGTATACTAGTACGAATTATAACACGAATACTAACAAGGATATTGATACAAACACCGAGACAAAAACTAAGGTATATACTAATACGAACATATGAATAAATAATAATATGAAAACAAATAAAAAAACATATACACACACAAAGACAACAACACACCATCAACGTAACACATACATAGAAGAACGCCGGTCTCCGAAGAAGGCCGGCGTGAATCGTAACATATACAAGAAGAAGAAGAACGCCGGTTCCCGAAGGGAATCGGCGTGAATAAAGTGTCTATTCGTTCCATTGCAAAGACCATGCCCACCGGACAAGGAATTAGCGAACTGGAACTACTTCCCCCTTTCGAGGGTAGACACTATGTGACGAGTAGCCAAAAACCAACCATCAACGACCAACCACGACCAAACTAATCTAAACAACAAAAAGTAAAAACCACACAGGCAGCCAACCAGGAAGAGACAAGGAGGCAAAGTTTCTAAGGGGGGTCTTGCGTATCACGGAGGACTTGGTTATTTTCGAATTTGCGTTTATGTAGTAAAATAGACATGGCATGTTGAATAGCGATGGTGTTGATGTTTTTAAAGGTAGTTTTAATTGTATCAATGGGTATCTTGAAGGTATCTTCAAGAGTTTTCATAGATGGGATAAAGGTGGTGGCACGAGCGCCGGATGTGATTACAATAAGGGGGTCCACTTTCCAACCGAGGGCGATGATGTCGTCAGTAAGGGGTTGGTATTTGTCTTTTTTATTTTGGATTGTTTCCGGGGAAAACCTATCGTTGCAATATGTGAATTCAATGAATTGAATGGTGTAGTCTTGGTTGATGTTATATGGTGGTGGGTCATTATATGGTAAATCTTTGACACAAAGGATGTCCGGTTTGAGCCTAGCGTTGCAATGACATCTTTGGGTCGTACATGAGCATGGGAGTAGCCAAGGGGGGACCGTATTTTCTTGTGGATTGTTATTAAAAGTGCCGGCATTCATTAGTATAAAACATTGCGATTTATTGTAGGAGGTGATTAGTTTTCGGACTTCCCAAACCGCTTTATTATGTCTTTTAACAATTAGAGAGTATATGTGGTGGTTTTGGCATTTGAGTAGCACATGTAGCCATGTGTCGGGGTCCGTTGAGGGGCATATGGGGCATGTTATGGATGGAAATCTTTCTATTCCAAAGAAGAGTTGTTTACGGGCGTTTCCCATGTATTGACCGGTACGGAATTTGATAAGGCATGTTATTTGTGAATCGGTGATGATGGGGTTTTTCCAAAAATTTGTAGAGAGTTCATTGTCTATGTCGTTATTGTTAGTCCATTTTTCTATGTTAGGAATATTTTCTGAGATTGTATCAAGGTTGTTGTAGAGGTTTTGTTTTTTGAGATATTTGCCCAAAAATCTAATTGGGCCTCTGTCAGGGGTATCTTCTTTGGAAGGCCATTCTTCTTTTTGAAAGTAGTATGGGGTAGCATGGGCATGCTCGTGTGGGTCTTTGGCATTTTTGTGTGTTTTTTCTCGGCCTTCTTTTGCTAATTTGTCTGCTTGTTCGTTGCCATCAATGTTGGCATGGGCTCTCATTTTATGGAGGGTTGTGATTTGTGTACGGTTTTGTAACATTTGGATCATTGATGTTAATATGATTTGATCGGGGTGGCTATTATGAAGGGTCGGGTGTGTTATTTGAGTGTTTAGTAGGTAAAGTGCATTTATACAATCGGTGAATATATGTGCGGGTTCATTGTTGTAATTTGTTGTGATGATTTGTAGTGTTTTGTGGATGGCCATGAGTTCGGCTCTGAGGATATTTTGTAGTCCATGGAGTCTTTTGGCTAGTTTGATTTCTTTGATAGAATTATATATGCCATAGCGAGCTTTTTCTCTACGCCAGGAGCCCGGGCTAATTTGTTCGGGTGGTTTGAAGGAGCCATCAGTGTAATAGCTGTGTGCGGGGTTAAATTTTTGTGTGGTATGAGTTGGGTAGTCTGGAAGAGGGGGAGGTGTGACGGAGTAGTTTATTGTGTTGTTGACATAATTAGTTTTGACCAGTTTTTACTTTTGTTTACAGGGGTTTGTGTGGGTGTTCATGGGGCCAGTTTTGTGTATGGTCGCTGTATGTCTAGATTGCATGTTATGGAGGTGAGTTCCGCAATTTGTTCGAGGGACCCAAGGGTTTGATTTTGATGATGGACACATAGTATTTGTAATGTAGATGGCTCGATTCGGGGTTTTTTTAGCTCGGGTGGAATAGTAGGTTCTTCGTATGGTATTGTGTCTGCTTCGAATATTGTAATGATATGGGAATCTGGAAATGGGTTTGAGTGTGGGTTGTTGTTTTGGTACCAATTGTTGTTCGGTTTGATGATGATTGTATTTGTGTTATTTGGATCTTCTTTGGCGGCAAGTCTAACCCAATGTATTACTTGTTCCATATCTTTCTCGTTATGGGGGTGAGCTATACCATTGCCGATCCATTTATAGTCAAAGGCCTTTCCTAGGGATCCGAATATTTTGTCTCTTTCATAAGGTGAGTAGAATTTTTTTAGTTTGCTAGAACATGTGACCGGGGAAGAAAAATATGATTGTTCAATGTTAAAGGATGAGATTAGTGAGTCTAAAATGGGAGTGGGTATTGTGTATTGTGCATTTTTTAGGGGGTCAATTTTTGGTATTCGGTATTTATATCTTTGGTATAACCAGATTAGTTCGGTTTCAAAGGGTTGGGTTGTTGGTTCGATGTTTGTGGGGGTTTTTAATTTTGTATTGTATTGATTCCATAACCATTGGAGTCAAGGAATGGGGATGGTGTATAGGTGTCGGCCATTTTCTTCATATAGATGTGCTTGATCTTTATCTATTAGAATCGTGTTTGAGGATGTAAGGATATCTTTTTCGGGGTTGCATTCTGTTGTGTAAATGTTTAAGAGTGGAATAGTTATGGGTGGTGTTACAGATCTTGAGTCTAAAAGTTGTTCTTGTGGGTGGTGGGTTTGGATGATATCCGAGTATGTTTTGTTTTGGGTTTTTTGGTAGTATTGTTTTAGTTTTTCAGTGTTATGTGTGGAGGTATTGATGTCGTGTCTTGGAAATAGGTCTCTTTGGGGGAGCCACTTATTGTATGTGTTATCGTTGTATTGCCATTGGCATAAATATTTTGTGTATGTGTTTTGTATGTTATTTGTGTCTATGTATTGGATATGTTTATGGCATATGATGTTATTAATGGGGTATGTGGTAGGATTTTTGGGTATGTGTGTTGGGGGGCGGGGATGGTATGTATGTGGGGGGTTAGGGGGATTGATTGGTGTGAGAATATTTCTTGGGATGATGCTATTGTTGAGGGTGATGAATGGATCCTTAAGTATATGCGAGTATGGGTGTATGTTACAAGAAGTATGACATGTGGTGGGGCATGTTTGGTGGCAAAATAGTTGTTTAGCAAAATTTAGGGCACTTTTTAATAGTTTGGTTGGGGTGAGGTGGTAGATTTTGAAGTCTTCATAGTTCATGATGTGTGTGCCGTTAGGTAGAATAATTTGGGTTAGTTCAAAAATATTTTTTGACAGGAGTTTTTGTAGAAGCTTTTGGGAGAGTTGGACATTGAGTGTGTTGTGGTTTAGTGTTTCTTGCAGCCATAGTGTTTCAAGTGTTGTAGGGTTAATGAGGAAGTTTGGGAGTGTGCTTTTAAGGTGGACTTTAGCTATATGTTTTAATAAAAAGAATGTTCGTGTTATTGGTGATCTTATACAGTCGCTTTTTTTTAATTCTGGGTATGTTTTCGGCGCCACCATATTGGGCAAGGATGTAATGAGTTAATCCATTATAAATTTTCCCAAGTCTACCTTTATCGTCTAAGGCATTTTGTAGTTCTTCGCCTATACATCGGAGATATGCGTTTTTTTAGGGAGAATGCTTCAAGTCCATATAGGTTATGTGGTAGTTGTGTTATTGCATTTGACATACATTTTGGTAATCCACATTTGGTTTTTTGTATGGCAATTATTTTTTGATCAAGTTTTTTGATGGCTGGCATAGAGTATGGTACACCATAAAAACTGTATGCCACACCTGGGCGTAGTACGATATCAACCATTTTTATTTTTTGTTTCATGGTGGCCAGACATGTTGTTAGTTCTTTGCATTGTTTGATGAGCTTTGTGGTTGTAGTGTGAATTTGGATTTTCCATTATAGTGAGGGAACAAGATTTGTACCTAGGTATATGTATGGTTCGTTTTGGTGTAGTATAGGGATTGGTTGGTTGCGGTAGTTGATGTTAGAGGTTTGCATGAGGGCTTTGAAAGTGGTAGGATTTAATTTAGATTTGTTTGGGCATCCGGTAGCGGCACATTTTGGGACTCCCACATCCATGCCAGCCCATTTACAATATCTATCAATTTTATTGAGTTGTATTTGGATTGATTTGATTTTGTTAGTTATGGTGGCTAGGTCATCCGCGTATGCGGCGGAGTTTATTGTGACTTGTGATGTGCCGAAAGTGTAGCCGTTGTTGCCTCTTTCTAGCCATCTAAGTAGTGGTTCTAAAAATATTATAAATAGGTATGGGCTAAGGGTGTCTTCTTGTATAGTTCCTCTTTGGATGGGTATAGGTTTTGTTTTTCTAGAGTGTTCACCGGTATAACAAGTAGATGATTGAGAATAGATGTTTCCAACAAGTGTAGTTGCCTCTTTTGGGTAGCCAAGGTCTGTCATTATTGCTAGAAGTCTGGCATGGTCAATTGAGCCAAAGGCATTTTTGAAGTCCACGTATAGTATGTATATATCTTGGTTAGTGAATTTTGCGTCTTCTAGTGCGGCTATTATAGTTTGTATTTGTCGTGCGGTACTTCTCTCCACTCTAAATCCTTCTTGACTATCATGTAGGATTTTGAATTTTTCGCCGTATGAAGATAGTATGTGGGTGAGTGTTTTGGTAAAAAGTTTATATATTGTGTTAGCTAGTGCAATTGGTCTATGATTGGGTAGCATGGACGGGTCGCCTTTTTTGTATAGTAAAATTGTTACACTTGATTTCCATGAGTTTGGTATTTGTTTTTGTTTATAGAAGTGAGAGAAGAATATGAATAATAGTTTATGAAATCTTGGAGGCATGTTTTTGAGTATTGAGTTTGGTATGCGGTCTGGGCCTGGGGCTTTATTGTTACCAAGGTTTTGAAGGCATGTACCGTATGTGGCTCTGTTGAGGTATTTACGTATTGGAATTTCTGGTTCGCCCCGTTTGTCAAGGGTATATCCGTTCAGGTCATGCCATGGATATTGGCGTATTGTACATGTACATTCTATTGTATGTTGTGGTTGGTAATTGCATGTTGGTACTCTTGGTCTATTGGTTTTTGTTTGTTGGTTGAATATTTCATTCGCAATGTCTTCGGGGCTAGTTAGAATATTATTATATTGATCTGTGATACAATCCATTGGCGGGGATTCGAGGTTTTTAAAGACTTTTTTGTTAATTTTTTTGGGGCTGATTTCATATAATTGTCTATATTTTGAGATGGCTTTTTTAATGTTTCTTTGGCGTATTTTGTGATTATTTTCCGAGCTTGGATGTTGGCATTTTTTGCGATTAGCGCTATATCTTTTATCCACGTATCATGGGGAAGGTCCGGAGGCGGCGGGGTAGGGATTTGGATGTGTTGTAGAGTTAGTAGTTCATTGTATATGGGGTGGTTACGCCATTGAGGGTTGTTTTTTACAATTCTAATGGTTTTGCGTATAGTATGATATGTGGTTAGGTGTTGTTTCCACGTTTTAGAAAGTTTGCGGGGTAGGTACCCGCCTTGTTGAGAAGTTCTGTTTGTCATTTGCGGTATTGGGTGTGCTCTACAGGTTTATTCTAGTGTAGTAGAAATTTTATTGATGAGTTTGTCTAGGGTGTGGCATGCTTCTTGCCATTGAACTTGTGTTAATTGATTATTTCCGAGAGTGTTTATGAGGGAGTGTATTTGTACGGAGTTTGCTTCGAAGAATTTTGTGTTGAATTTTTCTATGTTGGTTTTTGGGATGGGGTTGAGTATACGTATAGTGTCATTGTTTAGGATTATAGGAGTTCTTCTAATTAGTGTGTTATTTGGGATGTGCAATTGTACGGGTGAGTGGTTCGAGTTGAGAATAATATCTTTGTTTGTTGTGGAGGTGTATTGTGTATTGTTGTTTGTATTTATATAGAATCCATCTATTAGACTCCAATCACTATAATTATAGCCACCTTGTGTAGAGAATTGTGTATCGGTATTGATGTAAGTGAAGTTTAAATTTTCTATGAAGCGGCGCCATTGGTAGTCAATATTTTGAAGGGGGGTGTGATGGTTTCTATTTTGGCGGCCAATTAGCGCTATGTCTCTGTTGAAGTCTCCGCATAACAGGTATATATGATTAGGATTATTATTAATTTGGGATGTAATAGTGTTTTGTATATCTAAGAGAAATCTAGTATCTTTGGGGTGGGATGGCATATACATGTGAAAGATTAACCACGGTTGTAGTGGGTGATTAGTGATTTTAATTATTTGAATGTATGGTGATATGTGCATTGGGGTAGGGATTTTGCTGATGTTGCCTGGGAATGTATATTTTTTGTGTATTAATGTAAGGAGGCCACCGCGGCCCGGTGTATATTGTTTCCGTTGTTGCATGCATCTTGTAAGTGCATGTGTATTATTAAAGATGAGTTTATAATTTTGAAATATTTTTTGTATATATTTTGTAGATTTTGTGGTGGATAGTTTTGTTTCGTGTATAACTATAATGGCTGGCGGTGTATTTGTATGTGTGACCAAAGTTTGTAAGCTAGGGAGGGCTGTGTTTAGAGAGGAGGCATTCCATGTGATTATATATGTATTTTCATGATTTGGGTTATTGTTTTGGTTTTGTGGATGTAGGTACGAGGAGGGGGGGGGTGGGTGGGTATATTCTGGTATTTGGTCGAGGCATTTTAGTGATTCAATAATTAGATTGTTGGGAAGGTATGGAAATTTTAGTTTTATAGTATCTTGTGATGGTGGTATATAGTGATTGTCTATAAAATCATATAGTTCTTTATGTATTGATGTTTTATGGTTTATAATGTTTTGGTTATTTTCAATAAATGATATATAAGGGTGTGGGATATTAATGTGTCTTTTGGGAGGGTTTTGTAGGTTAGCAAGGGAGTTTAGTAGTGCATTGGTCCATTGAGTTATGTTTGGGCTTTGTTGGTGTAATAGGAGGTTACATTCGTCTATGTGTGGGTGGATTGTAGTTACTATGGCATATAGGATATGTGTTGAGGGGTGTTCGTTTTGTTGTTGTATATATTGGGTAATGTGTGGATGTGTGTTAGTGTATGATAGGTGTAGTGTATGAGTGGATTTCAGTATAAGTGCAAATGATTGGGCAATATGTTTATATTCTGGTTGTAATTTTATTGTATTTGGTATGAAATATAGTTTGGCATTTTTTTTGTGTTGTGTTGGGTGTCTTTTTAGTACGTTTGGCATAGGTCCTGGGTTGGTTTCTATGTCTCCTCCGAGTATTAGTAGTAGTTTATAATGTGGTGGTTTGTTATTATGTTTAATGGTTATATGTTTTTTTGTTTGTCTAATGTATTGTTTTGTTTTGTTTTTGATTTTATCCTTATATTGAAGGTTGTGAGTGTTATGTCTTCTTTCTTTTGAGTGGGTTTCTCTTGGATTGATTTTCTTTGGTTTGTTGTTTGGTTTATTGTTCTGTATGTTGTTTTTGTTAATTAGTTTGGTGTTTGTTTTTGTTCCTTGCTTTGTGTTATTCTTAATGTGTATGTATTGACTTGTATTTTTGCATCTTTTTTCATATGTGGTGGATGTTGCGTTGATGTGTGTGTGTATTAGTATTTTTATTTGTATATGTATTTATATGTATTTTTTGAGAGTTCGTATTTATATGTATTTTGGTAGTTGTTTTAGTATATGTATTTGAGTATGTGTATATGTATTCTCCATTGTGTAGGATAGTAAATTTGTATTGAGTATAAAGTCTAATATAGTATTTGTACGCTCCATATATGGGTGTATGTATTTTGGTAATTGTATTCATATATGTATTTGAATATGTGCACATGTATTCTCCTTTGTATAGGATAGTGTATTTGTATTGAGTATAAAGTCTAATACAGTATTTATACGCCTCATATACGGGTGTATGTTTGTACACTACTACATATAATGTATTAGTATAGTATCCGTAATTTCTATTAGACTTGAGTGTATGTATTCGGTATATTGTATGGTCAATGGTAGTTACCTTGTAGTCTTTGGAGTCTACAAGTTTGGCGGCTTGTCTTCGATCATGGGTGTAGCCATACATCCCGTGATAGCTTGCATTGAAGCAAGTGCGGCACTCATTGCTTGTTGGATGCTCATCATTTGAGTCTTCAATTCTTCATGTTTTTGATTGGCATACTCCCTTGTCTCCTTCTTCATCTTCTTGTTGCTTTCCTCCATAACCGACTCCACAATCTCCAACACGTCTTGTTTGGTGATGTTGGATGCGGGTTCTTGTATTTTGAAGGTCTCCACCGTGTCGATCATGGCGGTGTTAACATCATCAAACCCGAATGTCTTCACTTGTGCTTCGGAGGGGGGTTCCGTTCCTTCTAGACTTCTTCGATGTGGTGCAAACTCTACGAGGTAACCTCCCATGGCAAAGGTTTTGTTCACAAATTGCTTGTAACAATTGGGTTAGTACAATGTACGTTAGCGCTACCATTGTGCTTAGTTCCAGAAGAAGAAGAAGAACGCCGGTACCCGAAGGGAGCCGGCGTGGATAAAGTGTCCGTTCATTCCACCACTAAGCCCATGCCCACCAGGCATGGGTTAGTAGTATGGAACTACTTCCCCCTTTCGAGGGTGGACACTATGTACCCAGTAACAAGTGACCAATATCAAAAGACCGAAGGTTCAAAAATGTCTCTAAGATATGGAGGGCGTGAACGGTGTTATGCAGGTGCAAGTCTATTGGGGGGGGTTCGATGTGTCAGGGAGGGGTTGGTTATTTTCAAGTTTACGTTTATGCAGGAGTATTGACATAGCATGTTGAATTGCAATAGTGTTAATATTTGAGAAGGTGGTTTTGATTGAAGTGATGGGGATTTTAAATGTTTCTTCAAGGGTTGTCATTGAGGGAATGAAGGTAGTGGCTCTAGCACCCGCGGTGATGACAATGAGGGGGTCTACTTTCCATCCTAGTGCTTGAATATCGTCAAGTAATGGTTGGTATTTGTTTGTTTTGTTAGTAATAGTGTCCGGAGAGAATCTATCATTGCCATATGTGAATTTGATAAACTGAATAGTGAGACTAGGGTCGATGTGGTTTGGTGGGGGGTCTTTGTATGAAAGTCCTCTAACACATAGTAGGTCTGGTTTGAATCTTGCATTACAGTGGCATCTTTGAGTGTGACATGTGCATGGTAATAGCCAAGGGGGGACCGTATTTTCTTGTGGGTTGTTATTAAAGGTTCCAGCATTCATGAGAATGAAGCAACGGGATTTGGTTGATGATATAAGTAATTTACGGATAGCCCATACGGCTTTGTTATGTCTTTTGATAATTAGTGAGTGTATATGGGGGTTTTGGCACTTGAGTAGGACATGTAGCCATGTGTCCGGGTCTGTGGTGTTACAAATTGGACATGTTATTGTAGGAAATCTTTCATTTCCAAAGAAGAGTTGTTTACGGGCATTACCCATGTATTGTTTGGTGCGAAATTTGATTAGACATGTGATTTGTGGGTCCGTAATGGTTGGTTTTTTCCAAAAGTTGTTGGATAGTACGTTGTGGATGTTTGGATTGCCGGTCCATTTTTCAATGTTGGGAAAATTTTCTGTGAGTTTTTCTAGGTTGTTTATAAGATCATGTTTTTTGAGATATTTGTCCAAGTGGCAAGAATCGTATGGGGCCTTTGTCGGGAGTTTCGCCCATAGAGGGCCATTCATATCTATGGTAGTAATATGGGGTGGCATGGGCGTGTTCGTATGGGTGTTCGGCATCCTTGTGGGTTTTTCCTCTTCCTTCCTTTGCTAGTTTGTCGGCTTGTTCATTGCCAGTGATGTTAGCGTGAGCTCGGACTTTGTGGAGTGTAGTAATTTGTGTGCGACTTTGGAGCATTGTAACCATAGATGTAAGGATAGTTTTGTCCGGGTGGCTGTTGTGTAAAGTGGGGTGTTTAATGTGTGTATTTAGAAGATGTAATACATTTACGCAATCTGTAAAAATGTGAGCCGGTTCGTTTGGGTATTGAGTGGTGATTATCTTAAGGATTTTGTGTATAGCCATCATTTCGGCTCGTAAAATGTTTTGGAGTCCATGTAGTCTTTTGCCTAATTTTATTTGTTTGGTTGAATTGTATATCCCATAACCAACTTTTTCTCGGTGCCAATGTCCTGGGCTTACTTCGGTTGGTTCTTTAAAGGAGCCATCAGTGTAATAGCTAAAGTTGGGGTCAAATTTAGGGTCGATATTAGTTTGGTGATAGAGGAGGGGGAGGCTCAATTCGGTAATTGGTAATGCGGGGATGAATGTATGGGGGGTTTTAGCCCATTTTTTGTTACGGTTTACACGGGTAGATATAGGTGTAGGAGGGGCAATTGCGGTGTATACCTTGTTAATGTTTAGGTTTTTTGCTATCGAGGTGAGATGAGTTAGGTTTTCCGGAGTACCTATCTCTCGAGTTTGGTGATGTATACATAGGATATGTAGAGTTGCTGGTTCGAGGCGGGGTGTTTGTATCTGCGGTGGTATAGTGGGTTCTTTGTAAATTACAGAGTCCGCTTCAAATAGTGTTATGATGTGAGAGTCCGGGAATGGGCCTAAATGTGGGTTAGAGTTGTGGTACCAATTAGTGTCTGGAGTAATAATAATGGTGATGTTGTGGTTGGGGTCATTGTTTGCCGCTAGGCGTGCCCAATGTGTTGCTTGTTGTGTTTCTTCTACGTTGTGAGGGTGTGCAAGGCCTATTCCACTCCATTTATAATCAAAGGCTTTACCGAGCGAACCAAAGATCTTATCACGTTCGAATGGAGAATAGAATTTTTAGATTTTTGTGGAACACGTAACGGGAGATGAGAAGTATGAGTGTGTGATATTTAAAGATGTAATAAGGTAGTCTAGGATTGGATCGGGTAATGTGTAATGTGCATTTTTAAGGGGGTCATTTTTGGATATACGGTATTTATATCTTTGGTATAGCCAAACAATTTCGGTTTCAAATGTTTGGGGTATTGGTTCAATGTTAATGGGGGTTTGTAGTGCGTTGTGATATTGGTTCCACAACCATTGTAGTCTAGCGAGTGGTATGGTTATTAGGTGCCTACCATTATCTTCATATATTTGGGCATTATCTTGTTGTATTTTGATTAAGTTTATTTGTGCTAAGATGTCAGTTTCGGGATTGCATTCGGTTGTAGAAATGTTAAGGAGGGGGATAATAAGAGGTGGCGTGACAAATCTTCTATCTCGAGGTTGTGCTTGGGGGTGGTGTATTTGTATGATGTTCTGGTAGTAACTGTTTTGAGTTTTAAGGTAGTATTGTGTGAGGATTTCTGTGTTATGTAAGGAGGCGTTTGGGTTGTGCCAGGGGAAAAGATTTCCTTGCGGGAGCCATTTGGTGTAGGTGGTGTTATTGTGGGACCAATGGCATAGGTAAGACGTGTGTTGTTTGCTTATGTTGTTGGAGTCAATATACTTTCTATGTTTATGCGCGGTTATGTTGTTTATTGGATACATGGTAGGATTTTTTAATATATGTGGTGGAGGTGCGTATGGTCGTGCGTGTGGCGGGTTTGGAGGTATTAGTGGAAAATTAATGTGGGGATGGATGTCATTGTGACCAATGATGTACGGGTCTTTGAGTGTATAAGGTGGGGCGTGAGTGGTGCAAGGGTTGGAGCATATAGGGAGACATGGGGGGTGACAAAATAATTGTTTGGCAATATTTAGTGCACTTTTTATTAATTTATGAGGGGTACCATAGAATGTCTTGTAGCTCTTGTCGTCCATAAGTTGTGTCCCATTTGGTAGTGTAATTTGTTTTAGATCGGTAATATTTGCGGAAAAAAGTTTTTGTAGGAGTTTGGTGGATAATTGTTGGTCAAGTCGAGGGAGGTTATGTATTTCATTTGCCCAATTTTGCTCGAGCGGTGCGGGGCCTAATAGGAAATCTTCTAGTGTGTTTTTTAGGAATGTTTGACCTTCTGTTTTAAGTAGGAAGAGTGTGCGGGTAATAGGAGACCGAAGACAATCAGTTTTTTTAAGTCTTTGGAGGTGTTGTGCGCCTCCATAAATGGCAAGAATGTGCCGAAGGAGTCCACTGTAAATTAGGCCTAGTCGACCCTCGTCGTCAAGTGCATTTTGGAGTTGTTCTCCAATGCAACGTAGATAGGCATTTTTAAGGGAAAAAGCTTCTAATCCGAATAGTTCGTGGGGGAGTTGTGTGATGACATTAGGCGTACATTTAGGAAGTCCACATACTTTCTTTTGTATGGCTATGATTTTTTATCAAGTTTGTTTGTGGCGGGCATGGAATAAGGGACCGCATAGAAACTATATGAGATACCCGGTCGTATGACAGTATCAATCATTTTTATTTTTTGTTGTAGTGTGGTTGGGCATAATGTAAGTTCGTTGCATTGTTTAATAAGTTTTGTAGTAGTAACATGGGTTTGAATTTTCCATTTTAATGATGGAACTAGGTTTATTCCAAGGTATATGTAAGGTTGGTTTTGGTTGAGTACCGGGATGGGTTGGTTACGATAATGGATATTGGTAGCTTGGATAAGGGCTTTGAAGGCGGTCGGATTTATTTTGGATTTGTTTGGGCATCCGGTTACGGCACATTTTTGGACCCCAAGTTCCATCCCGGTCCATAGGCAAAATTTGTCAATTTTGTCTAATTGAATTTGGAGTGATTTAAGACGTCCGGAGATGACCGCTAGATCGTCGGCATATGCAGCCGAGTTTACGGTGACTTTAGAGGTGCCAAATGTGTAGCCATTAATTCCTCTTTGAAGCCATCTCAGTAGAGGTTCTAGAAATATAATAAAGAGGTATGGGCTCAATGTGTCGCCTTGTATGGTACCACGTTGGATGGAGATAGGGCGTGTTTTACCAAAAAATTCTCCGACGTATGTAGTGGTAGATTGGGAATATATATTGCCAATTAGTGTGACTGCGTCTTCCGGGTATCCGAGATCACTCATAACGGCTAGCAATCGAGGATCGTCAATGGAACCGAATGCGTTTTGAAGTCAATATAGAGTATGTAAATGTCTTTATTTGTGAATTTTGCATCCTCAAGAGCGGCAATGAGGGTTTGAAGTTGCCGTGTGGTACTTCTCTCGGCTCTAAACCCTTCTTGGCTTTCGTGTAATATTTGGTGTATTTCACCGTAGGCCGATAATATTGATGTAAGTGTACTAGTATATAATTTGTAAATGGTGTTAGCTAGGGCTAAGGGCAATAGGTCGATGGTTAGTTAGTGTGGATGGGTTGCCTTTTTTGTATAATAAAATTGTTAGACTTGTTTTCCAAGATGCGGGAATGGATTTTTGTTTGTAACAATGAAAGAAAAATAATGATAAAAGATCGTGGAATCTTGGGGGCATGTTTTTTAGAATTGAGTTGGATATATGGTCCGGGCCAGGGGCTTTGTTGGATCCCAGATTTTTTAGGCACATGTTGTATGTGTCTCTGTTATAATATGTGTGGAGAGGTGTTGTAGGTTCACCTCTCTTATCAATAGTAAATGCGTCTAAATCATGCCACGGATATTGTCTAACTCCGCATGTGCATGTTGGAGTATGTTGTGGTTGAAAGTGACATGGTGGGGTGGTTGGTCTATTGTTTATGGATTGCTGACGATGTATTTCGTTTGCGATGTCATCTGGACTGGTTAATATGTTATTGTTTTGGTCTATGATGCAATCTAGTGGCAGGTTTGTATTGTTTTTAAAGACTTTCCTATTAATCTTCTTTGGGCTGATTTCGTATAATTGACGGTACTTAGCAATAGCTTTTTTGACACATTCTCTTGCATACTTTGTAGTAATTTTCCGAGCTTCTTTGTTGGCGGTTTTTGCAATGATTGCAATGTCTTTTAGCCAATTTTCTTGAGGGGTGTTAGGTGGTGGTACTTGTGGTATTTGGGGATGTCGGAGGTTTTGTAGTTCGGAGAGTATTGGGTGGTTTTGCCAATTTCGGTTGGTTTTAGCAATATAAATTATTTTACGAATAGTGTGATATGTGACAAGATGTTGTTTCCACTTTTTGGCTAGTTGCCTCGGGAGATACCCCCCTTGTTTCGAGGTTCTAGGTGTAAGTTGTGGGATTGGGGGCGCTTTACAAGTCTTTTCTAGTGTAGTAGAAATTTCGTTAATAAGTTTGTCAAGAGCCGTACAAGCTTCTTGCCATTGTATGTGCGTGAGGTGTTGGTGGTTAGAAAGAATATCTGTAAGGGAATCTATTTGAAGTGAATTTTTCTCGAAGAACATTGTGTTAAAGTTGTCAAGATTTTCTTTTGGAATAGGGTTTAATATTTTAATATCATTTGAGTTAATGGTTGTGAGAGGTCTACTTATAAGGGTGTTGTGAGGTATATTAAGCTGGATTGGGAAGTGGTCCGAGTTTAGGTTGGTTGAGGTATTGGTGGTAGATGTATATCGGGTATGATTAGGTGTTTTAATGTAAAATCCATCAATTAGGCTAGTGTGAGTGTAATTAAGTCCACCTTGACGGGAGTATTGTGTGTCGGTTGGGATTAAGTGTAATTCTAGGTTGTTCGTATAGTTTTGCCATTGATAGTCTGTGTTAAGTGGGGGGGTGACAGTCTCTCCGTTTTGTCTACCAATAAGGGCAATGTCTCGGTTAAAGTCTTCGCAAAGTATTATTGTATGATTTGTGTGTGTATTTATTTGTGAGGTGATGGAATTTTGGATTTCCGGAATAAACCTAGTGTCTTCTATGTGTGAGGGCATGTATAGGTGGAGAATGAGCCATGGTTGGAGAGGTCGGTTAGTAATTTCAATAATTTGGAGATATGGTGATATATTAGCCGGGGTAGGGATTTTAGTGATATTTCCGGGGAAGGCATATGACTGGTGTATGAGCATGAGTAGACCACCTCTTGCTGGTGTATATGGCCTTCTTTGTTGGATGCATCGTGTGATAGAATGTGTGTTGTTAAATATAAGTTTATAGTCGGGGAATGTTTTTTGGATGTATTTTGTGGATTTAGTGGCGGTTAGTTTAGTTTCTTGTATAGCAATTATGGCGGGAGGTGTGTTGGTATGGGTGGTTAGATTGTGGATGCATGGTAAAGCAATGTTTAGTGTTGAGGCGTTCCATGTAGTTATATATGTGTTTCTATGGTTTGTATTGTTGAGGTTACAGAGTGGAGGGGAGATGTAGGTGGGTGTCGGGGTGGGGTGCGTGTAATCGTGAATTGGTTCAAAGCATCTCAAAGCTTCAAGGATAAGATTGTTCGGGAAGTAGGGAAATTTTAGTTGTAATTCATCGATGGAAGGAGATTGGGTTTGGCTATGGATAAAGTTATATAGGTCTTTGTGTAGAGAAGTTTTGTGTTCAAATAGGTGTTGTTTTTCCTCTAGGAATTTAGTGTATGGATGTAGTGTGTCTATGTGTCTTTCGGGGGGATTAAGTAGAGATGATAAGGAATCTAGTAATATATTCGTCCAATGTGTTGGATATATGTTGGTAGAATGTTGGTTGGTGATGTTGTTGCATTCATCTATTGAAGGGTGGAGGGTGGTAAT